>OZ005684.1:35727836-36327836 GCA_963930675.1 Gnaphalium uliginosum
TATTTTCTCCTTCATTTTTCATATATTTTTTTCAAGACTAGCAGTGTATATGTTATAAGCATTTACTGTTATGGCTGTTAGCTATCATGTGTTTTCGCAGTTGTGAACAAAATTTATTATCTTGACGCTCCAAAACTTACTGTTAGATCAATGCAGGAGGGGCGAAAGCTGATTTTAGGTTCGGTGGAGGATAATATTGTGATGACTATGCTGGTTTCGCTCTCGATAATTGCTTCCAGATCAGCACTCTTGATTTCTAGGCAGGTATTACTCTGTTCATCATGTGATTTTACATGTTTTTTTAACTCTAATATAAATCTAGGCCAAGTCAAATGTTGGATTGATTTTGAGACAGAAGAGTAAAAAATATTTTTAATGTATGAAAATGAAATCTGTGAATTATATATTTGAATCAATTTGATTAAAATTAATGTATATGTTGCTTCTTGGTTCAGGTAGATCTGCTTCTTTCTTTTTTAAGTCCAGATAAGTCATTGTCACAGCAAGCAACATCATTAAGATGTCTACATATCGTATTATCAAGAAGTTGCTTTCGTTTTTCTCCTCCTACAGAGCTTATCGGTGCATTTTTCAACATGCTAAATGGAGAACTCTCACCTGTGATGCAGCGTGATGCTCTTCATATTCTATACGAGGTTGGTATTGTTCTTGATTGATTATGTCACTAGAGGTAGGATTTTTGATCCAATTACATATGAATGGATCGATTCGGGTTATACTTTATCATTAAAACGGATTTAAGAATTAACTTCCAAGGAAGCCGAAGGGGTCGAACAGGCCGAGTATTGCCCAAAATGTTTTAATTCGAGTAATTTAATAATTATTGAAACAACATATTTTTTTGGTCAACAAGAGCCCGGACTGTGTTGACTTGCAAAAAATTTACCCTATTTGACTCGTTACCAAGCCTGCTTATTTGGCCCCCTCTACATGTCTTGATCATTATCAATAACATAAACAATATACGTTATTATTATTTCTTACATATTTGAGGAAATTTACAGATCCTGATGTCCAAGCTGTTAATTTTGAATCATTCAGAAATAAATGAGTGTTTCACCAAAATATTAAGCGTTGTTGAGATTTTAATGCAATCTCCATTAGTATCGAACAGACTCTTTGCCGTGCATTTTATAACAAATATATCCGTGAAGTTCACAAGACGAATGGGCATGCAATATGATGGAGATGATAACGCTCTAGCACCGCAAGCAATCTCATTTCTCGTTGATCACCTCACTTTGTTGACAAACTCGGTTTTGAGTGTTAATCAACCTGACATGGAACTTGAGCAAGAAATTTGGAGCTTATTTAAAACCATTAATCTCCTGCTGAACAATTGCCCCGATATCGGTGAATTTGCTCTAAATAAGCTCTATCGTTTTACTAACTGCCTACTGAATAAGGATTATAGAGCCGTCGGGTCAAAGCTTGCGGTATGTGTATCAAGAGTGGTGGTTGTGTGCCTAAAAAACATGGTGAAAAGTGGAACTCTGAGTAGCCAAATAAAGGACGGTGTGAGGCTTTTGATTAAGGACGTATGTGAATGCAGCCATTTCGATTACTACGTACACAATATCTATTATCTTTTATTTCATCCCGTTCCTATAGAAGAACGCAGTTCTGATCAAGCGTACGTGATTAATAATGAAATTCTTGCCCTTGAGAACGCAAAAAAACTTATAGAAACGAACGACTATTGGTCTGCTTATAAGGTTGCAAAATATGCGGTTTTTCAGGGAGCATGGTTTACAGCTGCTTTTATTTTCGGAGAACTAATCACAATAGTTAATTCTGATTCCTGCCATCAATGGTTAACATCGTTGACTTTATTGGCGTATTCAGAAGTAAAGATTCTTTATTGTAGTTTACCAAAAGAACGGTCAGTTTTGTTAAATTGGTTAGTTAAGAACAGATCTGATTTACCGATAATCGGAGTTTTGGGTGAAATAGGAAATTTGACAAACGGTGAGCTCGAAAATCTTGATGGTGTTTGTAAAATTCTTCAGGTTTCAAAAGAACTGTTGTCAGCTGATGTTGTCACTGCACGAGGTCGACACTACTTCCAGATTCAGTTTTTATCTCTTAGGGCAAATGTTATAGAAATCATAGTTCATATCTTTAAGCTCTTGCGTAAAAACTCTTCTATCGAGGGGAAAAACAATCATGGTGCATCATTAGTTGAACCACTTACGCAACTATCGCTTCGTTTAATGAAACTAGGACGAGAGTATGATTTAGTCGCCACATTATTTATCGGCATGGACCCCGCGAATACGATGATCGTTTCTGCACACGCGCTAAGTTGTTCAGTTTTGGCCTTCATTACCGGATTTTCTCTTTTCTTTGCAGACCTTGATTTCGAAGAGAGTTTACGAAATAATTTTCATGCTGAGCTTATAAATGATCTTGTGGGGCGGATTTGGTGTATAGATGATGAAAGTAGCAAAGAGCTTATGTCATTACAAAAAACTTGTTTTGGTCAAACTAAGAGTTGTGCTGGTCAACAATCTAAAACTCGGAGGGTGGAAAATACGTACGAAGTAAGAAGTATTGTAAAGATTTTTCGTCTCGCAGTCAAGGGTGTTGTTGGCCTACAAAATGCAGCAAAGATAATGCGTGAAAATGATGATGAGATTCGATTGCAAATGATAAATGATGGATTAAAGCTTCAATTAGACGTTTTAAGGAACTGGTTGAACATCTTTGTAAGGACTCCAACGTATTTCTTCAGTTTAAGGTATGTCAAATGATTACATTCTGTTTTTTCTTTTTTCGTTTTTTTTTGTGCTGCTAACCAAAGTGTATATACTTTGTAGTGATGGTGATTTCGACTCGTTCACTAATGAATGGGTTGACTCGGGCTATGTTTTATATCTAAATGGTCAAATAGATAACTAAAAATAGCTTAAAAGGAAACGGGTCAAATGGGTGAAAGTTGCTCACAATTGTATCTTTAATGCTTAGAAGCATACTAAAGCTTCGTATTTAGAAAGTTAGATTATTGATGAAATAATATAATGCTTATAATTATACCGAAGAAGTACCCATATGGACCCGTTACCCAACCCACCCACTTTTCCACTTTTCCACCTTTAGTCTTTATTAACAGCGTTGTACTAATTCAGTTTACACACATTTTACAGGCCTTGTGTCTCTTGTCAACTTTTTACCATTAACAGAGACTCTGGAAACAATGAGAAAATATCGGTTCTATCAGGATATCATCTCCATCTAGATTTATGCCTTCAGTTAAATGACATTTTACCAGAATCTCGATCTCATCTTACCAAACTTTATTGCATCCTTCAATGTAAATCGTCTTATCAGCAACCTAGTCAAAGTGGAAACAGTAAAAGTCAAATACCAATGGAGTTTCATGATTCGACAAATGATAACATTTTAGAATTAAATGATAAGCTATTCAAGCATGTCAACAACTGTGAGAAAGACGATACTTTCAATCGGCATGTTGCAGAAACAATTGTCTGTTTTAGACCTAATGGAAAAGGGCAAGGATTTGCGACTTGTGTGCTCAATGTTTCTATGTTTCCTTTGGGTTCTTATGAGATTAAGTGGCATGCGGGTTGTTTGGACATAAATGGCTGTTATTGGAGTCTGAATTCTTTAAATTCTGGTCCAGTTTTTACTGTACAAAAATCTTGTTAGATGGGTGATAGTGATTCAGACTGGTTCAACTGTCCAGTTTTTGCTGCAGGGTAATGTAAGTAATTTCCATTCCATTTGGGGATTAAAGTTTTCTTTCTTTTCATTTGTGTAACTTTTGTTTATGCTTACTAAAATGGAACGAATTGCAGGTATATTCTATATTCTGAAACTTTAAGTATGACGACGTGAAGCCTCTATTGCCAATTGAATCGCGGGCAAATGAGAGCTGATTTGTTATGTTATCTTAACTTGTGATGTTCATATTAGGTAATGGTTTTAAGTGTTCCTATTTTATGTGTTTTGACAGAGTGGTTTTGATTATGATTATCAGATTATTTAGGCCTCAAATAATCAACTTTGGATAATCAGTTTCATACCTTTTGCAGCGAAACTGATTAAAACATTAAGATTACTTGAATAACCCTTTTCATTACCCTCAGACTCTTAGTGTATAATACTGCTAAGAAATTAAACTGCTGAATATTTTTGCTTTAGTTGTATATAATTTGCTGGGGTAATCCCCTTTACCCAAAAAAAATGTGTTGACAAATTATTTATTTTTATTACTGTTTTTGTATATAATTGGTCGAAATAAACCCTCATATTTTATATTTGAATGCTTCAACAATATATATAAGAGCGTCTATTTCGGTCGTTTTATGTACAGCTCCTTAAATACTGAATAGTCAGAATTTGTCAATCACTCAAACCCCCAATTAGCTTAATACCTTGAAACATCAGAAGTACATCCAAACACTTCACTTACACCCGAGTTGCTTATCTGAGTCTAATTATTTAATTTTCACATGACCATTTTCAAAACTTACATCCAAAAAAGCCCATATGAGAAAAAAGAGAAACTGGATCATCATGGTAATGTATTATATTGGGTGACTTGATAGTCGTTGTGCAGTCTTGACAAACAGGTGAAGTCGGATGGGACAGTACTGTCGACAAACTTGAAAGAGGTGGAATCAAAGAAAGTTGAGGGAACGGTTCCAGATGGTATGGAACTGAGGAAATGAGAATATTGATGTTTCGGTCAAGGCTTTGTGTCATACCCTTATGCTTGTTTCTTAAGGCCTTCTTTTGTGGTGAACCTGTTCTACATTGGCTTGGTGGCCGTCTTGTGAAATTGTCTGTAGTCTTTTGCACGAAGCCAAACTAAGATACATCATTTCCCTTCTATAGAGGTTTTGGGATAGTAATGGTAAAACTATGTTTTGCCATTTATATTTGTGTGTCTGAGTCATTAAAGAGCCATTTGCTGGATCTTTTTTCCAGTTTTGCATTTGGAGTGCAAAAAGAATGCAGATTTGTTCTATGGACTGCCTGTCTTTAGACGGATGATATTGCATCTCACATGAACCTTGAATATACTTCGAGTCCCTTTACAAGTCTTGAGTAATATTCTTGTTATTGTTTTTAGGTGATTATGAGAATGTTTGTTTGTAATGTCTTTTAGCTAAATTCATCTTATTCGGCGAGCTCCATAGACCATCACACGGCTCTAAACTGATAAAAACATATATGGATGTTTTTAACCCATTAAACAATTCTATTCTATATATATATATATATATATATATATATATATATATATATATATATATACATATATATATGTTTATTTATGTATAAAGATGTTACTAGTTTTTTTATTAACCCATCAATCTACTCGCATCATGTTTGTCTTTGATAGGTCAAATATGCCAAGCAAAAAAATTACATTAAAAAGAACGTAGTCAAATGGGTTGAAAATCAGCGAAGGTGTTTTTTCCAGCATTAAACCTCCGTACAAGGTTTTATTCACAAATTTCGCTTCTAATTAAAATTTGTACGACCCACTTGAATCTACCGTATCTAACTGAATAAGGTTTCTCATTGATTTATCCATTTTCGGGTTATTACCCTCTTTAACCCATCACCAACCCCTCTGTTTGGCCAGATCCATATCGTATGAATTCTACAATAAACAGTCATAGTGTCTTGAAGTTCGGTGTCATTTCCCATTTATAATCATGTGAACCTGGAGAATACCAGCAAATGAACCATTTTATGATCCCATCTAATACAGATGTAGAGAAGTATCGTCAAACATTAACCAAGGTAACGATAAGAATTTGAGAGCAAAACAGGTGAAGCTTGAAGCCAATATTCTTTCAAGAGCGATGTTTGGGAAAATATCTGATTACTTCCACTAGTTCCTGTACTTTTACAATAAGAAAAACGACAGCCGAAATCTGCTTTCAGCAATGGATTCACTTAAGTTTTACTCTGGACCTTTCCCGACAGCATCTGTCACCAAAGTTAACGGTCTCTCATCTATGACTTCATCTATGATACCAAACTCTTTTGCTTCTTGTGGGGTCATAAAGTAATCTCGGTCCATATTCTTCTGAATTACATCAATAGGCTGTCCAGTATGCTTTGAATACAATGCATTCAATGAATCCCAGATCCGAATAATCTCCTTGGTGTGAATAGTCATGTCTTTAGCCTGCCCGCTATATCCACCTGAAGGTTGGTGGATCATGATTGTGGCATTAGGAAGAGCCCGTCTTTCACCCTTCGCACCAGCAGCTAAGAGCAACGAAGCCATTGATGCAGCCTGACCTAAACATATGGTATTGATTGGAGAACGGATATATTGCATTGTATCATATATTGCAAGGCCTGCAACAACAAAAAGAATCACAAATTATCCTAAACAAATTGTATCATATATTGAATATATTGCATTGCCTCTTATAAACGCATTCTCATATATTGACTGTTTATTGTTGGAGGATTGCACTGTGTTACTATTGCGTTTTTCAAGTTACATATCAAGTCCAATAGTGAAAACATGATTCACATTCTACTTATTTCATATCACATAATCACTTCCAATAAGCAAAGCCAAAAACCCCTACTACCCTATATGAATATGCACATAAGATAGACAACATAGTCATTATCCTAAATCTAATCATTATTCTACTAGGACCAATCAAATATGAGGATAAGATGATTAAACAAAATAAGTAAATATACCTTCTTCTTTTTTTAAAAGCGACGTATTTCATTAAGAAAAGAGCAACTTATCAACAATACAAGAGAGCAACAAGTTGGACTCGAAGGAAGAGTACCAACAAACAGCCTAAAGCCACCTAAATGGCTCGCCCGACAAGAGGCGTCAACTCAACTCACAATACATTAATCCACCATTAAACTAGAAGGATTAAGAATCCAAGTCTCCAATGAAAGTAAATTTCTATTGGAACAATTGGACAACCACACATGCAAGAGTCTTTGCACCAAGGGAAAAATAAGTAAATATACTAAATGATCATCTTTATAGTACCAACGCCTTTTCAGATGTATTATACCAATAATACTCTTATATCTACTAAAATTTCTCCTGAACAAACATAACAAATTATTTCATTGAAATAGTGTATATCTCGAAGCCATGACTTTTTATTGCAACTACCTCTTTCGCCTTCACAGTGGTAATTTAATTTGATCAATAATATATGTTCCAAAATATGAAGATGCATTAGTGATGGCCTTTTTAAGGTAAGCATTATGACATAATTAGACCTTATAAGTTATATCTATATAGCATGCATAAACTGCCAAATTAATTCAATAACCTAAATACATATTTGGCACTTCATATTCATTACTTGATAATGTATGAGTTGCTGATATCTTATCTTTGCAAAATAGATAAGCAACTTATACAGTTATACTTCATCAAATTTGTGTAAGGAGATCTATTCAACCATCGTAGGGTTTTAGTTTAGTTTTATGAGTTATGGTCGCATGATATGAACACTATATTGGAAGTATACGGACAACGTGACTCTTATTAAATAGCTTAAGTTATTTGTCTTACGTATTTGGTGATAAAAGTATGTTGGTAACTTGGTATCTTCATTTATTTAGGGAAGAAGGGAGCATCAACTAACAACAAACTTCTAAACCTTTAAATAAAATAATAAAATCATTCATATTCCTAGAATTGGGATGGAAGGAAAATTTCATAACCGTAAACCAATTTAACCAATATTCCATGTTAACAGTAGCAATGCTAGATATCAAGAGAATACTTACTGTCTACACACATTCAAGTACATTGAAAATTGGAGGAAACAGTTTCAAAGGATGCAAACACCAATTTTGTCTAGCATGGATGTCAATAAATAGATGGAAACAAATTGTGTATCATTAGTTACTTTGTGACCTTAAGGACCTCTCTTAGAAAATCTGAATACTGCATCATAACATAATAGAACTTCCAAATTATTATTCCATACTTGAACAAGTGCTGAAAGGGACCGTCAAATCTAGCAACAGAGTCGGAAATTCTTTTTGAAAACCATAACACACGTTACAGGCATCACTAAATACTCCATAAAACTAGAAAAATATTCCTAGTCGGTATGACAACTTTACGCATGACATAGAAGCAAATTGATTTATGCTATTACAAATTCAAAACGCGCCTACCTTACACGACATGAATAGGAAATTTTACTTATACATTCATGTTGGAATTATGTGCATATTACAACGTTTATAACTATGCTACTAATTATGTATGAACCTATGGGGTCACACACAAAGAGCATTGAGACACCAACTAATAATATGTTGTATATATTATTCAAGTAATCAAACAAAATATATAAGGTTTATGAAAGCCATTGATTAATTTAATTTAATTATTGATAAAGTATCAATTAAATCATGGATTAGTATAGTTAAAATATTAAATGGATTTTAATATTCCTTTGTTACGTATGTATGTAACAAGGAAAGTTGGTTTTTAATATATATATATATATATATATATATATATATATATATATATATATATATATATGGTTGTTGTGTGAGCCGTATAACATACAACAAAAAAACTAAACCCCTCTGTTTGTTTGAACATACGAATGAAAACCAAAAACCCCATTAATTGATTTTCGATTACTTGAAAAACGAATACAGAAACTCCTTTTCTTTGATATTTAATCGAAGTATTAAATTTAAAGGTTTTTCTTTTAATCTGTTTCACTAAATAATCAAAGGTGATTATTTTCATTACTTGGTTGATTGGAACTAGCATTCCGTTGGTGATCTTTGAAGTGCTCGTGTGTGAATCAACCTTAGAGGTGTTCTAATTTAGACACTAGTTTCTACGCGTTCTTATACCTTGCTTGCTAAAGGTATATCTAACTTCATCATTATTTATTGTTTTGGTTAATCTAGTAGATTCAATTGGATCCGAATTGGAAATCTTTTATACAATTATGTTTAATCATTCTGCTGCGTGGTTTTAATCATGTTATATATTTAAAATCGTTTTTAAAAGACCATCGATTTCCAACAATTCACCCGCAATATTCCCTACTTTTAAAGCATATACACTCTATGCTTCCACAAGAAATCCCCTTACAACTTCACACAACATTTCTCAATACGTATACGCTCATAATCACTTATTACATTACAAAATGAGTGCCACACAAGCTAAGATATTGACATCGATTCTACTAGACAATAAGGTGATATATCTCAGTATCTTATTACTTAATAAAATATTAAAGAATTGAAACACAGCCTAAGCTTACTTAACGCATGTCTAATGATAAAAATGAACTCAAAAGCTACTATTTTCGATAACAAAAATTAAATATAAATGTACTACATTGTACGGAGTAACACCTAAAACCTAATTTTGCATAATAATGATGTAAATATACAAATCAACAGGTAATAACAAACTATATACTCATTAAAATTGGAGTAATATTATTGAAATGAAAATTAAAATTAAAATAACCTGCAGTAACAGCTCCACCAGGTGAATTGAGATACATGTTAATTGGTTTTGAAGGATTCTCAGATTCAAGGAACAGAAGCTGAGCAACGACGACGTGTGACGTGTCATCGGAAATCGGACCGTTAATAACAACGATTCGTTCTTTCAGAAGTCGAGAAAATATATCGTAAGCTCGTTCTCCACGCGATGAGTGTTCGATCACCATCGGTATTAAACTGTACGGACGCCATTGATGATGATTATGATGATGATAATTAACAGTAGCAGGTCTTAGTGATGCTGCGGTTCTCAAAAGTTTGGTGAAATTGCGAGCGATTGGATTCTGCATTGCCTGAGATTTAGATTGGTTGGAATTTGGGAAGGAATTTGGAAAATGGGGAATTTAGGGCTTGAAATAAGTAAGCTGGTGTTATTTTTATTAGTTTATTTTTATCACTAAACATAAAACTATATTAATTAATGTAATTTTTATAATATATAATTATTTTAATTGTCAGTAATAGAAATAAATAAAAATTGTTTTAACTTATACATTTATAAATAGTTATATATAAATTATTCTTATTTTCTCATAAATAAAAATAAATACAATTTTTCTTAACTTTTCTATAAATACATTTATAAAAGTTATGAATTAATTAAAACATTTAAGGTATTAAAATGGGCAAACTCCAATCAGTAACTGTAAAAGTGAAAATTTATTAAATATGCATACTTTAAGGGTTTACATTAGAAAACAATTTTAATCAAAGGGGTATGTAATGAAACTTTGATAAAGACAATTAAATGAAAAGATCATGTCCCTGTTCACTAACAAATTAGTCTTCTAATTGAGATAAAAGATAATTTAAATCTAGTTTTCCACTGTTTTTTTTTTTTCAAACTTCAAAGAGAGTTTGTTTTTGATATTTTAATTATATCTTTACTTTCAAAAGAATTATTTGGAAAAAAATTAACGGGTTAGGCACCCTATTTTAAGGCATAGTTTAAAATATTTGTTTTAAATTTAAATTATATCTTTTATAATTTATGTAGAACAATAGAATTTATTGAAGGGTGAAAGGGGAAAATGTCTCAAACGATGAGCATGATAGACTGACCTAATTTATTGCATTTTAGACATAATTTTGTATTTATAAAGTGCAGTGTTATTAAAATGCAGTCAAATTTTATAGGTGTAATCCGTAAGATGCAGTTAATCAGGTCAACAATTTATTCTAAAAATTAGTTGTCACACCCCCAAAAACGGTCAACGTTGGTCAGCGGAAGCATTAGTTCGAGTGGGGGCGTCGACGTAAACATTGGACATTCATACATATCAGAGCATATGATTATCGCAGAACATATATGTATTAAGATGCCATAATTAATTGTTTACAAAAGTTTACGATTCATCGAATCGTAGAAGTAGAAATGTAGTTTAAGTTATACAAAAGAAATCCCATTGGCTTCAAAAGATGGCATCCTAAATCCTTCGTGGGTCGCCTAGTTTCATAAGTATGCATGCAGTCTCACATGTACAGCTAATTCCCTGAAAAACATAGTAAAAAGTCAACAAAATTGTTGAGTGAATTCACAGGTTTTATGTTTGCAAGTATAGTTTGATAAGCCAAAGTTGTTTGTAAATCGTTGTTGCCATAACATTCAAGACGTGGTTTCGTTGGGATGTTACCCCAAAATACAGTTTAGTTGGGATGTTACCCAAAACACAGTTTGAAAATACGTTGCTGGTCGTT
The DNA here is from genome assembly GCA_963930675.1 of Gnaphalium uliginosum. NCBI lineage: Eukaryota > Viridiplantae > Streptophyta > Magnoliopsida > Asterales > Asteraceae > Gnaphalium > Gnaphalium uliginosum. The sequence continues at coordinate 35,739,093 of OZ005684.1, forward strand.
CTCCAGCGTTTTCAAAATAGTACCGGTCGTTCTCCAGTTTATCAAATACTGGTCGTTCTCCAGTTTAACACGGCCGGTCGTTCTCCGGCCTATAACATGCTGGTCGTTCTCCAGCGAATCACAATACCGGTCGTTCTCCGGTTTATTACGTACTGGTCGTTCTCCAGTAAAACACTACCGGTCGTTCTCCGGTTTATCACAATGCTGGTCGTTCTCCAGCGTATCAAAAGTTACCGGTCGTTCTCCGGTTTATCACAAATAGTAAAACGTTTTTTTTTTTTTGTAAACAGTTCGTATAAAAGTTTGAAACTCATTTCATAGTTGCACAATAGTATGAACACGATCATAAATAGTTGTATAAAAGCATTGAAAGCAATTATATAATAGTGGTAGATTATGGCAAATAGTAAAACAGTAACTATGTTTTTCACCCCTGTTGGAAAGCATGTAAAAGCGGTAAAAGTAGGGGCTGTGAACTCACCTCGTGAGCTAAATACGTGAGTGCTAGCAAAGCGTGTGTCCAAGTAAAGTCCCTAACGTCCTAAACGCATGATATTATAAGTATATGTAAGTGGATGTTTTAGTAGACCATCCGTGCTAGTGTTCACTCAACTAGAAATGTCCAATTGTTCGGTTATCGTTTGTGTTAGAAAACATGTTTGGCCCGTTGGTGACGTTTTGTAATAATAATTCCCGAAGACATTATTATTATGTTTTGTTTCGAACTAAAATATTTGGGGTTCGTTCTCGGTTTTAAAACTAAATTTTGAATATGTCGGTTTACGTTTAACATACGAACCGTATTCGTTGACTTTGGTCAAACCAACTCGGTTTGACCCGAAACTTTTACACAATAAATCTTAATGTTTTAGTACTTGTAAAAATTAGGTTTTATAATTTTTGGCAAACCCGAAGGTGCTCGTTTTTAACCTCGGGAATTGTTAACAGCTTTGGCCCGACTTTTTCTCTTAAATACTCGGTTTTGTGAGCTCGATTTCAAAAATCATAAGTCCGAAAAAAAATATAAGAAAAATCACAGAGGTTCCCCTATGTCTTGACTACTCCCAGTAATTTTTTTAGAATTTTTAGGCAAGTCTAAGTATTTTTAAATATTACGTTTGTCCTCTGAGGTCCAAAATTGACCAATCTGGACACATGCAACAAGATCTACTTTCTGGGCAAAATCTATACATTTTCAGAAAAAGTCATCTAAACGACATTTGTACCTAACAAAATTTGTGAAATTTTGGCAGTAGTTTCAGGTCATTTGGAGATGTATATCTCGAGTTATGGTCAAAACCCCAAGAGTCATTTTCTGACTTTTCTGGGCATATTATACATGTTTTCTTACAAAAATCATTTGAAATAGTAAACGAGCTCCAAAAATTATAAAACCAGTTGGAAATGAAAGCTAACTTCTTAAACTTGATTTTTCTCTTTTGAATCATCCATTTTTATTAAGTATTGAGTGAGAAACAACTAGGTGAAACTCGGAGTATTTTCTGGACAGAAAGTGCATGTTGCATTTTTGTAAGTAGATGATGATGAAAAACGTTTTTAACAAGGTTTTTGGACATGGGTCTTTTGAGTGAACCTTTTAACATGACATTCAAGTATTTTAGAAGTAGGAAAGATTTTCTTACAAAGAAAATGGAAGAAGGAAAAGAGGGTGGTGGTGTAGAGCTTGAATCCTTGTAAAATCCTTGATCTTCCTTGCAAAATGGTGAAGATTCTTGGTTGTATTTCTTGATGAATGTAGATGTGTTTGGAGAAGATTTTTAGAGTGAGAAAATGCAGATTTTAGTGAGAGGTTGGAGAGTTTGGGAGTGATGAGAGAAAAATAATTGCATGAATGGTGAATGGGTTTAGGGAGAAGAAAGAAATGAGTGGTTTTTGCATGAAGTGTGCACATGGGGAGGAGGAAAGGGGGTGGCACATGGGGGCAGATTTTTGAGGGTCCCATCTCATGAGTTTGTGATTTAATTCTCAGTCTCAGTCTGTGTTACGTATTGTGGTCGTTTACCCGTTATTCGTGTTAAAACGTTAAATCGTCTAACGTTTTCTTGTGTCGTTTTAATTTACGGTATATTTGGGAAAATTTTCCATTGAAGTGTTATTAAAATACTTTATTTTGAGTTACCAAATATTTATCGAGTTTCATTTGGTTGCCGAATTCGATTCGCACGTTTTTGTTGCGTTAAGACGTTTTAATCAAAACGTATAGGTTTTTCGTGTATTATTATATTAAAATAATAATATAGGATAAATAACTACTAAAAATAGATTTAAGTTATTTATAGAAATATTTTCACCAACGTCGTATATTGTGTCGGACACTGTCCGATCGTTTCGCGCGTATTTACTAATAATTACAACTTTTGTAATACCTCACGTATTAATTTGTTGGGCTTTGCTAGACTTATCTCATAAAAATAGTGTGAATTTTCTTAAGTAGGGAATTAGCCTAAGACATGCCCGTGATTAATGTACGTAATTACACCGAAATTTGAGGGGTGTCACAGTAGTTAATTCGATATGCCTCTACTTCACTCAATTGAAACATTCCTCTCAAAACCTTACCATTTACCGACTTCACTTTAAAAACATCAATTTTCCCCCAAAAAAAAAGAAAATTATAATGATATCAATTTATCATCTTGACTCGCGAATCCATAATAATCAACAGATCCAATAAATTTTGTTCTTATTTTTAGAGTAAACTAAATTAAATAAATCATTCGTTTGTTTTTTATTTTGTTTCATCGATCGTTCATGACTTCTAAAAAGTACTTAAATAGTCAAATTTTTGAAACTTTTGTTTATCTGTAGTCCATAGACTATTAAAATAATTTATTTTTGTAAAACTTTTGTTCACTAGAAGTCTAAACTGGACTACTGGTGAACAAAATTTAAAAAAATAAACTATTCAAAAAAAAATTGAAAGTCATAGATGATTAAAGGGACAAAGTAAAAAGTACATGAATGATTTAAATAATGTACTCTTATCTTCATGTATATTTGATATTTGATATTTGAAATGAATTTTAAATATGTAAAATAAGTTTGAATACTAAAATTTCCTTTTACAGTTAATTGCATAGAAGGTCCCTGTAGTTTACTCATATGTACTCTACTTTTTGAATTGACAATCCTCATGTTTGTAAACTTATTGTGCGCTTGATTCCTCACCCCAACTCCCAGTCTATTTGAGCGTTAAGTGACAAAATGTGCCTCTCTCGTGAGGGCATGATCGTCATTTTTCCATGTTCCCCTTTCTTTAATCATCCCAAATGTTTCCCAATTGTAAAAAGAAAATAGACGATCATGCTCTTACTTGAGAGGTATGTTTTGTCACTTAACGCTCAAATAGACAGGGAGTTAGGCTGATGAATCAAGGGCGCAACAAGTTTACAATAATAAGGACTGTTAGTGCAAAAAGTAAAGTACGTGGACCAACGGTAGTAATGTAAGTAAACCACGTGAACCATCTACGCAATTAACTTCTTATATTTGTATACAACTTCCAGTTTTCGGAGCAAGTTCGAGCCTAGATCTTGAAGTCTCGTCTAGTTATGTAGCCAACTCGATTCAATTCTTGCAACCCTAGTCAAACCAATTCCATTGCCGATACCTTTTATCAACCTTTAACAAACACAATAAGAGCACAAACCTCTATACAAAAGAACGTAAGAATACAATTTTAATAAAGAATATTATATTATGTTCAGTAGCCATTTTGGTTTCAATATAATTATAGGAATCTAATCTAAAGATAGAAACATATAAACAGCATCCAATCTTTTCACTGCATTTCTCATTACACAAGCCTAAACATCTAATATACAACTTTTCTACCTAAATGTATACTTTTAGCCCCAAAAATTTAAAATAATTTTCTTCAATGGATTGCTTTATTTCTATTTTTCTTTTTTCTATTTCCTCTGTCCAAAGAATTCAATTCCTCGAAGGACCATATATCGGAACCAAAAGAAGATAATTTACTAATCAATGGCCGCTTTGTTCTTTCGACCACTCATTGGCTTTGGCAACCCATCAAATATTGGTCTTGTGATGGCTGCTGTAGACAATGCTTGAAGATCGGCTGTCAAATTCAACATAGAAGTAGGCCAAATCGATGTAGATGTGCAATTATTACTGTTGTTACTGTTACTATACGAGTCATGAAAGCTTGGTGAACTTGAAGACTTTTTCACGCCACCAGAAGCGTCTGTAATCGCTGAATCCCCTAATTTTAAAGGGGGCATGTTCGGTAGACCATCAGCATCACTGTTGGTTCGGCTAGCGGCTTTTGGCCTAAGTGCTAAGCCTTTTCCGGCAGCTGCTGAAAATGCACCGGTGGTGTTGGTAGTGTCGGCTTTAAGCATCATCTCTGGGGTGTGATTTTGAAGGTTGACTTCTGATCTACGCCTTCTCATTAATCTGTCATACCATGTATCAGAATCGGGTTTATGTCCATTTGGAACTGGCACATCAGTATCCATGGCACCTTTTTCTGATAACCCGTTAGCTAAGCTTTTGCATTTTCTGTGAAGACCGAGTGGCAGGTGAGAACTTTGGGGTGGTTTGGATCCATGTTCTAAGCTGAAAGCACCTCTATTTTTATAGGCATCCGTTTTGGATCTTTCGTCAATACCATTTGGATTGGTTGGTTTAAGACCATAATAGTCTCTTAAAGCGTCCATTGATGGTGAAACAGTTCGGGGGGCAGAAGCTGATAATTTTAGGGATTTGATTGAGTCAAATAAGTCAGAATGTCTACGGTTGGGTGGTGTCATCTCAGACTTATTTGGCCTGCAAAAAAATCACCATGTTAAGTCAATTGGTTAATACCACTGGAGGAATTTGTTGTTTTCTCAATCCAATAATTATCGTTATCCATTAATATAATTAGAAGAATTATAAACACTTGTATCAAGCATATGGAATAACTAAAAATCTAATATGACCAAAATGAAACTCAAACAAACTCTGATGGAGGAATCCTATCACTTCGGCCATAAAATCGTATTAGTATTTAATTAGCTAAACATAAATGTAAACCTGCTTTAAGAGAAATATGTATTTCACAATAGCCTGCATACACTACAAAAGGTTATATTGAAAACATATAGTTCAATATGGTTCACGGCTCAAATTTACTATAATAAGATTCCAATACATCAACCTCTAAATTATACTTCACACATAAAAGAAAAGGTCATCAAGGACATCATTTACTAGCACAAACATGTCAACTCAAGGTCAAGATTAAGATGATGTCACATCCGAATTTTACATTGATGACTGATGAGGACCAAAAAAGATTACGGGTACTTTTTTCATAATTATGACTGTAAAGTTGACTCTCTTATAACTTGGCATTTCTTCTTACAAGTTAAGGGAACACTTTTTATGCAGATACAATGGTATATATACATAAAAAGTCACTCATTACAAGATTGGCATACGATTTGGCTGAAGGGGACAATGTACAAGAATGGTCAACAGAAGTGCATAGAACTATGGATTGTCTAGATAGAATGGTGAAAAGGTGTAATAAGGAAAAGATTGGCCCTTGCTTTTAGCTATGCTTATATATGCTATCATGTGTAAATATGCAAAAACAATAAACGAGATTTCATCAAATTCAGACATAACGAAGAGCACATCAGGCTGAGAAATCGGATGATGAAAAAAAATAAGTAGGAAGAACATGACATATCAGTACCCTTGACTATCATGTCCATTTGACAAGATGGGAGAGGGTGGATGCCTTCCTGGTAGTGGTATGTGAAGCGTCTTGCGGGAAAACATTTGTAGATCAGTTGTCAGGCCATTCATCCTCTTGATGTCAGCCACCTGCCATAAGATGCAATGGTAAATATAGAAATTAGCATAACATATCTAAATGTAGAGACGTACGTTAAGATTTGGAGTGGTGTACGTCAACACTATGTACATCATAATGTATTTGAAATTAGGTAATTCAAGTATTTTCAGACTTAACAAACAGCCTAAATATATATCTCCCTTGTTCACTAAGTGGCTCTACTTCGGTATAATGTACCAAATACATTCATTTAATATCCTTTAACTTCACAAAATCAAATGATTCATTTTATACCAAGTTTTTATCAATAGTAAATTTGTCATTATTCCAAATTAAAAAGGACTCGATAAGCACACTTTTTCTAACAAGCATAACCAAAACATATGTAAGTTAAAAATTAGTAGTCCCTCCTTTGGCCACCCAACTTCCACAAATAATTCAGTATCATCAACTAACAATGTAGATCAGTCATCATTTCTACAAACCAGCTAATCTTACAATTTGTCATTGTCTCCCAAGAAAAACTTCGTTTTTTTTAGAAAGGCAATTCTACAACTAACCTACCCCACATAATATATATACATCGCACATATATACGCATGCCTCCCACAAGGTTTGAACCCACAACCCCTTGGTTGATGGACTCCTCACATACCGCTAGGCCATAGGCCCTTTGGTGTCCCCCAAGAAAAACATCTGCCAAATTTCAACAAGTTTAACATTCCTAGCCTACCATTCCTCTAAAATAAACAGTCATTTCATTGATTTGCATTAAATCAACAATAAATTTGTTCAAAAACGCCTCCTCGCCAGAAGTAACACATTCTAATTGACAGTGTCACAGTACTAACTATGACAACAGAAACCAAATTGTCATAAGAAAAATGTTGTTTTTAACAAGACATGTAGCATTAACCGAGACATGTAGCATTAACCAAGCATTATTCCTCCACAATACAGATTTATTCACCAACAACAATCAAGGTAAACACAGTGAAAAAAAATCATAGAATTGCCGAATTTTTTTCATCCTACTTGAACCAAATTCTTCATACATATACATCTGATCACATGAACTATCAAAAAAGTAACGTACCAGATTTCCATAAATAACACAACACGATGCAAACACATCACGCATTACGTAAAAATGAAATAACCAAAACGAATTTTTTTATTCATTTTCCCTCATTAAATTAATAAAAAAATCAAATATAAATATACCTCAACGCCATACTTAATTGCAACACCAGCAAGCGTATCAAATTTGGTTACAGTATGTTCAATATATCCCAAACCACCACCACCACTAACCGATGAATCATTATTAAACAGCTTCGTATGTGGCGGTGATTCCATCAATAAAAATCTCCGATCTAATAATTGATTCCAATTAGCGTTTCGTTTCTGTATCTGTATATTCTCCGATTAACATCATATCGATCCTAATTTTAGAATCGGAAAACCTAAGCCTAACCCTAGCGTAACGATTGACCATACATTGCTCGAATAATAACATACACGATAATGAATTGATCAATTAATTGATCGATTGATTAGAAACGAATCGGAAAAATGATAATCAATTGATCGATTAAGGATTGTAGATCTGGTGGTGTATTGAATTTGTAGATCTTGGTTGGTGTATGTATGAAATGAAAGCGTGTCTGTGTGAAAAAGTGATGGAATTTTGGAATGAGAGAAAGAAAGAGAAAGGGGGAAGATGATGATGGTGCTGAATCGCCTTCATTTAAGGCAGGTTGGATGTTTTGGTGAAATTGTAAGACAGTAAAAAGTTACTTTATGCTAAAAAATACTTCAATGTCTTGTCGCCATTTATGTGTTGTGTGTATCGGTAATCGGTATGCGTATAAAAGTTAGTTTTATAAATAAAAAAAAATTATAATTTTATCATGGATTTTTCTACACACAGCCGTTAGAGCGGCTTTTAACACGCTTAAAAATCTGTATAATACAAATAATCACCTCCTAGAATTAATATTTAAATGTCAAGTACAACACTTTTAAGCACATTAACAACAGCTCTAAGGGCTATGTTTAGACAAATCCTTTTATTATTTGCAGTCTTAACAGCTTATTTAAAGTTAAATTTATGCATAAAGAGGTGGTATATCAAGTTAGTTGAAAGCAAGTTATATTCAAAGAGTGATGGTTATTATTAAGGTACAAACATTCAATGCGTGTCTGAATTTCTTATTCATAGCTTGTATAGCATTTTCCAAAATTTTATTAGTAATATTTGTTGTATAATCAATTGGTTATAACTCAAGTGGTACTGTCACAGCAAACGTTCATACTCTACATGTGTGACTGACATGTCGGGAGTTTGAATCTGTGTCTCGGTATATGTGGGTGATTTGTGAAATGTGATTTGCGCACGTTGATGTTTCTTGCGGATCAGGCGTACCCTCCAAATTACTCTTTTTTTTACATAGATAAAAAGACAATAGACTAAGAAATTACAATGAAAATTAGCAATAAGTTTGACCTAAATGATCTTAAAAAACTAAAATTCTAAAACTTAATTTCGACTAACTATAATAAAATTAGTACAATAAATAAGAAAGTTTAATAAAAATTACATGTAATATAGAAATTAACAAATGTTTTGATGTTTTCTTTACATTATTTTGGTTAAGTGGGGCTTAGTCGAAAACTTAACTTAAACAGAGAAAACAACATACAAAAAAAGGGTCAATTTTCTTTTCTCTCTCATTCGAATCAAGAACACTCGATCATCTCTTTATCATTCGTTCAGCAAACACAACACACCTTATTCCTATCACTGCATCACGATCGATAATTTATGTTGGCTCATGGTGAGATAACGCCGCGTTTCACCACGAACACACTATAATCACTCTACCAACCAAAATAAAAAAGAATAAAAAAATGTTTTGGTCCAATTCAAATTGTTGATTGAACACTACGTTAAATTAATCTTCAAACTGTAGACACCTTTAAATTAAAAGTAATTTGTGTCTCTTCTAATTCGAATTATAGTTTAAACTACGTAATATAAATACTGTCTACTACATGTTTTATCATCTTGCTTAAAGTTTCGTGTGTTTGTTTTCGATTTTCAATTCTTAATATGTCGACTCCATTGCATCATTAACATCAGTGAAGCTCTGTCTTTAGGCCTCACAAATTTTAAGAAAATTGCCCCATATATATCTACATATGTATTTATATACATAAAAATTTAATTTTTAAATATTTTTTATAATTATATATGGGTAAAAAAAATTCTTAAGACCCTAGCTCACTTATAAGGTCTCATTTTAAAATATAACCCATTTAAAAGGCCTCATTTTAATTTTTAACCTACAATGCACATTTGATAGTCCGATAAAGATTACGACAATTAGTTATATTAGAACTAGAAAACATATTATAATGTGATTTTCTCAATTTCTTTTCTATTTAACTAATTTCCATCTGATCATCATTGACACATTAACGGTTCGCCTCCAACGTTTTATTTCTTTTCCAAACGGCTCTATCTAATATGTATCTCCCAATCTCCATTCATAATAGTAAATCAATTAACTATTATTTTGCTTCCGAATTTCATTGCTATTCTAATTTTTCAAACATATCATCACTTTCATTTTTTGCTCAAAATTAATAACTGAATGCGGCTCTGGAGTGACCTTTATGTCGATTCGCATTAGTTTGATTTCGTGATTAAGAGGTATGTTATTCTTAATCTTAACTTCAAAGATTGTTCACTAATAATATCCGTTTTATATGTACTAATACAAGTCTAATTTATTTGATTTTCTATTTAGCATAGCAAAATTAAAGTCTCTTGATGAGAAATGTCTAATAGATAGTTGTATTAAACTTGAAAAAAAACACAAAAATTGTTCTGATATTAATGGTATATATTTTTTTTCATAGCTAATGGTTCAAAGAGAAATCATATATGTAAGAGAATGATAAACCAATTGATATACTTAACTATATTAAAAAAACTCGATTCTTTTCCAAATGCTTATATTGCATATAGAATTACGTTAACCATTCCCGTAACAGTTGCTTCAGCCGAAAGAAGTTTTTTGAGGCTTAAAATTGTAAAACACTATTTAAGATCGACAATGTCACAAGAAAGGTTAAATGGATTAACTACTTTATCAATTGAAAAAGAGTTAGTAGGCGAAAATGATTTTAATGATGTAATTAAAGATTTTACATCAAAAAAGTGAGAAAGTAAAACTCATATAAAATGAAATAAGTTAAAGCGTTTTAGTAAAAAGGCCTCATTTTAAAAGTTCAATAGGCCCAAATGAACTTGAGCCGCTCCGATCGACATATATATCGTGTTGGTTCACTACCCATTAATTTAATAGTCTTCTCGTATGTCCGTAGCATACTTACGTTGGTCCCCCATTTCACGTCCTAATTCAATTGTTGTTTCTTGATTTATAGTTTTTGTTTTCTTATGTATATTACTTTATTATTTATTATTTATATTATTTATTGGACAACCAATTAAAGATGAACCATATTTATTTTAATCATTTTGACTTATTTTTGTCTAAATGACACAACTTGCATAATATAATATTATAATGTCTTGATTATTAAAGTTGTAATTACCTTTTTCAGCATATGAGCTTATATTAATCCCAAAATTATTTGGATTTAAGATATGAAAAGTGATTTGAAGAGAGGATATGAAATATTTATGAAACGAACATCATGTTGTTAATTGGTCTATCTTTTTTTTCATAGTATCGTTTAAAATATGATGGGTCGCAATTAATAGTATGATCCGTTTATTCAACTTCACTAGTTGTATGTATACTTTAGGATGGCCAGAGATCGGTTAGAAATGATCACGGGAATACGAGTAAACATATTCGCCCTACTCGGATAACCTGCAGAGAGAAAATTTCATCCATTTGTATTAGTTTATTCAACCAACTTGATGTTGACTAAAGACTGTATGAGAATGTATCAGTTTTGATATATGAGTATTGTAGTTTCTTTGTTAGATAATGAATGATAATCGAATAAAAATTTATGAAATTATTGTATTCATATGGAATACACAAAGCTAAACGATTTAGAAAAATGGGATTTGTTTGAAAACACATATCATAAACTATTATTATTATTATTATTGTTATTATTTATATTTCCGTCCCACAAAAATTGTCGCCCAATAATTTTATTTGGGAATATAATAGGCTGGGTAAATGTCAGTTTTGCCTTTATAATCAAGGCAAGTTTGACTGAATTTATTTAAGAAATAAATAATTTTAGAGAAATAAATGAGGGTAAAATGTGGAGTTTAATGTTTTTAATAATTATTTTTTATAAGTGGACAACTATTTTAGAACATATATAAAATGTAATGTGAAAATTTATTTTCTGATGGAGAAAATATTATATTATTATTAAGAAACTTTTTGAGCCTTAAATAAGGGACATTTTTTCTTTGTATACGGGGATTACCTTGAATACACAAGCAATTCACACGTGAAGCCATGTTCTTCCTTTTTACCATAAAAACAGTGATGCAGAAAGGAATTAATAATTGAAATTTTGTGAAAACAATTATTTTTATTATAGTGTACAAATATAAATATAAATATATCTTGTCATAAATCATTGGTGTGGACATATAATACAACATATTAATTAATTAACCTATGTATATGTCCACGCATTTTAAAACTGCAAATTACATTTTTGATCCAAACACATGACTTCATTAAAGAGTAGTCTTCAATGGTATTGGTACATGACAAAGTTGATAACTATAGAAGGCCTTTCATGGATGCATTTTTATTATTTATTTTTGTTTTGTAAGAAATAAAATGCCTATAGTTAAGATTTATAATTAGTGAAAATGTTTGAAAATTACATTCGATCTTTTTCTCCGGATGGTGTTTAACTTTCTTAAGGCATCTTCAATTATATGCTTCAAAGACACTTTCGTCTTTAAATCAAGAGTTTGGACAAAAGTTTTTAGACGGTGGAATAAAAGTCATGTGTGTATGTGCAACATCTCAAAATTTGAGATAATATTATAATATATGTATATGCTTTAATTTATGAGTTGTATAAATTACGTGTACTATATGTAGTCATGAAGTATTTAAATTACCTAAATAATACGTCGAGAGTAACCAATTAAGTAATGTACTTCTAAATAAACGGGACTAGAGGGGCTAGGAGTGTAAATACCCGTTTAAAATATAAACTAACCTAAATAAATAAATAAATATACATACACACATGTACATACATATGAAATTAGAGACAAATTCTTCTTGAGAAAAGGAGAGATCGCGAGAGAGGGCTGGAGAAGAAGAGAATTCAAGGAAAAATACCAAATTGAACTTTGTTAACTCGAATTCAAGCTTTCTAAACTATCCTAATCAAGGTATGAATATGTATTTTTGAATTCTTTAACCTAGAAATGGGTTTTGTAGGGGTTTTGAGTATTGATCAATTGTAAAATGAAATTGAGCCTAATTATGATTGGTTGGTGATGTATGAGAGTAGAAAAAATTGTTGTTAACACTAATCAAATCCAAAAGTTGATAAATCGATTTGGTGTTCACAATAGAAAGTGGGGTTTTGATAAATTCTTGTAAATTGAGGGTGGCTCACCCTATGGTTAATCTAAATGAGTTCAATTGATACTACTAATGATGTTTAAAGTAGTGAAAATAGTAGTTAAGCCATAAATTGAATTATGCCTAAAATTGGTAATGGTGTTCGGTTTGACTTTAAAGGTCAAACTGATCATACGAAGTTAAAAATGGTAAACAAAGTAAGAAAAGTTGTAAATGATGTTATTTGATCATTAGTATGTTAGTTGGAATATGTGAGGTGGTTATATTCCAATTTCGGGTCGTTGGGTAATTTGGGCGAAAAGTAGAAATAAATTATTTTTAACAAACTTTGAGGGACTGTAGCTTTATGTGTATAATGTGTTAGAAAAATCTAAAAGTAGCTAATAAAAGCATAGTCGAAGGTCTTTAAAACGATATAAAGTTTACTGAAAACGGATATGTCTAGGTAGTTCAAAAGTGGCTTGCAAAACAGCTACTTGGTGCTGTTTGCTGAGAATTCAGTAACACAAAATGACTTTTTGCTGTTTTTAAAGAGTTATAACTTGGCACGTATTATGTTTTATAAAAAGATGAAAGATGTATATTAAAGTATGCTAGAACACCTTCGAAATGGTATAACATATGTTCATTTTGGAAAGGTTTAGAGGGTCCAAAAGTGGTGTCCAAAACAGCTAGTTGGAGCTGTAATAAAATGCTTACATTGGAGATAAAAGTGCAATTAATATTAACTAAACAAGAGCATGAGGGATTTTATGTTGTGAATGTTTATATGATGTGTTATGATTGTTTAGGTGCAAAGGGAAATGATGCTTATGTGTATCTCATGCTTTCGAGTAGCCGAGGCTAAAGTGGGTGATATGGGGGTTAAATGTGTAACGGTTGTGTGATTCCGGATTGTATATGTGCAAGAGGTTCACACAACCAAGGGAAGTAAATTGTTATATTCCATACTTGTTGATTATTTATGATTGTTGCAAGACGTGATTATTTGTTGAAAGAAGTTGTTGATATATGTGGAATTATGTGGAATGAGCATTGTAGAGATTCGTTGTTGACAGATTAGCTAACTTTGTTAGCATAGTGTTGATGTTGCTAAATATGTGCTTGTTGTTGCACATAATGTGGATAAAGTACTTGGTGCTTGTTGTTGAACCATGTACTAGTGTCGATGTTGTTGAATATGTGCATTGCACATGATGTTGTTGTAGTATCCGTGTTTGACATTGCACGGTACTAAGTGGACAGTGATAGCGGATCCGCATAGTGAAAGAATAATCTCTACAATTTCTCAGTAAATATTTGTCTAAGTAAATATGTGTTGTTGATATTTGCCATGTGTTGCTTAATTTGGTGGATTATTCATTTAATTGCCCGTATGCTTACTAAGTGTAATGCTTACCCGTTCAGTTGTTTAATGTTGTAGGTGCAAATGGGTCGAATGCTAAAAGTGATTATAGAGGTGGCTTATGGACTATGAAGGATGAACGTGGATTTCCTTTGCAAAGAGGTTTGACAAGTGTACTTTTAAATTGCCGAGTTGCTATTAGCTTGTTATAAATCGCCCAAGTTGTTGTTTGGATTTAAAGTTTAAAGTGTCAAAATGTGTCGTTTTGGTTAAAGGGTCAAAATGGGCCATTTTGGTGAAGTAGTCGAAATGGTGGTTTTGGTCATTATTTTGGTGTGAATGTGATCAAAATGCCAAATGTTGAAATTTGATCAATTGTGGTAATTGGCACCTGCGAGTTTATGATTTTGGACATGGGATAGTGGATATGTTGTTGGTATGGACGCCTAATAGCTCAATTTGTCATTGATTTTCCAAACGGATCAAAATGGGTCCCTCAACGGGTCGTTTCGTTAAAACTAGAGCCTTTGAAATGGTCGTTTGGACCCAACGTTCAAATCTACTCTTTTATGGCGAATTTGGGTAAAACGCCAATTGAGTCACTTTTGTAATATCAAAAGATTGAAATCAGCATCTTTCGGTGTTTTGAAAGTTAATGAGTCAAAAGTTAGATTTGTTTAAATTTCATCAAAAATCTGAGTTGCTGGTGTAGAAGTCTAAATTATAGACTATACAGTGGTATAATAGTCTAATTGAGTATAAAATAGACTAAATGAGTCTAAAATAGACATGAATCTATTTTAAGCTGAAAAGAGTCTAAATTAGACTATACAATGGTGTAATAGTCTAATTGAGTCTAAATCAGACTGAAGGAGTCTAAATTAGATATATAAGGTGGCGTAATAGTCTAAAATGGACATGACGGGTCAAGAAGCTATTTTAACCCATTCTGCTATGACTTTTAATTTTTTTTTTGAACGTTTCAGTATGATTGATATTGATGAAGTTTTTGAATCTTTAAATGTGGGTACTAGTAGGAAGAAAGAAATAGATTTTATGGGAATGTATGGTTTGGATTACTACCTATTTAATTTGAAAAATAGGAATGCTAAGGGTACGTTTAGTTACGGAAAAATATCTCTATTTTTTCATCATCATTTTTCTAAAGTTTTTTGTCCCTTGAAAATTAAAAGGGATTTGGAAAATGCATTCAAATATAAAGGATGGAGTTTTCATTCTCCAAATTAGGAAATGTATAAAACTTTAAATCATATATTCCATTTTCTTAGAAAACTCCTATGGAAAACTCTAACTTGAACACGTTTTCTAATTTTTCACTTTTCTTATAAAAAATTTCAGAAAAATAGAGGAGTTTTTCGTAACTAAACGCGTCATTAGCATTTTTCAAGAAATACAAATTAGAATTTTTGAATGGATGAAATCAAGAGCTAAACCAAATTGTATGCAATGGTATCAATGGGTTAATGATCCAAAAGCAGTTGGAACATTGGTAAGGGACGGGAATTTGTATATGAATTTTTTGCACTGACAGAAACTTTGCAAAATGATTTGTGTGCATACTGGAATATGAACATGATCTGTCTTAGATAGCTTACTGGATGCATACGTGTCAAGTTTTGGAATCTGGATGGGTAATAAGAGTTAGTGACGTGTGTGTATAAAGACTGGCTAATTTTAGTTTGCATATTGTACATTGTGTGTTGCAATAGTATGTATGTATGTATGTGAAAGGATGTAAACTCTTGTGAATCATTGTGATTTTATTAATAAAATATCTTGCTTTTTCTAATAAAAAAGATGAGGATGAATTTATGCATCTATGAATTTTATCAATGTTCTTAATGAATAATAATTCAAATTTGTAAAAAAAAAAAAAAAAAAAAAAAAACCTTTAACTAAGATGAATAAACATATAGCTTGTGATATTCAACTTGTATGATGCAAATTTAAAAATTAAAGTACTTCTTATAGTGCTCACTATATATATGTGGTTATTAGTTGCTACATTCCCATAATTATTGGTAGTGTATTGTTTACTTAATATATATTTTCCAAACTAAAAAAACTATAGAACACAATTTATTTAATTGTAGATACAATAAAAACACTCTTTTTTTATTTGTACATGTAATATGTAGCAATATACAAATAAAAAAATTTATAGATCCTTTTTTATCTTCTTTCAATTATTTTATTGCCACATATATCATATCATAATCATAATTTATACATGCATGAATATAATAAATTTATTATTATAATATAATACTTTATTATACAGATGAACTATTATAATTATATATGGTATATTTTTATTCATTGAAAAATATGAGTAAATTACATTGTTAATCTCTATGGTATACTCTACGTAACATACTCGGTCTTTAGGTCATTTTTTTTATCAATTGTTATATTTTTTCGCTGAGTCTTTATCACTTGACTTTACGCTATAGGGATCATTTTTGGTAACTTACTCCTTTTTCTATATGTCTTTCTCTTTCAGTTTTCACTTTCACCTCATTATCTATATCTCTCATCGAGTGATGACAAATGTGTTGGGTTTAGGGGGATTTTAGTGTAGTCGTACTTAAACTTGTTTATAATATTCGTACTATTATCTGGCTCAATACCCAACGGATACATGATCAATAACACCCATCAATTTTTCGAGTTTACCCATGGCCGTTATCCTCAATTCATTATTGGCCAGACAAAAAAGGTTTTGGGATTAAAAAGAACGAGTAGAAAATAATTTGGTGTCCCGCCCACCAAATTCTTCATGGTTCATGATTTCCAACGAGTTATTTTAGACAGTTATATAATAATATATGAGTAAATTACATAATTTTTTCATATGTTATTAAACTATATTACATACATAGTCCTTCGGGGCAAGTTGAAAAGTCTGATTTACATTTGTGCGAGAAGCACGTAATGCGACTTAACGGAAAAAGTTAATAATCAATTAAATTAGGGATCGACGATGAAATGAAAACTCGGAAGGACTAAACTTGTAAAAAATGTACTCCGGGACTGAATGTGCTGCATAGGTAACCACATGCATAAAAATATATTTTACTCTATTATTTTTTTCTTACAAATAAAACAAAATCATATTTTGTTAGGTTACAAAATGATTGCGTTCGGACCTCGATTCATTCCACCACTGTAACAACTAACAAATCATCACATCAAGAACTCTAGGTTTGCTTCTTCTGCTACACGAACGTCAACTTCATACGCAAACGCAACTTCAATTCAATCAATTTCACTCAACAACCACAAACAAACACACTTTTTTTTTCTCTCGAAACCCTAATTTTCGCTGTTTCAATGGAGAGATCTGATAGTAAGTGTTCTTTCGCACCCGACCTAATCACTTTCGTTTACTTTGTTATTATATTTCGATTTAGCGTTTTGATTTGAATTATATGGTTCTAATTTGAGCTGAATCTATCGATTTTGTTATCTAGGGTTTGGTTAAGATTTTTGATTTTTGTGATTGATGTTTTTTTTATTGGAGTACAGATGGTAAAGTGTTTGATGCTTCACAATATGCTTTCTTTGGTCAAAAAAGTATGGAGAAAGTTGAGTTTGGGTGTTTAGAAGAAGAAAATGATGATAATAATAATTTTTCTAGTGGGGTTGTTGATGATGAATATCATTTGTTTGACCGAGATGAGGTAACGTCTTGTTTTTTAACATACTTTACTGATGATTTTTATGCTTGTTAGTCGTAAGTTGTGATTCGTATGTTATGAATAATTTTAATTTGTAACGGATTTGAATTGAATGTAAGAATAAGGTATGCAGTTAGGGTAGAGTGTTTAAAACTGTAGTGTATATCATGATCTTGAATTGAAAGTGTAGTTAATATAAGCATTTTTCGATCATGAAAAAAGTTTAATGCTTGAATTTAGTTGGATGACTGATTTGTGCTGTAAACAGTACTTGAATCAGAATCTGAGCTTAACTTGAAGTCTAAGTTATAGATTTTTAAAATGCATATTCAAATGTTGGTGTTTGTGTTTTATTGCATCATGGGGATAATCATCATATGCAATAATTTTGAATATTCATAAATGATAAATGTGGAAAATGATACATACTCCATGAAGGAAATGAGCAACATAAAGTTGGGTCAGATAGTGAAAAAAGAAAACCATTAGAGGATTAAACAATAAGAAAAAAGTTTTTTTTTTTTTTTGTCTGCAGACGAACAAGATTGGCACTTAATGATTGTTTGTTTCCTTATGATCATTTATGCTGTATATTCTGATCGTACCTTGGTGCATGTACATCTAATATGAAACTTGATTTTTAAACATGCAGGACATCAACAAGTGATATTCTTTTTCTTTTCTTTTTTTGTATAAATTGATTTAGCGTGTTATGTAATCTTTGGATTATGCATGTTATCTTATATAATCATAACCTCAGTTTGCTTATTTGTTCTTATTTTGGTTTTAAATCTCTATGCTTGGGATGCCATATTGTGCATTTAAACAAAATAGGTTGATTGCTGGTTAGCTTGTTCATCAATTTACATGTTGAGCTTCAAATTGTTACAGTATTTTCAGTTAATTACAATAATGCAGATTTTTTATTTTTCAGTTATCTAGTTTATTCTAAATCTCATTTTTTTACAGGAACCAGGTGTTGGCTCTCTTTCGGATTTAGATGATCTGTCAACTATATTTTCGAAGGTCAGCTTCCTTCTACTCACACAAATGTTTGCAGTAACCTCTAGTTTCTGATTTAAATACACACTCTAGTTATATTACTTATGTACCCTACAAGTTTACATTCACACTTTTCTCATTTGGGTGCTTGTGTTTAACTGTTTGTGTGTTATAAAAATTGTCATGTTTTGTAGTTAAACAGAACAGTTAGCGGACCTAGACATCCTGGAGTTATTGGTGATCGAGGGTCAGGTTCTATTTCAAGGGAAAGTGAGTACACATCTAACCAATTTTTCTCGTCATTTCAATATGGTCATTTTATTTATTGTACCACTACTTGTATCTCTTCTTCTTCTTTTTTTTTTTTTTTTTTTTTTTTTTTTTTTAATTAAGGTTCATGTTTGCTATAGTTTATTAATGGAATATATGCAGGTTCGTCTGCATCTGACTGGGTACAGGATCGAGATCTACCTGAGTGGTTAGATCAACATATATCTGACACCGAAAGCAGCCACGGAAGCAGGAGATGGTCTTCACAATCTCATATCTCCGATTCTAAACCATTATACCGAGCATCATCATACCCTCATGAGAAACACCAATTCTTCACTGAACCTGTATTGGTACCGAGCTCATCATTACCTTCATTTTCTCCCGGTGGCCATAATAATCTACCCTCGCCACGTCATCATTCTCATTTAAACCGTCCCTCTAGCCTTGGCAGTTCCCAGATACCCTTCTCGGAACCAAATCTTTCACCTTTAGGTGGTGTACCTCATGGGTCTCGTTATAGTGGAAACCGATCCCACATGGTCCATCATGGCTTGACCCAATACTCTCAGGCTCAAAACCAATGGGCTAACCAAGTGCTACGTGTGGATCATGCTGAACTATTGAATAATACCATTCAACAAAAGTTGCTTCAAAACACATTCATATCCCCACAATATATGTCACCACATTCTCTACGATACAGTCCTTTTGCCCTCCAGCCATATATATATGATGCACTCCCTTCTCATCCGTTACTAAGCAAATATAGTGTGGCTGATACAAGAGATAAGAGAGTGAAACAAAAGAGTAAAAACAATGCACGTATCTCTCGTCAAGGGTCTGATAGTAGCAACCAGAAGAGTGATAAATGTCGGATACAATTCAGATCCAAATACATGTCATCTGAAGAGATTGAGGGAATTCTAAATATGCAGCATGCTGCAACCCACAGCAACGATCCATATATCAACGATTATTATCACCAAGCTCGCCTTGCAAAAAAATCTTCCAAAAATCGGTTCTGCCCGGCTCACCTTAGAGATTCGCCACAACGGTCCCGTAATAGTTCAGATTCACAACCTCATATTAATGTTGATTCTCATGGAAGAATTTCGTTCTCTCTCATTCGTAGGCCACAGCCGCTCCTTGAAGTTGATCCGCCATCTGGTTCAGGTGATAAAAGTTCCGAGCAAAAAGGATCTGAGAAACCGTTGGAACAAGAACCGATGCTTGCAGCTAGAATTATGATTGAAGATGGACTCTCTGTTCTTCTAGATGTAGACGACATTGATCGCCTTCTGCAGTCAGCTCAGCCACAAGATGGTGGTTCCCAGGCGAGGCAAAGGAGGCAGATTCTTCTAGAAGGCCTGGCGGCAGCCCTTCAACTTGTAGATCCGCTTGGTGCAAGTTCAAGCACGTCTTCTGGGTTGGCTCCTAAAGATGACATCGTGTTCTTACGGGTCGTATCTCTTCCTAAAGGTCGGAAACTTATTTCTAGGTATCTTCAACTTCTTCCCCCAAGCAGTGAACTTGCACGAATAGTATGTATGACCATTTTCCGTCACTTAAGATTTTTATTTGGGGGACTTCCTAATGAACCTGAATCATCCGAGACTGTTACCTCACTAGCAAAGATAGTGAGAACCTGTATAAGTGCAATGGATCTTAATTCACTAAGTGCTTGTCTTGCTGCTGTGGTGTGTTCTCCAGAGCAACCGCCGCTTCGCCCACTTGGTAGTCCGGCTGGGGACGGTGCCTCCATTATCCTAAAATCGGTTCTAGAAAGAGCTACTCAGCTGTTAACCAGTGCTAATTCTGCTCTGCAAAATCCGACACTTTGGCAAGCTTCTTTTGACGCCTTTTTTGGGCTTTTGACCAAGTATTGTTTAAGTAAGTATGATAGTTTGGTGCAAGCTATGTATGCACAGATTCCACCAAGCACTGAGATTGTGTTTTCCGAAGCTGCAAAGGAGATTAGTAGAGAAATGCCCGTCGAACTTCTTCGTGCTAGTCTACCTCATACAGATGATAATCAGAGAAAGATGCTGGTTGACTTTTCTCAAAGGTCGATGCATGTGGGCGGATTCAGTGGTCATAAAAGCGGCGGTCAGGTTGCTCCTGAATCAGTAAGAGGATAATACAGACCGGAATATTCACTCATGGTGGTTAAACCAACTGATCAATTTTTTATCAGTTTACAAGTGTTGTGGTTGCTAAATCCACATTCTCATCTCTGCCAGTTGAAGGTGGTTTTTGATGTACCTATGGTGGTAGAAGTCCGATGTCATGGATGGTTATAAGCCTCAGATTATAAATACTGTGTGTGGGTGTGCACTTGTTTCCCATGGGGAGAGGGGGATTCACGATGCAGTGCTTCAAACAAGATTTTATTATTCTGCTTTCTTTGTTGAAATTTGCATGTACAGATTCTGCAAGTTTGTATGATTTTAGTTTTACTGCATTGATGCATATCTAGTGTAGATGTTTCGTTGAAGGGTATGGGAGAAACTGGAATGGGTATGATTTCTTTTAATGTTTAGTTGATAGGTATGTCAAACTCATTCCAGCCTACAGTTAGACCATTCCTATAGGGATTAATAACGGCAAATCAAACGATTGATCATGTATTGTTGTTTTCTGCTGTGGTGACAAATGGATATCCAGCGTTTGGCTGGAACAAGTCTAAAGGGGATGCAGGTAGTACCCTAATATATATATACACACACACACAAACATATACATATATACATACTAGGTTTTATGCCCGTGCGATGCACGGCTAGCGTAAACTTATACATTGAAAAATGATAATGTAAAAAAATAACGATTTTGTGAATACATAATGCAAAAATATTATTTTTTATTAACAACACGTAACTTATATGTTGTTAGTGTAAAATACGGGTTAACTTGTATACATAAAAATATCAATGGTTTAAAATGCATAATAAGTTAATCATGATTGATCAACATCATATAATTAATGTGGTGTTGAGTGTTGACTATACATATGTTTACATACAGAATATTATTGTGTAAATTGTTGTAGTATATGTACTTGAGTAACAATTGAAATAATGTTGTCTTTTTAGATGGCTGAAAGATGTAATTTGTAAAAAATTGTCATTCACGAGGATGGTTTTTGATATTATTGAAATTCAGAGATGATTTCTAAGAAAGTGTCACCACATGGATGTTTTTTGTAATTTATTCTTTTCGAAATTAACATATACACGTCTGGAAAGAAATTAACGTATACACGTCTGGAAAGAAAATAAACAAATTAAATAAATTAAAAAAACTTAAAATCAACATATTCGTGATTAGCAACATTGAGACTAATCTTAAATGTCTCGACTTGCATATTTTCACCTGATAATGCTCATAAATACGAATCAAAATATAAATATATACTCAATTTTCACATTAA
Source organism: Gnaphalium uliginosum (assembly GCA_963930675.1). Lineage (NCBI taxonomy): Eukaryota > Viridiplantae > Streptophyta > Magnoliopsida > Asterales > Asteraceae > Gnaphalium > Gnaphalium uliginosum. Next base: position 35,761,291 of record OZ005684.1, read on the forward strand.
TATATATTACAATTATATTATTACTAATATTAATAATAATAATGAATAATCCCATTAGAACTTTAATTAAACAGGCACCATAATAAAATGGATTTATTGTTTCGTTATGCGCTAAACTTTGGACTTGTTACTATAGTATGCGCTCAACTTTTGAACCATATATTGTATGATGTAAACCTTCCAAAACCTCTTATTGTATGCATTTAACTTCTATTGTATGTATAGAACTTTCAAAAAAGGTGTCAATTTATGTAGTCAAAAACACCCAAAAAAACGTACAATAGACCTTTTACAAAGTTAATCTCATACAATAGATAGTCTAAAAGTTGAGTGCATACAATAGTAAAAAGTTCAAAGTTAAGCGCATAACGAAACAATAAACCTTAATAAAATATAATACAAAACTTTTTGAAAGATAGATTAATTAATTAATTATAATAAAGTGTCATGTGAAAAATTGAGTTTAAAAGTCTGAATCTCCGTAACTTTTCATTTTGGAATATGTAATATGTCGCACTTTTTAAGTTTTTTCAATACGATTTGTAGAATTTTTAAGAGATAATTTTAATGTGAGAAGTTTTAGCTAAGAATTAGATGGATTCAAAAACATTTTCAATATCAATGACATGTAGGATTTTTTGAAAAGTTAAGATAATGACACATAGGATTTTCGCTTATTTGTCAACAAAATAGAGGTGACACATAAAAAATAAATTATCCTCAATCAGTTATATATATATATATATATATATATATATTAGTCCTAAAACCCGTATATATACACGTTACGATGGATTTGTATATCTTTTTTTATAAAAATTGATATAATTCTTGTATGATATATGAGAAAGTAGAACATTTTTAGTTATATAAGTTTTCATAAATTAATTTTTGTAGTTGTAGTTTAATTTATTTAATGCTATTTTCTTTCGTTTAAATCTTATTGTGATTGTGATTGTATTCGAATTGTAAGAAGCAAGCGACGTTTTTAAAATTATATGAGAAAGTAATAGTTAAATATTAATTATTTAGTAACTAAAATGAAAAAATAAAATAATTCAAAATGTTAATTTAGTATGATTGTTAATTTATGTCAATCACTTTTTATTTTTATGTTACTTTTTGTTTGTATTAATTTATTTAACGATGGAGGTTCAAATGAATAGAACAACTTTCTGTGAGAATGAAGGAACCAATAAAAACGCGCCACATGTCACAAACTCACTTTCTCTCACGTTTTTAAAAATTAAATATCTCCCGAACGGTAAGTCGAAAAATCATAAAAATTGCACCATAAAAATCAACGTTTTTTTCTCTTCGATTAGAGATATCACAAGGTATATTTTTGACAAAATTTTTTTCTGTTTTCGTTGGGTTTTTGTAAACGAGTAACAACCAAGCATAATCGAGATGTTTCTATATATATCGTGATCCGGTTTTGGCACACGAAAGGTTAATGAGCGATTACTTCGGGGAAAACGTGAAATACTCCGAAGAATATTTAAAACGTCGCTTCCAAATGAGAGAACTACTATTCCTCCGAAGAGTTGAAGGTATATTTAATTACTCTATCGAATCTATACCCGATTATTTTTTATATTTTCAACAACGACCCGATGCACGTGGTTTTTCGGGTTTTAGTACTATTTTAAAAGTGACGCCCGCCCAGGGGCGGCACTTAAAGTTTTTTCTTGGGGGGAGGGGGGACGTGGCGAAAACAATGAACGTTCAAATTTTTTAAATGTAGGTCATTACTAAACAAGCGTCATCATAGTCATACATAAACGAAGATGAAAAACATTACAAGTCGGCTCGACGACCTTTAAGCATTTTAAATTCATCAATAACAGATTCCGAATTAAATGTTTCAGCAATTTCTCGTTCTATGTTAACCATTAAATTATCCGCTTGAAAGTCATCTGCCATCCTGTTGCGAAGACGCTTCTTGCATATATTTATAGCAGAAAATGCTCTCTCGGTTGTAGCGGTTGAAACATGGAGTGTTAAGATCAGTCGAATCAACCTGTTCAGCAAATTATAGTTCTCACGCTTCTCGGTTTCCACAAGACTTCTACACACTTCAGCAATAGTTGATGCACCACTTAGCTTGGGGTTCTTTGGCATCTCAATATTGAATAGCTCCATCTCAGACTTCAATCGGTTCCTCAAAAATCTGCAGGATGGTATTTCTCAACAAGAGAGCAAATATGATCAATATTTAACACCTTGGAATCTTTTTTTGGAACTAAACTAGAGCTAAGAGTTAACAACTCCATAGCTTAATCATTAAATATATTGGTCAGTTCTAACAATTGTTTGTCTAGTGTGCTAATGAATACATCTACCCGATAATAATGTTCAAATGTAACATGATTATCTTGTTGACGAGGGCGATATCGGCTAGACTTGTATAGAGCGTTTAGATCAGGCATATCTACTTCGTGTTTCTCGGAGAATGTTTTTACCCGTGCAAGTAAAGAATCCCACCCATTATTTCTTAATTCATTAAGACTTTCCTTCGTTACTGAAACTAGTTCCATAAGCATTGACAATATCTTGGGATTTCTTTTGTAAAGCTTGAGAAAGAATATCAGTCCTCCCCAATATTTCCTTCATCAAGTGTAAAATCAACATGAACTCAAATTATTTTGTATAACAGTAAGCCGAATCAGCATCTCCATGTTGAAGAGAACAAGATACATCATCAATTATTCCTATAAGAACAACACGAGTAGGATTAAACATTGCAAGCAAACTTCAAACTGAAGAAAAATGAGAACTGTCAGGATCGAATTGTCTAACAAGAATACTTGAATCTAGATCTATTAAGGAAGTCGCGGAATAACACCTTAATATTGAAAACAAGACTTGTAATTTAAAACAATTTATTAAACAAGAACACAATAAATAATACTCAAAGCTCCAATCTTATTAATTGATTAACAAGACAAATACACTAGATGTATTAGGGTTTATAACCTTAGAGCTATGTTACATATATATATTTTCATCTAATTTTCTTATATGTTTCTAGGATCCTCTATTTATACACATATAGAGTCCTGAACTAACTATTCTTACAAATAAGGAATTACAAATCAATTCCTTTTACAATAGTTATCTACAATCAAAATACACGACTTTCCTATTCTCTCACAAATTGACAGCATTAACATCAACAGAATAGTAAGCAGTAGTAAGTTCTTCACCAGCAGCACTAATTTTGACCAACATCATTAACTTTGTCTTCAGAGCATTAACTTTGTCTTCACGGCATTAACTTACACTTCACAGTATTAACTTTAGTCAGGCAGCACTAACTCTTCAAACAGTAGTAACTACACTTAGCAGTATTTCCTTATACCAGCATTAACTTTGTCTAGCAGTATTAACCCAACGACATTAATCCTGTACTGCAGCACAAACTGAACCAGCAGTATTAATCCTATTAATCCAACACCATTAATCTTGACAGTATCAACTTTGACCCAACAGGAACCCCAACGGGTATCACCCGCTCTTCTTAAAGTCCCAACTTGGTTTGCTCCTCTACCAATTTCAATTTCACAAAGTTCTAATAAATGTACAGTCTCAACGGCCTTTCGCTTTTGCAATTCATCATGACGTTTACTAGAAGCACATATTACATTTATAATAGAAGTTAGCTTTGTAAAGAACTGTTGAATCGGGATAACTTCCTTGGAGGCTGCAACTAAAGCAAGTTGTAATATGTGAGCAAAGCAGTGAACATAGTATGCATAAGGACAATCTTTGAGAACAAGGGCTTTTAAACCGTTCCATTCCCCTCTCATGTTACTAGCCCCACCATAACCTTGACCTCGTATTTTACTAGTATCAATCTCATAATGTAAAAGTCGTTCCCACATATTATTTTTAAGAGTTATTGCTAAAGTATCTTGAACATGCACCAAATCCAAGAACCTTTCTTTTAAGACCCCATTTGCATCAACAAATCTCAAAACTATGGCCATTTGCTCCATTTTGGACTCATCACGTGACTCATCAACCATGACACAAAAGTAAGAATCTCCAACTTCACTACGAATCTGTTTTCGAACTTTATTGGCTATTATATTTAAAAGTTCTTTTTGCATTAATCCTGAAGTATACTTTGAACTATAAGGAGCATTCTCCAAAACAACCTTGGCAACTTCATCATTACAAGAAGCTTCAACAGTTCAAGAAAATTACCACGGTTTCTTGAATTAGCAGATTCATCGTGCCCTCGAAAAGCACAAGCTTGAAATGTCAACCAACGAACTATATCAACTGAAGCTTTCAATCGTAGACGATTATTTGAGACCAACTCTGAACGTTGCTTCTCTAAGATGTTTCCAATATGTCCAGCTTGATTCAACACATTTTCGCTAAATGTTAAAGCATTTTTATGTTGTGAACTCCGAATATCCTTAATGAATGCACATCTTTTTCCATCATTAACTTTTTTCCATTTATTAAATCCTTTTACAGTAAAAGCATCAGAACCTTTACGCACAATTGGTTTGTCACAAAATAAGTAACAAAGAAAGCAATAGGCGGCATCTCTTGTAGGAGAATACTCTAACCAATTAGGGAATATACCAAACCACGAGTATGGAAATCTACGGGCATGAGCAGATGATTATTTAGCTGGATACTTTTCCAAATGAATCTGGAAAGGTCCCTTATTCAAATAGGATCGTCTTACTTGTTCCCTTTTATCAACCGGATAATTCCATATTTGTTTTCGTTTCTCAGGATCTCTTTCCAAATAATTAGGGTCCACCTCTTCTATATTCGGCCTTGAAGCTTCAAAAACAGGTGGCTCTGGTTGATTTTGTTGTTGCTCATGCTCGTTTGTTGAAGGTTTACAACGCTTACTATTTTGAATATCAATGACTGGAAAAGTATTGTCTGTTGTATCATGAATCTCTCTCTTAAAAAATAAAGTAATAGGTGTCTGCTTTTCCATAATAACTCCTGAAAACGAAAGGAAAAAAAATATGAAATAAATTTAGATCAAACTAAAAAGGCTTGATATAATCAAGCACCGTAACAAAAGTAAAAAACTAAAAGAATAGTTCAAGCTTAAGTTATAACAGTTTTAGTTGAACACTTATAAGTTATAACAATGAACTTATTATGAACTATCAAATCTCAATTATCAAACACTAAACCTAAAAAAGTAATAACTTTTAATCCAAAATTCGTAGCTACTACTAGTAATGTACTAGGATCAAAATTAAAAACAAATAGAACTCAAGTTCCAAAAAGTCAATCAGAAAGATCATATAAACATATAACAATTGTCAATTATGATGAACTAATTTCATATTTGTGTAATATGACTGGGAATTTGATACCAAATAAGCAAAATAATAAAAGAAATACCTGAATAAATGCATGTATTGCATCTACCAAAGTGATGAATCATGAATCGATTGAGTCTTGAAGAAGAAGAAGATTGTGTAGATGGTTGGGTTTTCAAAAAAAAAAAAAAAGAACTTTTAATGGCTGTAATTTTGGGGGCCAGTATAGTATAATTTTTACCCCTCAAATATTATAAATATTACACTGGTAACCCAAATATTGGGGGGGCTCTGGGGAACCCTCCTCCTTGGTCTACACATAGTTCCACCCTACGTCAACTAGCATACGGCACATCACCGGATGCCTTTGATGAGTATTTGCAAATGTTGGAAGTAACGTCACGTGAAACTTTACAAAGTTTATAATTGATATATATTCAAACATATTTATGAGAGAACCTATATTGAAAGATGTACATCGTTCGTATGTAAAACATGAAGAACTTCATGGTTCATGGTTTTTCGGCAATGCTTGGAAACATAGATTGTATGCACTGAGCTTGGGTAAAATGACCAAATGCATGAAAAGTGCAATACACACGAGGCAAACATGGGTATCCGACGATCATGCTTGAATTCGTTGCTTCATACGACATGTAGATTTGACATGCATACTTTGGGGTTGCGGGGTCGAATAATGACTTAAACATCCTTAATTCATCTCCATTGTTCGGTAACTACCTAAATGACTCCCCTCCCCAAATTCAGTATCAATGTGTGATGTACATTATTAAAGAGGGTACTATCTTGCTGACATGATGTACACGGCATGAGCATCGTTCGTTAAGGGCTTTTCAAGTATTGCTTATCCAAAGAGAGTATACTTTACTAAGAAACAAGCGGGTGCCAGAAAAGATGTTGAACGGATCTTTGGTGTCCTCCAAGGCCGTTGGCATATATTACAACAACCGACAAGAGCTTATAGTGTAAACGCTATGTCACGAATCATGTATGCGTGCATCATATTGCATAACATGATTACCGAAGACAACAAGTTTAATATTGTCGAGAATGAAGAGTATTATGTACCGGTTGGGAATATGCAAGGTACGTTGATCGAGATGTGTGACACATACAAGAGGAAAACTAAGGAATTAAGTGATAGAGACATGCACGAGGGACTTCAATCTGACCTTGTCGAGCATATTTAGAGAAATCATGAAGTTGGGCATCAACAAGAGTAATTTGTTTGTGTTTTAAATTGTTTGTCTTTAATTATTAGGAATTTATAATTATTGTCTTTAAATTATGTACTTTTTTAGAACTTGTAATTTTTTTATTTTTTTATTTTAATGAATGTTATTTTTTATTTAATTTAGTTTGTTATTTGCTCTACTTCAATTATTTGTATTTAACAAAAATTAGAAAAGAAAAACAGAAACTCCAGAACACTGTTTATAAACATTGTCTTCCACTTCTTTACTTTTTCAGCCTACGGTGTTCTCCTAAAATATTGTAAACACAGTATCACCACTCCCTATGCTCTGTCAGGGAATGTTTGCATTACATATCTTCACACGTCACTATGGTATATTATTTTAAAACATGTGAAAATTGGAATGTCGATTCTTAGCTAAATGTAACATCCCAGATTTTATAAGTAAATATTTTATGTTATAGTTTTTTAATTACTATTTTTATTTAGTATTAAACACAAATATAATGAGTGGGGTTAAAGTATGATTGAGAAATTAGTTGTGAGGTTGGGAAGTGAGTTTTTATGTCTTGAGGGACTAGAGTGAAAACTGAGTATTATTAGGAGAGGTTATATTATTAAGTGAGAGTAAGTTTGGGGACTAAATGACAATAAGATATTTTAATCCTTTTTTAATTAAAAATCTTGGAAATTTCAAAAATATGTTTGTATTTGTACATACACGAGAAAGGAGGAGATGGGAATGAGAGCAAAATAAGAAAATCATAAATTGAACTAGGAAGTGTGTGTATTCAAGCTTATAATCACTCAATCATTTATCTTTGAGGTAAGATTAACCCTTTCCATCTTTAAATTTGAGTTAATCGAAGATTTTGGTGATGAACCCTAATTGATATTTTTTAGAAAAGTTGAGTTTTGGGTGTAGGAAAGTGGTATTGTTGTTAATGAGTATAAATGAGTTTATAAGAGTGATTTTTTGAGATAAAAGAGATGCGTATTGGTGTTGTTCATATGTTTTGATGATTTTGCTAAAATGAGAGATATTTATGAATAGGTTGTTAATGATAAATTGTTGTTTTGTTTTGTTATTGTTAAAAGAGGATCAAATGACCTACATGCATGATAATCTCATGAGAAAAGTAATTAGTATACTAGTTGATGCTATTGTCATGTCATGAGTATCAACTAGTTAGTTTGTTTAGAAATTTAATATCATTGAGTTGATATATAAGAGTTTGATTAGAGGATGAGAATGAGATGATATTAAGTTAATGAGAAAATTTAGTTGTGAATAACTTTTGTATATTTGTTTATGTGATTAGGTGATTCAAAAATCTAATAGAGACTTTTTGAGCTTAACTAACCAACCATTATGCAAGGTTAGTAATGGGGAAGAAGATTTGCAATTTGACAACATTTGGATTCTTGAGTGATATCCAATTGTGTGTCAATTTGAGGTGGACATTATGAGTTTACATTGAGACATTTGAGTATGTCCAATGTGTATATTTAAAATGTGAGATTCAAGGGTAACATTGAGACTGAGAAATCTCATTGGTTATGCTTTGACACTATGAGTTGTACTCATTTGAGTAGGAGTTAAATCGAGTTTACATTAAGAATCCTTAATCAAGAGTTGTTATCATTTTGTTGCTATCGTTGTCGTTTGTATTTCCCATTACTTACTAAGCATTAGCCCTATTGTTGTTGATGTTGTTTTATAGGTCCAAGTAGGTCACGGGGTAATTTGGGTAAAGCGCTGAAGGTCGACTAGTGGTGTGACTTGCTATTGTGTTAGTAAGTCAATCCCTTTAGTTAAATCATGCTCATGATATATATTGAAGCCCCATTTTGTGAAAACAAATGATCATTTGAGTATGATCATATTTTATTGTTGAAACTTGACCCATTGTTGATATCGTGATTTAAATGAGTTTGATGTAATTTGGGTCGAGTAAATGTTTGTATATGTTTGACGAGTTCAAGTGATGGTGTTATGTTGTTTATAAATGATTAAGATACTAGTCAAGTTTATATTGATATGAGTTTTGGTATGTATATAATGGAGTTGGAAACAATTGGTTTGAAATTGTCATTTAGTTGCATAATTGAGTTATGATCATGTTGTGATCCTTGTTCAAGTGTTGGAGATTTTGTTGCATTTTGTAGTGGTTAATTTGTTAAAAAGTATGATGTTTTGATTGTAAAGAAATAGTGTTTTGAGTGTGGTCAAAATTTGAGTCTAAAACTGAGATTTGCAGGTGCAGGGTGAGTACCCGGTGGGTATTCAAAGTACCCGGCGGGTAGCCCCTTTATCAATTTGAATAGAAAGTGGTACTCAAGGTACCCGACGGGTACTCATAGTACCAGGTGGGTACCCTAGTGGGTACTCATTAGCTTTTTGAACAAAACTTAATTTTAAAGTTTTAAACGTTTGTTCGAGTTATACAAACATATTTTATCTATAAAATTAAGTTGTGGGACATTCTAAAATATGTTTTTAAATTGAGGGAAATTTATATATATATATATATATATATATATATATATATTAAATTCCGGGGCGTTTTATTAATAATATGATTTCAAATTTCAAATGAATAATATAAGATTTATATGACTTATAGGTTGCGTTTGATAACACATAATCTTTAGCACTGAACGGTTCAAAGTCTGAATGATTCAAAGACTCTGAATAAAGTTGTTTCTGAATGAAAATAAACTGTTTGATAATAAATCTGAATGAACTATTTGAATGATAAAAAAAACTACCATACTAACCTTATTCATGTAAAACTAATGATATATAAATGTTCTCTAAGTATTCTGTATATAATAACATACTTAACCTAAACAAAGATGCAAAATTAGACACAATATCTACTAATTTGCTTATTGTTTTTGAACTCACTATGTAAAAGCAGAATTGTGTCTTAAACCAATTATATCAAACAACATTCTTTATTGACTTTTATTGCTATCCATTCATACCCTTAATTTGCTGTAGATATTTACCATCATATTTTCGCTAAACCAATTAATTACATGCTCCCACCTCAATCTCTTTATATGTGAACCTCAATCTCTTTATGCTAACTACCAAACACCCCGGATATTCGGTTTAAATTTGCAGCAAGATTCAAGTTATATGTAAGCGTATGATATAAAATACGAAATTTAAAAATTTACAGTATTGAAATTAAACGAAGACACATTCAAGACCACGTTCGTGGGGGAATCGAAATTGAATATCTCATCAAATTGAACAACATGTAAGAAAATATTGGTTGCAAGTAAAGGGTAAAAGGGTAGAAACATGAGTGCTGAATGATTTAGAGAGTGGTTTGAGTTTGAACTATTCAGAAGAAAAAAAAAGTTCGTTCAACACGCCCACTCATTCAGAGGTCGTAAACAAACGCGTTGAATGCTGAACGATTCAGCATTCAGTGTTGAACCATTTTCCATCCAGCAGCAATCAAATGCAGCCTTAGTGTGAACATATGATATAGGGAAATAGATTCATAAAGAAGTGTTTATATAAGTAAATAAGAAAACGGTGACCGTTTATCTATGTATTTCTTAAGGGTTGTTTACTTTTTTATCCATTAAGTTCTATATGGGTATATTTGACTATGCAATAATAACTGGTGAATGAATAATGTTGTTTAGTTTTTGTGTTGAATGAATTGTCTGAATAATATAAATGACAATTTAACCCCTGAACTACTTTTTATTTGATAACAAACTTGGTAATATTTATAACCCATCAATCCATGGAAATTAAGCTAGTTTGAATTTATAGATTATACTAAAAAACAACTTCGGTGATAACTTAATTGTTTTTTTGAGTACTCCATTAATAAAATATAAAAGAAAAACTAGACTTCAAGAACAAAATGTGTAGATAGGAGCGGTACCAAACACATACATCGGTCAATAATAAAATTGAAAAGGAGGATACATATGTCTGTAAATAAATGAAAACTTCATAAATACTCATCACCAATACTAGCAAAGATACTTTACGGTATAAAATTGATCATTAATACAAATACAATCCAAATATACCATTGCATTCGTTTTCTGCTTTCAATTTTTCAAAAATTCTTTTATTCAGATCCAGACTAGCGACATAAGAAACTGAATATTGTCAACGTGTCCTTAATTGATCAACAGGGAAGGAGAGACAAGGTAAGTGAGATCACCATGAATGGAAATTATACTTTTTGTTTGTTCTATATTGTCAATTTGTGTCGGATTGGGTCTGCCTCAAAATTCGGAACTAAGGAGTTACGCTAAGAGGCAGACCCTCGTGAGTTGGGAAGAGGTTGACGTAGCAGACCTAGGATGGAAGTAGGCTATATGGTAAACCATTATATTACGTTGTGATTCGACAACTTTTTGAGCTTTATTTATTAAAAAACTATAACCAAAACCGGCAAAATCACTCGTAAAGGAACCTAGGTGCTAGAAAGATGAGAGCATCCACATGAATTTTGAAAAAAAAAAAAAAAGAAGAAAAGAAAACATTGGAAGCAGCAATGCAAGTAAAACTAAAATCATACAAATTTGCAGAACCTGTAGATCCAAGTTCCCCCCCAAAAAGCAGGGAGACAAGCTTATTAGCCTGTGACCTATAAAACCAAAAACCTCAGTGAGTAAGCCACTGCCACACTGCAAATAACAAATATAACTAACCAAGGATCTACAGAAATCCAATTAAGTTCAAGAAACATATACATATGACTTGAATAATTCCATTGCACAACCTTTTTACAACAATATAAATGTTTACATATGCTCATTCTACTTCTGATTTTCACATGTTGAACCACACATTAACATGGCTCGTTGGTGTATAAAATACACATTAGCATGGCTCATTAAGTGATACAACTAATCTTGTGAAACCGTGGCTCCTACCTGCTCTCTATGACACATGGAGGATAAGACGTAAAGAATATTTCTCTCTACTTTTCAAACTCCTTGTAGTGATTTTTTGGGTCCAATGGCAAAACGATAGATTCCATCAAATCCCCTATACGCCACTTCAGTCTGACGAGTATTCTCCTTCGCAAATGAACAAGGTTATTGGTTGGTAAAACATATGCTCATGTATGTCGTGACCCATCATCATGCAATTGAGTGGTTCGCACACTAGGTTCCTCCTATCAAAGAAAAAGCGTTAAATGTCATTATTATTATTTTTTTACAAATATGGCGTTCTTTAGAGGTTGCAAAATCGACCTGTTAAAGGGTAAATCATTCGATTTGGATTTATACTTCTCTAACTAGTCTAATGGGAAATAAATGGTCAACAGTAGAATCGGGTTGAAGTGAATAAAAGTCGAAAGTGCTAAATCGTCTTGTTTCAATAATATAGATTATCATCGTATAATATTTTATAATTTAATATTTAAGAGTTAATTACTTGTAAAATTCAAGAACGGACAAATAGCATTTGCGGGTCAGCCCAAACCAACTCGGCCCATTATGACGCGTTCTAAACATTACCCATTTTGAACCATTATCTATATTACCCAATTTCACCTCTTACCCAACCAGACCCTCCTGCCCATTTTCCCATCTCTAACGTAAATAAAAATTAATCCAGTAACAAGGGTGTAAGTCACCAACCCGAATGCCATACGTGAAGCCCGGTGTCCGAAAGAAGTCCATTTGTCCCTGCAGGCAAGAATTCTGGACTGCTATTATATCATGATCAAGATTCGTCACGAATACAGAAATACAAATGAACAGCATACCAGGCCATGAAGCGTCGGCTGAGCGCCATAATAGCTCTCATGATTTGGTGCTATCGAGTTCAACTGCCCCTTGAGAGAAAGAAAACCTTACATATTATAGCGCTATACAACAAAAAACAGAGCACTGAAGTTGACTCATAATAATTATAATAAGAAATGACATACCAGCCCCTGAATAGCTTGCTGATTTCCATAATAATTATCTCTTGAAGGTGCCATCAAGTTGAGCTGTACCTATATAAACCACACAAAAAAAAAAAAAAACTCAGTTTACACTACGAAATTAAAAGATTTTACAAATTTGGACTGTATAACGCATCCCTACCATTCCTTGCATGCTTTGTTGTGAGCCAAAATAACTATCCAGAGCAACAGACCGTGAGCTCAATTTGTCCTGTAGATGAGGGGATGCAAAGAGGATAAGTTTAACGACAAACAGGGATCTTTGAGGCGAAAATGAGTTGCAAAACATGCTTCAAAAGTATTAATATAACAGCACATACAAATCAATAAATCAGGACACACATATTACCGTAACATAACACCTATACAGATATAAAATAGTTAATATATTGTATTATTGTTCAAACAAAGTGGTTCCTTTTAATGTATAGAAAAAACTGTTTCTTAAATTTTGATATATAGATATAAGAAAGATTAGATAATTATATGACTAACTTCATTTTTCAAAATTTATCAATCTTGCTTAAACTCTCATTGTGTTGACTCTTATCAGTGCAGTAAACACATACAAATCCTGCTATTAATGTTTAGTTGTATCAAATATGCATGATTCTTACCCAGTAGGCTCAGAGTAGTTGGGAAACAAACATAGAAGCTGACTTTGATTTGGGCATAATTTATCTTTTTCTGTAGGTTAGGCTAATGCTTAGGTTTAGACTAACGATTACAAAACTTTGTAAGTCATCTGAAGTCTTCCAATTGTAGAGATCTATATATTGCCCAAAGTGGCCCCCACAAGTTTGGTTCTTTTACTTTTAGGACTTGGAGAAATTTGAGATGAAACCAAGTTCCAAAGATTGTTGATTTTTCTTCGATGGGGAAGGATCATATAAAGGACTCTCCTCCAATAATAAGTACAATTCTCGTTTGCCATGTATTGTATTACATGATATCTTCTCTCTATTAAATACACTTATATTCTAAAAATATAGCATAATTTTGTCCAATTTAGGTATAGGACTCATAACCCTCATTGCATTACCCTAACTTGATACACTTCACTTCACTCACAATGATAAATACATGACTGATTATAAACGTACTCCATATGGCATGGAACTAATGAAATAACTAGTCATAAGGTTAGTTTTAATCAAAGGTGGACATTTTGACCCATTTACTTATTAAATGGGTCGATTCAGGTTATATTTTATTTCCAACAGATCCAAGGGGGTAAATAGTTGAGCTTGAAAAGATATGGGTCAAATGGGTTGAACAAGTCGACCAAACTGTACTTTTAATGCATGAAACATTGAAACCACCTAAATCATCTTATTCAAAATCTTCAATAATTATTGAAATAGTAGTATCTTTGTAATCACATTTGACATGCTAGTTATAAAAAGTTTTTATCAACCTGCACCATTTTCCACCTCTAGTTGGGATATGTGGCTGTGGAAAGGAGCTTTCTTCATGTGAGAGTGAATAAAATATTATTCCTTACATATTATAAAACGAGTCGGCAGCATACTACTAAATACATTTGTTCTGATAATGAGATGACTAATGCAGTAAGGAAAGCAATGTAGGACTTAGATAAAAAGCGAACCAGCTGCTGCAAGCTATCATGCGCTCCCACAGTCATAATATCCTGCTCCGAGCTTACCTATAATGATAATTTTCCCCCTAAAATTAGCATATAAGGTCACGGGCATAAATGTAAAATTAGCAAAAGAGATATAACAATCTTAACAACCTTCCTTTTCTTCATAGGATTCTTCTTTTTATTTGTACGCATGTTTCTGCTTGGATTATCGTCTTCAATTCTTAAAACGCCTGGGGCGCTTGATTGTCCACCTTCATCAAGGTTCTTATTGGAGTTATTCAAACCGACACAATTGGCATAAACATCTTCAAGTGCACGAATTGCCAAATTATAACTCTCGTGAGATAATGATCCCTCTTCACCCAATTTAATAGCTCGTTGGCATAAATCATTGTATCTTTGAACTCTATACTGCACCAACTCAGATCCTTCTGCTGATATTAATCCACGGTTCTTCACATCTTTTGTCCACCGCTTTAAAATATACTGAGATGGAATTGCAGAAAGACCGCACATTTGGAGAACAATCAACGCATGCCTACAGAGAAAACCCTTGAATTCAAACAAACGACAACTACACGATACTTCAGATGTTGACTCGTTATAATAAACGCTGAAATCTCCCCCAGTCTTTTCAACGTCCGTAACCTTATAAGTTTTGACCATATCTTCATGTGCTTCTTTTTTAGGCAAACAAGCGGACGCACCCAAAACCTCAGCTTGAAATTTCTTGAAAACCGCATGTGTGTATATGCTCGACACATGTTTTTCAAAAGGCGATGGTGACTTTAACGTAATCAGTTTATTCCATGTATCGGAATCTCCTTTGGCCTCCTCTTCGTACCTATCTTGTATAATACCTTCGTATTGTCTAACAAATTCTTGCACGCTAGTTTTTCTGTGTACGTATTTGTCAAAAAAACAGTTAACACTCTCCGAACGTTGAAGATTTGACATTCCAGCTAAAAAAACATCCCTCATGTAAATCGGGACCCATTGTTTACGGCTTCCATATAACGAATGCATCCAATCATACTCTTTAAGACCAAACCGATCCGTCATTTTGAACCATCTTTTGTCAAATTGCTCATCGGTCCATGACCTATAAATGCACTTTTCAAACTTTGCCATATAATTATCATGCTTAAGTGCTTCAGATATCTTGCCTGTTATACTCCATAAACAAAAACAATGTTTTGAAGAAGGGAACACCTGTGAAACGGCAGATTCTAAATGCTGATCTTTATCGGAAATTATGACTTTTGGAGCTCGTCCCCCCATCGCACTCAACCATGTTTGCATAACCCACATATAAGTCGAAACACTCTCGTCGGATAGTAGCGCACATCCTAGCAGCATGAACTGATAATGTTGATTGACCCCAACGAAAAGAGCTAGCGGCATTCGATATTTGTTTTTAATGTACGATGTATCAAATGACACAACATCACAAAAATTGACATAGTCGTGCCTGGTTTTGGCATCAGCCCATATCATGTTTTTCAACCGTTGATCTTCACCTACATCTATTGCATAAAAGAAATTTGAATTAATACTCTGCATCTGAGCAAAAAACTTGCATAAGATGCTCGTCTCTCCGGCTTCTAGAGCCGTATTACGAGATTTATCAAACGGATTATTCGAATCATTCTTTAAACCAACCACACTTTTGTACTCGGCAAATTGCCTTGCCATGGCAGCATACATTTTTCTCGTTTGCTCACTGACAGCTTGGGCAGGTAAGAGTTCGTGATTGTGATCTTTCTCGAATCGGTGGATAATCCATTTTCCATCAGGCCGTCTTTTTACATGCATGCTTGCTTTGCAGTCAGTTTTGGAGCACGATCTTCTCCCAGATGCATTTTCAGGATCCTGATTGGTTCCTTGTCGACTACGAGGTCGGTTGAATGATTTGTCATGTTCACGTTTGGTTCCGTATCTGGAACATGCAAATTTTGCATCAATAAATTCTCGTGATGTTTTTGAACGGCGGCTGTTTTGTATTGCAGTACTGAAACCCATAGATCTTGCGTATTCTTGATAAAAAGAATACGCCTCCCCATGTGATTCAAATTCCATACCAGCTATAGGCTCAAGGTTTATATCTTCCTTATAATCTACGATATCAATTGATGGAGAATTCACACCCATATTGTGACCTAAAACTTCTTCATTGTGCATTTTATGTTCATCATCCATCATATTGGGTATCTCTTTCGTCTCTTCTCTTTCTTCCTTTTCATGTTCTCCAGACGGGAGCCTAAGATCGATATCCATGGCAACTTAGGTATTTTCACTTAATTCTTTCCGTGGTTACCTACATGTAATGATGAATATTAGGAAATAAGAACCAACTGAAATTTATACTTCCACAGAGTAGAGCCTGCATGCTTAAAGATTAATGTCAGTACTCAAAATTAGACTAAAAAGTAGCCAGCACTTTTCGGTTTATATCAGTTATATTATTCTCTCACGGCTGGTTTAACTTAAAATTGAGTACTAAAGTAGTATTGTAACCTCAATTGAACATATATCTTAATGAAAACTATGAGAAACTTAAACTACCTCAATCATAATCGGGAACATAAAAGTTTCTCAAGAATAATAATATTGAAGGTAATCCCAATAAAAATTAAACAAAACTGAAATAATCATCACAAAAGCCGACCAGGTTAGTTGAGCTAACAAGGACCCTCTTGGAAACCAAAAAATAAATAAAAATATACATACAAAACACAAGCTGAATATCTATTCCTCGCCTTTTCATTCGATTGGGAAAAAAGGTTAAAAGCAGTCAAAGTGCAAACAAAGAACCTTCTAATAACAGGGTCCACTTCATAACATGCAGTGAATCATTACATTAAGTATATGACCTTGAGTACCTCTCCTCAAAACAATAACATTATAAAGGGCAAGAGGACTATTTCTCCAGTTCTGAGACACTTGATCTACAATTAAATATAAATGCTTTTCCAATAAAGCAGTATCCAATATCAAGAATTAATGAAACTCACCCACATTTCAAAAAGAAAAATACAAGTCTTTGAGTAAATAACGTCTTTTTTATAGGAAATGTAACTCCAGAAAGTGATATCTGAGACTAAGAAACTAATGGCAATACGACTAAACTCAACCCAAAATACGAAAAACAACATATGACAATTGACTATCGATGACATATCAACATCAATTATTCATTGTATGCAAATACGTATGTGATTACTAAATCGAAAGAGACAGATGATCCATTACAAATTTACAGTCTTGAATCAAAGTATTGTTGAGTAAATTAAAAAACTTTTACACTAAAAACTGTAGCCCATAAGAATTAATCTGAAACTAACACCCATAGCATAAGAATTAAAAATATACGTGTGAACTACAAAAATAGTTAACTATTGACCTGAGGCACCCATTCAAATCCAATCCTGTTGTTTATCCTGTTGTTCTATGTACACTCCATATAAACCCAGTTTCAAAATTTGAATAGGTTTCAAACTTGAACGTAGAATCATTATAAGAAAGTACATACATGGGGTTTATGTTTTGATTAGAAATGTATAAAAAAATTTGAAAATTATGAAGAGGGTGGTGATACCTGACGAGTGTAGGAAATGGGAATCGATGGTGATGATAAAAATTGAATTGTGTGTGGCGATCTGAAAAAATCCACGCGAGGGGGTTCAGCGAGTGGATCAACGAAACATTTTGGCCCCAAATTGAAAATTAGGGTTTGTTTGTATGACTCGCGCACCGAATTTTATTTATTTAAGTTTTTCTTGTATTCGTTTGTGGCGCGTGACCCACCTGCGTTATTAGGAAGGAAAAAAAAAAAGTCAAGTTGACTAAACCCGTGGGCTATTTGATAACAAAATAGAAAACATTACACAAGTGGCCCTTGTGGTTATAGTGAAATTACATGTTTTTTCTTTTATTTGGAAACTAAATTTTAGACCCGTGTATAAACACGAAATGTCAAAAAGCAACAATTTTTATTTTACTTTTATTGCATCTCATTATCTCATACTCAAGTATCGTTATTGGTAATTTCTTAACTATGTTTTAGATTTAAAATCATGTTCAATTGATAGATTACTACATCCATTACTCAAAAATGTTTAGTGAGTATTCATATATTGTCTTTGAAGGATTCATATACTTATTTATTTCCTTATAGGTTAATTAGTTATCAATTCTCTCTTTCAATTAAAAGTTATCCTAGAATGAGAAATTAGTTCTCATAAGTCATACCACGAAACTTGAATAAACCAACGGATAATGGTCGAAACCTATAATTTTCTATCAATTAGTCAGAATTTGAACCTATATTGAAGTATGATACGGAGTATTTTGCAACATAATAATAAAACTATGTTAAGTAAAGATTTCATGTTCACATGGAGTCACAATTGACAAACTGATAATCATTCACTCTAAATATTCGAATCAAGCTACCATTCATTTATTTGAATATTGAATCAGTATATAAACACGAATGCTGAATCAAACTTTCTTTCATTTATGTAAATGTTAAACTCGTGAATACATACAGATGTCGAATAAAACTATCTTCATTTATTCGAATACTAAACCAAACCCGTGAATACACATAATAACGACATGAATTAAATTATAATTAGAATCTTTAGGGGATTAAATAAATAAGAACATGAATTAATTATTAGATAAAGTTTTTTCAAAAAAATTTCAAGAACTTTTAGGAAAATAAGCAAATTTGATTAGTTAATTGGATGTTAATTCAAATACTTGAATTTGATTCGTTAATAGGTGTCAATTTTTCAAAAAGTTTCCATAAAAGAGGTTTTTTTTATTAATATTTAGATTTAGACTTGTTGCATTATTATCCCCTTAGAGCACTAGGAGTGGTTGCCTTTGTACTCAGTGTTCAGTTGAACAATAAGTTGAACATTGAGGCTGAAATCAGAGACATTAGATAACACTGAATTTCAGTGTTTAGTTGATTTATTTATTTCTTTTCTAAATGCAAATAATATAATAATTTAAATAAATAAATAACACAAAAAATAATGTTAGACTAATAATTAAACACATATAAAATAAAATTGGGCTGATAAAAATTTTAAACATATTTGAGCTCATTTAAAAATTAAAATTTGAGTCCATTTTTAAAATTTGTTATGATAAGCCCAATTGACCCTTTCTTATTTTGGGCTTTGAAAGACCCATATTCACCCTTCCCGTTCACCCCAAACCTCCATTCTGCATCGTCATTTCTACCGTCACCATAAACCTCCATTCTCCAACTACAAACCAAATTAAACTTCATTTGTCCACAAACAAATCAAATAAACAGCTAAAATCGAAATACTACAAAGTCAAAAAAAAAAAAAAAAAAAAAAAGAAAAGAAAGTTGAGAACGCAACATTCTTTGCCGCATGCTGTCGATGAACGCCGGACTTGAACGCCGGCCGGATATGGTGAATGTCGGATCCTGGCGTTCAAGTCATTGAAAGCTGACGGTTTGCCCTCTCCACTCCTTGTGCTCGTATAGTTTAGACCAACGCCCATTAATTTGTCCGTTAATTTTGACTTGTGCAACTTCATGAAGGTAAATTGGTGATTTTACTTTTTTTTACATATATGAATTTTTTTCACCCGCACATTGTGGTGGGGTCTTAACTAATTATGTTTTGAAAGAAATAACCTTAAACTGTAGTTTACTATATATGGCATAAATGACATATGGGCATAAAGTGGGTCCTTAACATTTTCTTAGTCGTAGTTTTACCGATCTTTTACCGATCTTAAATACCACATTATCAAGGCGGAAAAAATAATTAAAGAATGAACTTGAATACAGACAACCGATACTCTATTATCGATTTACACAGATCAAACCTAATAAATCTCACTAATTATCAATACAGTTATTCATCAATTTGTTAACATTTATCGTAACAATGCCATTAAGTCATTTGGGTTTTTTTGCTAAAAAATGATCAATAGTTCTCTTTTTCGAATTTTCGGATATCAACTAATTTTGTTTTTTAAAAATGAACCACTCATTTAAAATCGAACATTCTCGGGTACAAGTAACCGTTTAAAACGGTAGCCAGTCCCAACAAAAATAGTTGATACCCGAAACTGTAAAAACGGGAACTATTCATTCATTTTTCGGCAAAAAACCCTTTATGAAATCATTATCAACGAATCCCGAAAATGGCTACCGTTTTAAATGGTTACTTATACTCGAAAATGTTCGATTTTAAATTAGTGGTTCATTTTTAAAAAACGAAATTAGTTGATACCCGAAAATACAAAAACAGAAACTATTGATTCATTTTTCGACAAAAACCCAATCATTTATATGTACTTACTGAGTTAAAATAGTTTTCTTTATCGATCTAGTTCTTTTGATATACTTCATAATCACATTTTTATGTCAATATTTTATTGTAGTAGTTTGACCTGTAAAGTTAATTTGATTAGTAAAAATTTTCAACCATATCCATGAAATGATAATTTGTATTTTAAATTTAATACCCATTTGGATTAAAAGTAAATATATTTATCTTGTAGAAATAAATTCATTTCAAAAGGAAAATGTTCTCATTTAAATGTTAATAGACCTTCGTTGTCGTGTTTTTATTTTAAATTTTATATTTGTACTATTCTAAATCTAGACTTTAAAGAAAAATACTCCCTGACGGAGTACTTTTGAGTAGTACAGTCGTACAGATATCATACCCGCATCAGCCTCCATCTACTATTTTTCACTTTCAACACCAAACTCTAACCTAGACACACTGGTTATAACTACGTACGACTCTCAACTGACACACCAATACACCATCCCAAAGGGGGTGTTTGGTAGGGTGAAATGAATCAAGTATATGGAAATGGCTTCAATTCCATTGTTTGGTAGCTCGAGAAATAAAAAGGACGGATAAATAAGATTTTTTGAGAAAAGGTTGCATTTGTATTTCTATTTCCATCCGTTTGAAGAAGAAATGGGATTTGTGAACAAAAATTTCTCCATGTTATTTATTGAGAAATGAGTCAAGCGCTAAATAAAAGGGGTATATATTATTCCGCACGTGCAATGAACATTCATCCTTGACATCTGGAAAAAAATAAAACCCCTATTTTCTTTCATCTTTCAAATTTGGGTGATTCTGCTCTTCGTCTTTTACATCGGCGGCCTACCGCTCCTCCGTCTTCTTCATCGCCCGCTACTGCTCTTCCATCTTTGTCATCGCCAATTGCTGCTTCTTTATTGTCTTCATCACCGTTGATTGTTGCTTCTCGTTCATCCCCTTTTTTTATTACGTTTTCGCACCTCTTTGTTTATGTATAACATATCTCATGCATTCATGGGTTAATTCGTTCATGTTGCTGATATACATATATTCGAAGTTCTTGATTTCACCGTTCATTTTGGGTCAGACTTGATTCATTTTGAAATTACATATAAATTCAAATTTGTGTATTTCTCTAGATTAAATCAAGTTCACCAGTGACTTGTAAGTTGATTTTCTATTACATATTCCAAGTCACAAACTATTTAATTTTGTAATTTGCAGACAACAAAGTGTTTGGTGTACACTTTCATTTTCTTTTCTCTTGCTTGGCTACCAAACAAAGGAGTTGATTTACTTAATCATTTCTCGTGTTAATTCTCGAGTACCATCAAACAATAGAATTCATAGAATTTCTCGGTCAATTTTATTTCTCTATATTTCATTTCTCTACCTCATTTCATTCAATTTTCCCTACCAAACGAGCCCTAAAATTACCTTAATCGTCATATTGTTTTCCTCTCTTTCTATGAAAAGTAACATGAACATAAAATAGAAGCGTAGACTGTAGAACAATATTATATTTTACACCAGAGAGCTGTGATATTTCAACATCTACAATACAATCGTAATTCTTTACAGCATAAATTAGTTATTCTTAATTTTAATGCATTTATTAACATTTACATACCAAATTATTTTTAATACAAATAGTCACCATCTAAAAATTCAAAACAGATAACTAGTACACTAGAAATATATAATTGGGAGTGACAATTAAATCAGAATATCAAATAACTAAAACTCAATTGTGTAATTAATGATTCATAATAAACAAATCTATCTATGATCTAGCCATTGATCAACTTAAGACATACATAATACTTATTTATAAAAAACAAATCTATCCTTCATTTATTTTCCTCAATAATCCCTAAATGAGAAAATATTGCCAACATTAACTCCTCCACAATTATGGGAGATGACAGTTACTAGTTTGAAACCAAGTATTGGATATCTCATTCAAAAAATCAATCGCTTCTCTCTTTCTCTCAATGTTTAATAAACTTTTTACTAATCGTTTCTTTAATTTTAGCTATTTTCAATTTAAAATTAAATGAGAGGAATGAATCAACAGTCACCTCTCCCTTTCCCTTTTTCGATCGGTTCACTAGCAAACTCTCCCTCATTTTCATATAATGTGCAGATGTCAATTTGTGGATGCATTTCGTTTATGTTTGTACATTTTTATTAGGAATTGTACTTATTTCATTTATATTTGTAATTGAGGTAAAATTAGAGGACAATTATGGGAAGAAAAAAATCATAGGTCTAAAGTGTAAAAGAAAATATTTAATTGAAGAATCGAAAATAGAGTTAAAGACTTGAAATAAAGCTGAGTTGAAGATAAGACTAAAAAAGTATAATGCTGAATTTCTAGATAACCTCCATTGTTTCAGCCATATCTCTCTCATACTAACTCCAAATTGGTTGATTCCAAATTGCTAAATTCTCTAGACTCGATCAATATCTCAACACACTTTTCTCTCACTTTACATGTGATACACTTGATGAGTTCCAAACTGAACATGGTGACTTGATCAATATCTCAACACACTTTTCTCTCACTTTACATGTGATAAACTTGATGAGTTCCAAACTGAACATGGTGACCTCATCGATCAACAGACCCAAATACACAAAAAAAAAAGTTTCTACAAAAACTTAGAGGTCGAAGGACGTGATGTAACGCCCCAAAATCTAAAGTAATATTATAATATATGTATATGCTTTAATTTATAAGTTGTTGTATAAAAAACTTTATACATTATTAATATACAAGAAATATTTAAGTTGCCTAAATAATAAGTGGGGAGTAACTAATTAAATAATGTACTTTAAATTATATGAGACACGAATGACTAGGAGTGTAAATACCCGTTTAAAATATAAACTAACCTAAATAAATAAATATACACACATGTACGTACGTATCCTAAATCAGAAGCCAGAGACTTCTAGAGAGAGGGAAAAAACGCAGGAAAGAAAGGGAGAAGAAGAGAATTCGTGGGAAACACCAAATTAAGTTGGAGGAAATTGAATTAAAGTAGAATCATCATCTCTAACCTAAGGTAAACACTTGTTCTTGATTCTTTAACCTAAAAAGTGAAGGGTAATGATGGTTTAGGGGGGATGATGAGATTAGATGAAATTAAGGGTGAGTTATGTTTAATCGATGTTAATGAAGTATAGGAATCATATTTACGGATTCAAAGTTGAATTAAAGAATGAAATTAATCAATTGCTTATTTAAAGTTAAATGGGGTTTAGGTTGATTCATGTAAATTGAGGGTAGCTCACCCTGTGGTTAGTTTAATTGAGTTGAATTGAAGTCACTAATGATGTTTAAAGTAGTAGAAAGAGTAGTTAAACCATACATTAAATTATGCCTAAATTGGTAATTGTGTTTGGTTTGACTTTAAAAGTCAATTGATCATACGATGTTAAAAATGGTAAACGAAATAAGAAAAGTTGTAAATGTTGTTATTTGATCATTAGTATGTTAGTTGGAATATGTGTGGTGGTTATATTTCAATTTCGGGACGTTGGGTAATTTGGGCAAAAAGTGGAAATAAAGTGTTTTTGAAAGACTATAACTTGGCATGTGTTGTGTTTTATGAAAAGATGAAAGCTGTATATTAAAGTATGTTAGAACACCTTCGAAATGGTATAAATCATGTTCATTTTGGAAAGGTTTAGAGGGTCCTAAGGTGGTGTCCAAAATGGCTAGTTGGAGCTGTAATAAAATGTTCAAATTGGAGACAAAGTTGCTATTAATATAAAGTAATCGAGACCATGAGTATTTCTATATATGTGAAGGTTTATATGACGTGTTATGATTATTTAGGTGCAAAAGGAAGTGGTGCTTATGTATATCTCATGCTTTCAGATAGTCGAGGCAAATGTGAGTGATATGGGGGTTATTCGGGTAATGGTTGCGTGTTTCAAATTGCATACGTGCAAGAAGTTCACATAACCGAATGGAGTTGTTTATTATTATGCTTATGCTGTTATGTGTTGTTGATTTGGCATTGTATCGTAGCGATTAGATAACTTATGTTAGCCTCAGTTGTTGCAATTTATCGCTAGTTGTTGCAGTTGTTGCACATTGTGCTTGTTGTTGCACTTGTGCTAGTTGTGACAGTTGTTGCACGTTGTGCTTGTTGTTGCACTTGTGCTAGATGTTGCAGTTGTTGCACCTTGTGCTAGTTGTTGCACTTTCTGCTTGTTGACAGCGGATCCACTTAGTGGTAATAATCTCTACAATTGTCCAGTGGTTAATTGCTTCGTTGTTACTTTCATAGTTGTTGTGATTCAGTTGTTATTGTGGTTCAGTTGTTGCTTGCTACTTGTTGTTGTGTATTACTCATTTAATTGCATGTATGCTCACTAAGCGAAATGCTTACCCATTTAGTTGTTTGATGTTGTAGGCGCAGGTGGTTCGAGTGATTTAGGTGGGCAAAGGGAGGGTAAGGCGGTTACAAGGAAATAGCGTGGATAAAGACTTGCATATTCGGTTTGGCAAGTTTACCCTCTTTTAAATTATCGTTATGTATACCATGTTGTGTAAATCGCCCATCTTAGTATTTGTGGATGAAAACTGTTGATGCAAAATCAACATCTTGTGACAACAGCCTATATAGATTATCTAGCTTCGATTGATTGTGAACTGCGACACTTTGTGAATTGTGAACTTATTTTTAGTGTGAAACTTAGTCCAAGTTTCGCATCTTGTGAAACTCAGAATGAGTTTCACAGTAGCAAAGTTTCGCAGATATATTAGTTTCGCAGGTCTATATATATAAGAGTGGTATGTTCAAAATAGTTGATGTTCTACATTGTAAAATCTAAGAGAGAGTTTGAGTGAGAGAGAATTGGTGCTGAATTGATATATTTCTGTAATTGTTATTCATTATCAATAAAAACAGAAAATATCATTCAATTTACGCGTTCGGTTTACGTTTTACACTCGAATACAATTTCCGCATGTATTCGAGATTCGATTAGCTGTTATTTCCTGAGCATATGCATCTTCAAGTGGTAGCAGAGCAGGAACGACTCTTTTAAGAGAAATAGAACGTAAATTGATCGAGAAATTGTTTGGTTTTTGCTTCGGTTTGTGATTGCACGACTGTTGAACAAATTAGCAAGTAATTCACGGTAAATTTTGTGAATTTAGACCAGTTTAACATTACTGCACCGATTCCGAGCAGTTTGGAGTCGATTTTCGAATGTTTGATTGAGTTTTTCACGATTTTGGATTTATGCACATCTGCTGATGTGCGAAACTCGTCAGGTGTGCGAAACTTGTCAAATAACCGTATTTGTGCGAAACTCATACGTGTACGCGGGTTTTTCGAAATTTGTGAAAGTTTACATGTGCGAAAGTTGACTGCGAGATTTTGACTGCGAAAGTTGACCTCTGCGAAACTTATCCCGGTGCGACACTTGATTCTTTTTGCGAAACTTCCTCCAAGTTTCGCATAATTAAAAAAAAAGGATTTATTTGGAGGGAAAGTCGCGAAAAATTTTGTGTTACCAAATTTTGTTCCTAGACTTAAAAGTGTTTGAAATTTGCTTGGAAAAAGTTTCATTTTACCCGAGCAGTTTTGGACGTTTTTGAACGAAAATTTGGAGGGAAAAGTTGCGAAAATGTGTTTTTCAAAGATTGCTCCATCCAAGTCCCTATTCTTTAGTGATTTTACTAAATGGAAAAATGAGCTCGAGGATTTTATTGCATACAAGGACTCATTTCATTTTATCCGAGCAATTTTGGACGTTTTTGAATGAATATTTGGAGGGAAAAGTCGCGCAAATGGGTTTTTCAAAGCTTGCTCCATCTAAGTCCCTATTCTTTAATGATTTTACTAAATGGAAGAACGAGCTCGAGGATTTCATTGCATACAAAGACTCAGATTTGTTAGTTTTGATTACTGAGCGGCCATATGAGAAACCGAGATTCAAAGGGACTATGACATCCTATGAATGAAAAAGATTTCATAATGACAAAAGAGTATATAAGATGATCACTTTGTGTTTACCACAAGAAGTGTTTGAGTGTTTCAAAAGATAAGAAATGGCTTATGATTTATGGGACTCGTTGTTAGTCTTATATGGTAAAGAAGATCATTTGGAATCTCAAAGTTCAAATGAATGTGTATCTGAGATGCTTGTAACGAAAGAAGAAGAGCCTAAAGCCCTTCAATATCAAGTGCTAATCATGGAGAATGAACGTGAAGAAATGCATTCAAGGATTAAGAAAATGGAAGAACGGATTCTCGAACTTGAGAATCAACAAACGGCGCTAATCAAGCTACAAGAAAATCACGCTCTTGCTTTGAGAACTATTCAAGATCTTCGTGAACAACTCACTCAAATCTCTCACTCTACAAAACAACCAGCAAAGGTTGTGACAAAGATTTACTCAAGTAAATCTTCCAAACCATGTTCAAAGATGGTTTGTGAGAAAAAGATTTCACAATTTACTAATTATTCTTTACAAAAGAATAATAAGTATTCTAAGAAATCGCAATCAACCAGAACATTTGTTCATAATAAGGTTGATTGTTGGGATTCCGTAAATATTGAACGTGCTAAAAGATCGTTTCAAGACATCAGAAGAAGACAAAAAGAGCTTCAAAACCGATACGACTTTCACCGGAATCCCGTAAGACAAAATACTCCAGACAGTAGTTGTTCGCTCTTGCACTACCACGTTCATACCATACGGTGCACCGACAAACAGAGTTTGTAAAATACTCTAGACAGGAGTTGTTAGCTCTTGCACCACTAAGTTCTTACCATATGGTGCATCGACAAAAAGATTTTGTTCCTTGTTCCCCAAGGAGATTGTCCCCTTCATCTTCGATTCCACAGAAACAATTTAGATATGAAACACCGCGTTTCAATTTTCGATGGAATTCGATGTCCTTGGATTATGTCGACACAACTTATAGATGACTTTCAAAACTCTCAAAGCCTATTGGAACCGTGCTAAAATGGGTTCCTAAAGTTGTTGATGCTTAATTGTTACAAGACCAAGGAGACAAATCTGATGTTCAGATGGAGTAATCTTGAAATTCAAGATTTATTCTAATAATTATTAGAATAATGAACAGTTAGATTTTGTGAAGGATGGATGATGGAAGAATTCTCTCTCTCATCAAGCTCATCAATCAAACTAAAGTCTTGACAATCAAGATAAAATTGAAGATTCGAAGACTTATACAAGTTATTGTCGAGAGGGAGTTTGTTGATGCAATATCAACATTTGGTGACAACAACTTGAAGATTTATACAAGTATTGTCAAGAGGGAGTTTGTTGATGCAAAATCAACATCTTGTGACAATAGCTTATATAGATTACTAGCTTCGATTGATTATGAATTGCGACACTCTGTGAATTGTGAAACTTAGTTTTAGTGCGAAACTTAGTTCAAGTTTCGCAATAGCAAAGTTTCGCAGGTCTCTTAGTTTCGCATGATTATATATATATATATATATATATATATATATATAAGAGTGGTATGTTCATTAGCGAAGCAACGGTCTTCATTGTAAAATCTAAGAGAGAGTTTGAGTGAGAGAGAATTGATGCTGAATTGATATATTTCTGTAATTGTTATTCATTATCAATAAAAATAGAAAACATCATTCAATTTACGCGTTCGGTTTACGTTTTACACTCAAATACAATTTCCGCTTGTATTCGAGATTTGATTAGCTGTTATTTCCTGAGCATATGCGTCTTCAAAAAATCTAGTTTTGATTGTGGTGTTGGATTGTAGTGTTTAAATGACAAGGTGTCAAACTTTTGAATAATTGTGATATTGTAAATCAGTTGTTAATGTATTGTTAAAGTCAATATAGAATTGAAAAGGATGGGTGTTTTTATATAGTTGGTTACTAAATGGGTCAAGCTTATATGCTCAAACGGGTCGTTTTTATTTAATCCGCCAAGATGATGGTTTGGTCAACTTCGCTGGTTGTATTGGGTCAAATTGAATTGATTTGAGTTCTGGAAGTGATAATAGGATAATTTGGTTTGTTGCAAGAAAAGGGTGCAAAAGTGCCCAAATGGTCACTTTTCGGCTCAATGTCTAAATCGATTGTTATTGTGAAATCAATGGAGCTTCTACATCTATTTGGTTTGTAATTTCCTCTAGTTTATGCTAGATTATTTGTACAATGTTTTCAATTATTATTATTGTAATTGTTAGTCATACTATGGGCTAATAACATTTTATCCAGTTAGATGAAATGAACCTTAGGAATGGATGATTAATCTTTGATTATTTATATCATTCATTGGTTATATTTGATACTGATTTAAGTATTCTATTATGATCAATTGTTTATGATTCTGTAACTGTCGCACCCCCAAATTTCATGTGCAGCGGAAGTCGGATCAGGGCGCAACTAATCAAATATCATTATATAAGATTACATTGAACGACCACTATATGCATCGTTTGAAAACAGTACAAAAGTATATTACATTGATAATCGAAGTGTTTACAAAAGATGTGAGTTCGCGAATAATCCTAGAGATTCCAATACATAACTAATGTTACAAAATAGTAATGCAAGAAAAATCTCTGTTATTTGTAAATCATGCGACTCGAGCTAGAGTTCCCTGTAGGCCATCCTACTGTTGCTGTGAACCTTAGAATACATACTAAACGGTCAACAATAATGTTGGTGAGTTCATAGGTTTAGTTATCAAAAGTACAAGTGTGAACCACGAGATTTATAAGTGTTGCACGTATGCAAAATAATGTATACTACTGCCATGAGCTCATAGTCCGAAGCTTAACCGTTATGTGTTTGCCTCCGCATGTGCCTAATCCAGAACACCTGTATGAACAAATACCAATGCGTCCGTTTGACCAATTAACGCTACTAACCTGGACGAGGATGGTCATCCCAAATAGATCTATTTATTAATACTCGCGCTAAGATCCATACTAACGAAACTATGATATGTAGAGGACTTTTGTGTGGATTAGGAAAGTAAAACACTCATGCAATCCGTATATGTGTTACAGTACTCGTGTTCATGAAAAACAGTGTATGTATTCTCACCCCAATAGTAAAAAGCAGTAAGTAAAAGTGGGGCTATGAGACTCACCTGAGTCTTGAAAGCAAGCGTTTATATCAATAAACGTGTATCCGAAATGTAACCTTCTAGCGCCCTAAACGCATAAGGTTAAGTGTAAGTGAATGTCTCAAAAGAACATCCATGCTAGTTGTCCACTCAACTAGTTATGTCCAAATGTTTGTTTATTGTTTGTGTTTAGAAAACGTGTACGGCCCGTTGGTGACGTTTTGTAATAATAATTCCCAAAAGACATTATTATTATGTTTTGTTTCGTTGTATACTTATAAAAGTATATGTATTGCGTGTACGAGTAGTGTCATATATAGTTTAATTGTTGTTTTGCGAAAACGATACTTTGTGAAAACATGCTTTTAATCAGCCTGTTTTATGTGACACAAGGGTTGTGTCGCTGTGAAGTGTTGCGACACAATGGTAGTGTCGCAGAGTGTAGATTTCAAATAATTGTGCGGCACAAGAATTGGTGTCGCAGGTCGTGATTTTAAATCAATGTGCGACACAGTGGTTAGTGTCGCAGGTTATTACTGTCAGTTATAAATGTTGCGACACAAGTTAATACTGCTGGTTGGAATGTTGCGACACTAGAATTTGTGTCGGAAGTTGCGACTGGGTCAATTATGTGACACTAGGCTTCTGTCGCAAGAGTATTGCGAAAATCAAAGGTGCGACACAGGGCTTGTGTCGCAATGGTTTTGGGCCATCTGCGACACAGAGGACTTGATGTGTTTTCATGTTCGGGAACTTGGTCAAACGTGCTCGGTTTGACCCAAAACTTTTACATGACTCTTAAATATGTTTTTAGGACTTATAAAAATTAAAGTTATGTTTTATGGTTAACCCGAAAGTGTCGTTTTTAAATATATGTCAAAACAGTCCCTGGGTTGTTTCATTAGTTTTTATACATTTTTCGTGGCTCGTTTTGACTAGTCAAAGTTTCGAGATAAATTCCGAGAAAATTTCCAGACATTCCCCTATGTCTTAGCTACTTAACATAATTTTCCCATAATTTTTAGTTAACGTTAAGTTGGTCAAATAAATAGGCAAATCCCCTGACGTCCAACAATGACGAATCCGGATACAGGTACGATCTTTTAATTACTGAGAAAAATATACCAAACATCAAGAGGTGAAATCATACTCCTTTGAAAGCTAACAAAATTTGTGATCTTTGGGAAGAAACCTCATGTCGTTTGGAGTTGTATAGCTTGAGTTATGGGCTCGAGAAGTTGGTATAAAAATCTGCCATCCGAGACAGAACGGCGACATGTTTTTGTAAAATCGTTTTCGGGTATCAAACGGTGTCGAAAAATTACGAAACTACTTTGAAACGAAATCTAACATCTTAAACTTAAGTTTTGTCTTTTGAATCGTCCATTTTCGTTAAGTTTTGTGTACGAAACATTTCCTTGAAGTCGGGTTAAGTTTCTGCCCAAAAAGTTGTTGCCACTTTTGTATTTTCAAAACGTTTTTCGACTTTGTTTTTGGAAAAGATCTTGTTAAATGGACATTATAACAAGAAAATAAGTATGTTCCAAGTAAAATACAAGATAGGTGAAGTTTGTTACAAGTGAAATCTATGATCTAGGAGAGAAAGATGATGAAAAGTGCTTGATCTTGTGTTTTGGCTTGATTTCTTCTTGAAAATGGTGGTGGATGAGGATGGTGATGATGGTGTCAGGTGGTGGTTGATGGTGGCTGCTGGGAATCAGGGAAAGAGAGGGAGAGAATGAGATGAGAGGAGTGGAGTGGAGAGAAAAGGTGGAGTGTGAAATGAGTTTGTGTGTGAAAGTGAGTAG
Source organism: Gnaphalium uliginosum (assembly GCA_963930675.1). Taxonomy (NCBI): domain Eukaryota; kingdom Viridiplantae; phylum Streptophyta; class Magnoliopsida; order Asterales; family Asteraceae; genus Gnaphalium; species Gnaphalium uliginosum. The sequence goes on from OZ005684.1 coordinate 35,792,625, forward strand.
GGTATGGGGGTGATGGTGAGTATGGTGGGATGGTGAGATCTTGGGTATGGGGGCCGGTTTTGGTGGGTCCCACATGGGTGTGGGTTGCCTAAATTTTGTTCCCCAAGTTTACGTTACGTGCGGTGCTCGTTTACCAGTTCATTTCGTCGTTCGTTTAAACGTTAAACATTTATTAGTTATGTTTTTCGTTAACGATTTATTCGCGTAAATTTTGATTGAAGTTTTATTTAAAATACTTCATTTTAAGTTATTGAAATATCAATCGAGTTTCGTTTGGTTGTCGGGCGCAATTCGCGCGTTTTCGTTGCGTACTGTACGTTTAATACAAAACGTACAACGTTTAATATATTATCATAATAATATAAGTTAAATAACGATTATTTAATATAATTGCGTTATTTAAGAAAATCTTTTTCACCAACATCCGTATTTATAGAATCGGATTCCATCCGATTTAAATCGCGTAATTAATATTAATTACGTACGTGTGTATATAAAATATACAAAATGTTACTGTACTTAGCTCTACTTCAAACTAAATACAAGTAATAATGACCTAGCTTAGGTACAAATGACGGCCAAATTTGCCGGGTGTCACAGTAACACCCCAAAATTTGTAAGTTTTATATAAAATAAATGTATGTTATTTAAATACTTATATTTGTATTTGGTAATAAATATAAATATAGTTTTGGGGTTAGAAACATGAAAGAGTTATAATTTGAAGGGCCAAAAATGCCATTTACTGTAACTTGAAGGGGGTAAAGTGAAAATACGTAAATATATTCCTTCTTCTCCTAAAATCTGGAAAGAACAAGTGAAGTGTGTGTTTTGTGTGTGTGTGTAAACCGTACGGACCAAAGAGGAGAGGGCAAGAGAGCAAAAACGAAATTGGGGCTAGATAGTGTGAAATTGAGTCTCCAATCTCTAATTCAAGTCAAATAAAGTATGAATAACACCCTCTAACAATTGATTTCATGATTTAGTTATGAACCCTAGTTAGGGTTTAAGTAAAAAGAAGTTAACTAAGGTGGGAATTGTGTGTAGAATGATTAAGTAAGTGTTTTTGGGTTGTATGAACTTATAAAGCAATGAAAAAGTGAAAGAATTGAACTAATGATCTTGGGTGTAATTATTGGAATCTCACTAAGTGTGTATGTAGGTGAATTAATTGATAATAGTGATTATAGGTGGTTATTGTTGTTAAATGACAACTTAATCATCTATAAGTATTGTTATGAGGTAAGTATGATGGCTAGTTGAGAATTGAGTATTAAAAGTGAAGCACTTGAATTATAGCTAGTTGAGTGTTAATGAGTTAAAATTTAGTTGTAAGTAACTCATGTGTATATATTGATATGTCTAGGTGATTGAAAGTGGAAAGAATATTTGTGCTTAATTGACTACTTTTGTAAGGTAAGTAATGGATGAGTATGATTTATATTGCAATGCTTGGATTACACTGAGTAGTCAAACATTTGCTCTTTGATATGTTGTGGATGAAGTGTGATCATTGAGATACAAGAGTATTCAATGATCACACTAAATGGTGGAATTCAAGGGTGACTTTGAGACTTGAGAAACCTCAAAGGTTATGCCTTGACACCATAAGGTGGGACTCTTTGAATCAATTGATAAGAGATTAAGGATCTTTAACTCATGTTATGTTGTTATGTTAATGTTAATGTTAATGTTATATCTTCCTTTACTTACTAAGCTTTTTGCTTATAGTTATGTTGTTGATGTATGTAGGTGAGCAAAGTGGGACTAGCGGTGATTTGGGTAAAAAGCCCAAACGAGAATAAAGGTGGACTTGCTATAAGCTAGTAGTAAGTAATCCCTTTTGATTATGCTCTCGATATGTAGAAACGCCTAACTTGTAAGGTTATTGATTTTGAAAGTAATCATCTTTTGTAATGAAGTGGGTAACTATGAAATCGTTTGTAAGGAATGATGTTAAAGGTTGTTTTGGATTAAAGTTACCTCTGTAAATGTTGATTTAATGTTGGTTATGTTAAGTGGTTGCAAGTGTCCAAATGGGTCTCCCAACGGGTTATTTCGTTTAAACTAGTTGAAATGATGATTTGGACGTTTTGGCGTGTATTGTTATGTTGAAATATGAAAATAGAGTTTTCAAAAAGTGGTAAGAAAGTTGAATCAAAATGGTTGCAATAATTGGTTCTAAAAAGTGTCAAAATAGTCACTTTTCGAATTTAAGTCCAAAACCGTCGTTAGTGTGAATTTTGAAAAAGTGCCAATTGGGAAACCTTCATTATGTTATATGAAATATGTCTGTAAAATTTTGTGTCTTGATTGTAAACGAGTCAAAAGTTATGCGCGTGCGAAGTTGGGTCAAAAACTTGAGTTTTGCTGAGTTCTGAGTTTGTGCATAGTTACGCGATCCCAGGAAGGTACTAGGATCGCGTAACATTGAAGAAAAGCTTTCTGGAATGATTTTGTACATAGTTACGCGATCCCAGAAAGTTGCTAGGATCGCGTAACAATGAAGGAAACTTCCTGGTACGATTTTATGCACAAGTACGCGATCCCAGCAGGTTGCTAGGATCGCGTAACACAAAAAAAAAAATTTAGGGCTTTTCAGATTCATTGATAGGTTTAGATCTGAATTAATTGTTGAGTAATATTCTGATTTTAATATTCGGTTAAGAACTCATCGAGTGATTGACATTCACTTGGCGAGTTGACTGTCTGTTTTGATAAATTCATGCTTAATAATTTAAGATGTTGAATTGTTAAATTTAGTAGACATACTAATTAATCTGTAAATTGTTCATGCTTATTGTTTATAATTACATTTGTGTGTAAATCTATGGATTGAACATGACTCTTTTAATATTAACTTTATAATTCTTTTAAATAATTAAATAATTATTTAGGTAATTGTCGAGTTAATTAACTTTTATAACTCGTAATTAATTATATCATATCATCACTCAAAGTTAGAAGATATCAAGTTTAAGTGAATACCATTCTCATTGATTAAATCTATGTAATTAATTAAATTTTATCATCGAGATCCATAACTTTTCGTTTTTGAGATAGACACTCGGTTGAACCTACTTTACAATACTATGATACGAAATGTTCTCTTGATTCTATGCGTTATAGTTTTCAGTATTGTTAGTTTAATGGTTTTTATAAATTTAAAACTATATTTTTAACACGTCATCTGTACCCAACAGTATCACTACACTACTTCACCCAACGCCACCACCACACTACTTCACCCAACACCATCACTACTTCACCCAACGCCACCACCACACTACTTCACCGAACACCACCACCAGTCGCCCCGCCCAATGCCACTATCATCTAACACCGCCACCACCAGCCAACACCAACCAATTCCACCAACAACCAAGCCCCTCCGCCTTGCAGTAAAAAATCAGGCATGGATCTGACGACCAAGCTCCTCCCAAAACCGACTGAACCCCTCTCTACTCCAAATCGAATGAAACACCACTGGAATCTAAACAAACCTATCATCTTCTTCGAAAAACTAACGATCACCGCATCGACTACTGAAATATGAACCGGTTTGATTGTTGAAATTGAAGGCAACTATTTTAAGGCGATGATCAAACTTTGATGGCGGTCTTCTTACAGTTTAGCAAAAATGATGGTAGGTGGGGCTCCGTTATTCTGTGACCTGACAAGGTTTAATTCGATTCAAATAAATGTTTTCGGGGGTAATGGATTTGACCCAAATTGTTGATGATGGATTGATAGAGATGTCCCAATACGTGATTATGCCATAGTGGTAAAAGTAAAATCCGGATTGAAAAATAAATAATAATGATGATTCCCTATGTTCATATACGACGGTCATAATATCTAGATTTTCTTGCTTTCTTTGTTAAATGGAGGGCTTTGAACCGTGGTTGATTTAGAGATTTTGTTCGGTGTAATGTTTCTTTACAAATTACTAGAGATTTTGTTCGGTGTAATGTTTCTTTACAAATTACTTTAAATGTGGTTTAAAAATGATTTGGTGGATCTTAAAAGATGGATGGAGCTGGAAGATAAATGTTACGGTCGTTAGTATAAAGGAACATTCGTGTTACAAATTTCAAAATATAAGACTACTAGTGTAACTAATTTGCTTAATAGACGTAACGTGTAATTTCAATATAACCATAAGGACCATGTATATCAACACTAGAATACTACATAATGTTGATTGCTCAAGAAATGAAATATTAAACTAGCGTATGTTGTGTTTTGTAAATATAGTTATATAATAATAATTCATGCTGTATGTACAAAAGTTTATCTAATATTGAAAAAGTAGATATTTAGAGAATCCACTTCACAAAAAGAAAATTCATTTTGCTATAGATTATTCGACATAACATATATCTTCACCTTTAATCTTTATAATACATGTTTTTTTACTTAATGTCTTAGCTTAGGAGGGAGGAAACACTCGATCAAGGATAAATAAGAAAATCGATGGAAAACCCCCATCAAATTTGTCCAAAAATTTTATTTTATAACATAAGTTGTAAAGGACACTGAAAAAGGGAAAATGAGAATGAAATTATGGTTTATTTTTTTCTAGTGAAAAACATAATAATATATTTATAAAGGGTTTGATGATCCTGAACATCAGATCCTTTATCAATATATTATTACCACCCCTCATACTCCATTGTACAACTAGTGTCTCTCAAAGGCTTTTCATGGAGTTTTGATTTGGGTAGTTTGGAAGTGGAGAAACAATATCATTCATGCTTCAACTGAGTTTATAAACTCTATCTTGAAGAAGAACTGTTTTCTCAGGTGTAAAGGTTTTCTTTTTTATGTCTATTAAATAGGTGTTATAATTTGGATGTTAGTTGGTCTAATTGAATTCACTCTCCGTGCCTCTTTTTGTAGCTAATAGGGTGGGTTGTTCCCTTATTTTGGTGTTTAGGCATTTAGCTCCTATTTAGAGCTTGGATTTGTTTTGTAATTCTACGTTCATTCCCATATTGGGTGTTGTATTAATAATTTTTGCTGCTACAAGGAAAAAAAATATGATCTGATCAGGGCGGAGCTAAGAATTTACAATTTAGGGTGTAATTTTTTATATTTATGATTTATTTATTTTTACAATTTTAAGGGTGTAAAATTTTAAAATGTCCTTAAATACCTATAAAATTTATTATTTTCACATAAATTGAACTTTATTGATGTGATAGCTGCCTCTTTCCACCTTCTAGATCCGTCGTAGATATGATGATGATTGAAGTGATACAATATGGAGATTAGACGACTTGCAACGCAAGCGTGGTCAACGGAAAGTGGCCACCATGATGCCACAACGCCCGCAGTGGGGGTCGTGGTAGTGGGGCATTGTGCTTCCGAGATTGAGAGGGATGACGTCAAAAATGGGGCCCACGTCACCTTTTTGTTTTATTTTTTCTTTTTCTTTGCTAGTTTAATTTGAAAGTTTAAAAAAATCGTTTTTCTTTAAAAAAAAATAATCCGACCATTAGCATTAAAAAATTAATTAAAATTATTTTTTTTTTACAGTTGTCAACGGTTATAATAAAAAAATAATTATTTTCAAAAACTTATCTATAGACATACATAAATCAATCAGTTTTTTTAAGTATTGCTATTTTTTTAATGAAGTACTTTTTAATTTTATAAAATGTGTTTTATTTAATTATTGTATTGTAATTAATTAATTAATTAAATATATTTGTTTTTGTTAAATAAAAGAAAATTAAATTAATTAGTAGGATCTACACTCCACAACCTTTCACAACCTCTTTTACTATTGGAAGAGTTGTAAAGATAACACAAGGTTGCGGTGACGTGACACTTATAACACACCGACAACCATTATTAGTTTCTTACCAAGTAGTCTTGTACTCTTACAAGATAGGCATAAAATATATGAACGAGTAATACTACGGTGGTGTTTGAAAAGCTTATTTTTCAAACTTATTATTTATTACTTATAAACGAATAAGTCGAAAATTTGAAATTTATTTTGAAGCCTCCTACAGACGACACCTTGGCTCCAGCCCTGCATGTTAATCCTTTTGCAAGCTGCCATCAAGGCTGTAATTTGTAAACAAACACTTGGCTCCAGTCCGGGCCCCACAAGGTTGTAAACAAACGGACCCTCTAGGGTTAATAAACAACACCTTACCGAACCGTATATATACTTGGTCTCTGTCACCTATCAAACACACTCGTTCTCATTCCTAAAACCCTATTTTTTTTACATCTCTTTTGTTCTGTTCGATTTGATTTTTCAAATGGTTAAAGCGACAATCAAAACCGCCTCCTCCGAAGTACAGTAATTCAGTATCAAAGATGAATCTACTTAATTATACATCTGCGTATACATTTATATCTGATCAATTTTTTTTTTCTGTTATAGGTTGATTCAATTGCTGTTGTTGCAGAGGCCTAAAAGATGAAAAAAGGTATTTTTGTTTTTGTTTTTGAATTAAGCTACAAGTATTCACACATAATCACCACAGATATATATACATTTGTATCTAACCTTAGTTTTTTGGTATATTGTTATGGTTTCTGGGTTATAAGTGATCATATCAGAATGATTTGAGTTTATTTGTTTATTTTTGACTAACGCAATTATCATGACGTACCTGAAAATGTAAATATCAAACATCCTATTAAACTAATACCTAGATTAGTATTTTTTTTTGGCTCGATTAAAATCAGACGGCGGCGTAGCCCCTTGCAACCGCCGATTAACTTAAGAAAAATTAAAATCAGCAGTAGGAGATGAAACCAGTTTCATGACATACAGAAATCACTGAAAACCACTCCGGGAAGAATTTTCTAGATGATATTAATCGATTAGGAGGGCAGGGGAGAAGTTGATATTATACCCGGTGGGACTGTTACAACGATGATTTGCACATCCCTGGGTTATATATTAATATATTATATTGATTCTGAATTCGAAGTTTTGAAATTGAAAATTGAACTTGATAGTTAACCAACAAATTAAGAAAGTATTGGTAAGTATTAGCCGGATATTAAAGAGTGTATCAATCAACCAAAATTCAAGCAACAGTTATCGTGAAACCTTGATAGTTAACCAATTATATGCAAATCAATCATGCAGTCAACGTTATCCGGCTTTTATGATATGCAAAGACACATTAGCAGTGTATACGTGGAACAACAAAACCCAGAACAGTCGTATGCTTGACACCTTATATCTTTGCGCACATGGCACTCTATGATTGGAGCCACATAAGCAAACTGTTTAGCTATTAAAATATAGATAAGGTTTCCTATATTATTGACTTTTGGTATATGTGAATTTGTGAATTACCTTTTGTATATTGGTTTTTGTTGGGGGATTATTGTACTACAATTAAACTAACTTTCTTCAAGTTGTCATTGTATGTAATAAACTATTATAACTAACTTTATTCGGTTAGCAAGTGATATTCTACAATGGCGTCACCTCACCATTCTTACATGCATTAGATGGAACAAAAGTTTGTGAAAGTACGTTACCTTTTGGTAATAAACATATCTGCAATGATAAAATATGTGTTTTAAATGACTATTTTGTAAATACAGGGAAGAGAGATGCAGAGGAGATTGCTGAAAAGCAAATGGTGAGTAAAAAGAAGCAGAAGGTACTTAACAGTGGTGTTGGTCAGGCTGTTGATAAAAAGAAGGTCGATAAAAAGACTCGAAAGAAGAGCACTAAGAAAGAGGAAAGCAGTTCTTCCGAGTCAGAAGAGGAACATAAGAAGGTTTGAGTTTATAAGATTTTAATTTTTCTTTCATAAATATATATATATATATATATATATATATATATATATTATATATATTACTTATTGACAATCTAGATGTCTTCATAGGGATCCCATAAAGATCCACAATTGATAATCAAGATACCTTCATGAAGTGCGTCAAGCCGTCAATCATATTGACGATTACAAATTGACTGAATGAAAAAAAAATCAAATGTTGGTTAATCGATGGTTGTGTACTAGGCTGTTGAGAAAAAGAAGGTTGTTAACAATACAAAGAAGAACACTAAGAAAGTGGAAAACAGTTCATCAGAAGAAAGCAGTTCTTCAGAGTCCGAGGAGGAACAAAAGAAAGTGGAAAACAGTTCATCAGAAGAAAGCAGCTCTTACTGCTCTCTCGTAATAACGTATGTTTGTGTAAAAATGGAAATTTCACTAGTAGGGATTACATAAAGATCACATTAGCATATTACACACAACTTTTATCTATACACTTTTATACATCTTTCTTAATGGCTGGGCTATATCCAGTTTGATCATCATAATACTTGGTCCATAACATCACACCTCCATAATTAGGAGATCTTTTAATTACTGGAAGCACTTTAGAAGTAAGGTCAGTAACTGGAATAAAACCACTTCCAGCTGCTGCAGATGCTGCTGGCAGCCCTTAGAAAATCTTAGAAATCAGGATAACAGACGTCCAGTGCTTCCAACCATCTTCAAGATTATTAATATTTTCAGAATACTGGCACGGAATAATAAAAGTGAACCCAAACATAATCAAACAGATCTCTTGAATGACTCATTTTGCTGTGCATCTTTTTTGTAAATAATGAATGTGTTACTAAAACAATATTATTACCATAACAATTTAAAGCTTCGAATAAAACTAATTTAGGTGGTTGCATGCTTTAGAATTAGGATTTGGGCGATTTTCAATCCGTTTTCCTTTATGCTAATATTTTTGATCAGACAAACACAACCTAAATGGACACACTCATACTAACTGGGTCGGAACTGCCACCTGTAGTCTTGATAAACGAATAAAGATGCTTTTGAATGCTTTACATATGTTATGATTACAAATTTACCAATTGATGAAACCAATTCTTGATCAAATGAAGTTTGGTGTGGACTAGGCTGTTCTGATAAAGGCTCAAAAGAAGGTTACTTAGAAAGAAGAAAGTAGTTCGTCAAAAAAGAGCAGTTCTGAGTCAGAGGAGGAACAAAAGACGGTTAATAATAAGAAGGTTGAGAAAAAGAAGCAGAAGACAGTTAATGGTGGTGGTGGTCAGGCTGTTGATAAAAAGAAGGTTAAGAAAAAGACTCAAAAGAAGAGCACAAAGAAAGAGGAAATCAGTTCTTCCGAGTCAGAGGAGCAAGAGAAGAAGGTCCGACTTTTTTAATATTCCGCTTTTTGTTTCATAAAAATATATATATTACTTATTGACAAGCTAGATTTATTCATAGGGATCACATAAAGATCCACGATTGATAAGCAAGATGCCTTCATGACAGGCGTCAAGCAGTTAATCACATTGACGATTATAAATCGACTGAATGAATTATTGAAACATTGATTAATCGATATGGTTGTTTGGACTAGGTTGTTAATATAAAGAAGGTTGCTAACAAGACAAAGAACACAAAGAAAGTGGAAAGTTCATCAGAAGAAATCAGTTCTTCAGAGTCCGACGAAGAACAAAAGAGGGTTCGATTATTTAATCATGAGTTGTTAGTTTGATTCATAAACATATATGTGCGTGTGTGTTGGCGAAAATGGAAATTTCATTGATAGGAAATCCATAAAGATTTTGATAACACATTTTCTTTAACCTCTTGTGTAGAGTTTACATGGTTAGGTAATGGGTCAAAAGGGGTTTGGGTTGAATGTCTCATTTTTTTGTGTTTTTCTTGTGTAAATAATGTACGTGTTGGAGTTTAAATCTTATAATAAAAACGTTCGAGGTGTCTGCATGCATTAAAATTAGACTTTTCGCAATCTTTAATCCATTTTTCTTTATGCTAATATTCTTGATCTGATAAACACAACCTAAATGGAATCCATTTATAACTAACTGGTACAACACTGCCACCTCTAGTCTTGGTAAAGGAATCAAGATGCCTTAGGCTCTTAATACATTATGATTACAAATTTACCAAACTACGAAAGCAATCCTTGATCAAGTGGAGTGTGGTGTGGACCAGGTATTCTGAAACAGAATCAAAAGAAGATTACTAAGAAAGAAGAAAGTAGTTCCTCAGAAGAGAGCAGTTCTGGGTCAGAGGAGGAACAAAAGGTTAAAATTTTTATTGTTTAGCTCATACCTTTCTGTCATGATTGCATATATGTTGGTTAATAATTTCCAAAAGCTACTTCTGCATATCGAGGTGTTTTTGGTATCATTTGTAGTTGGGTTAGCTATAATATTCTATGCTTTTGCCATTTAAGCATCTGATCAGGCACGATTTTATTGAGTCCGTTACATGATCTAGTTATAATTTGTGATGAACAATTTATATCCTTGCTGAGACAATGTTATTCTAATGAACCAAAAAGGTTGTGGTTACCACCAAGAAGGGATCCAGTATAACAAAGAAACATGCTATGGAATTAAGTAGCAGTGATGACTCTTTTGACTCGTCCGATGAAGTAAGTTTGTCTACACTTTCTGTTTTATAAAGCTAGACCTTCAAGCCGATGCGTACGTTGGTTGTTTAAGTATATGAATCTATTCATTTCTTCATTTTGCATACATTCTAGAACTGATGTTGATATTAAATTTTTTATGTGGAATTGTTTCTGTAAATGACTTTATTTAATTGAAGTTTTTTATGTCAATCTCTAATTGAAGGATAGTTATACTCGGTATTATTTTTCTGCATCCTCCTACATCAAGTTTTTGACTAAACCCTTATATCCTCAGAACATATTTACCAAATGATTGCCTCTTAATAAATATACCCCTAATCAATAATCTTCTTTTTATCTTCAGCTATTTTGGTTTCTCGTGAAAAAGAGCTGCCAAAATAACAAAAATTTACTCCAATAGCATTACTCCTGTACCCATTCCATCAGTCGCCTACTCACCTGCAGGCCACTGAATCATTCGCCTATATGTTGCAACTGTTAATTTGATTATTGAGTCTTGGTTTCTTTAGGTTTGGGTTCCATTATACTCAGATATTCGCTTTCATTTAAATTGTTCTATTTTTAACTTCTTAAGTAATTGGTCTATTTTAAACTTCTTAAAAAGTTGGTCTAATTGATAAACGGATTGTGTTCGGGCGATTTAACATATTGTTTTTGGAGCTGTTCATGGAGCAACAGTGAAAGAATTAAGAGTTTTGGAGCACTTTGTTGAAATTTTTCGTTTACATTTGAATATTTTTGGAGCATATTATTAAATTTGCATGGAGGAATGTGATGTGCATGCGTATCGTTTACTTTTTAGTGGTTTGATTAATATAGTTTTTGTGGATTTTAGAGCAGCAAATGTAATGGATATCAAATATTGTGTTAGTTGTTATTGATATTTCAGTAAGTTAAATAATCTGGTTAATGAATTTTTAATATATATAAAAAGTTGTTTTGTCTTTCTGTGTTTATCAAATTATTGTGTAGGCAGCATTCGCATGCATAGTGTGGGCGTTCTTAAAGAAAGACTGATTAGAATAAGTAATGATATGGATAAAATGATAGCTATAATGGTAAAATATAAAAAGGATAGAAAGAATTATATTAATTAGGGATATATTTATAGAGAGGCAATGATTTGGTAAATATGTTTGGCGGACATAATGGTTTACTTAAAAACTCTCCTACATCCTAATAGCATTTTGCAGCAGCCAGAACTTCTGTGAAACAGTATATTACTACAACAAAAATTGTGTATCTGGAAATATGGTTGGTAAGGCCAAGGCGTTGATAGTTTGGATGATGAATCTTTAGATAATAGCGAGAGTTAAGATGAAACTGTGATTTTTTTTTCTTTTTCCGAACCAGGGAATTCCCACCCGAGCCAATTTTGTTGACCTGGTAGTCAAACCTGGTGCTCCACGAATACCCGCAAACCCGTGGAACCCGGAAAACCACCAGCTCTCAACGGATCTGGATTTTTAATCTTGGGCGGGTATTATTCCCCATTTCACACATAATTTTACGAACTAACATTTGTCTAGCTGATATAATGTATGATATGAATAGTTTGTATATTATCTTAATTATGCGTGCATATATGTATAGGAGGAAACAAAGAACAACGGAACTGCAGCTACAAAACCTAAGCTTGCTGTTACGGTTTCCAAGAACGAGTCCAGTGATGAGTCAGATTCTGAAGACAGTTCAGATGATGTGAGATGGATTTTTGTTTTTACTCATAACTTTCTGAAATAAAAAATAAGAGTTGGCAATTTCTACCCATTTACTTATGAACAAGTCGGTCCAGGCTATGTTTGTATTTCTAAACGGGTGAAAGAGTCGACCAAATATTTACAAATGTTATTTCATCTTGTTGCACTTTATTAATTTCAGTCTTGAACGATTTACTAAATTTGAAATAAAAATATAACCGTTGTATAAAAGAATGATAAGGTGACCAAGCAAGCAAATTAGCTGCAATCTGGTGCTGCTAAAAATGGATCTGCTGCCAAGAAAGAAGAAAGTGGGAGCTCTGAAGACTCTAGCTCAGAGGAGAGCGACTCTGATGAAGAGGTATGTGATCTTGTATGATACGTTTTCTTACACTCATATTACAAAAAGTTGGGAATGAATTAAAATAAAATTAATTTACAGAGTAATGTCAAGGTGGCCACTCAACAGAAGTTGGGTGTCACTGCTCAAAAGGAGGAGACAATTGACGATTCAGAGGAAGATAGTTCTGATGAGAGTGATTCTGATGAAGAGGTAATACAAAGTCATCCTTTCTTTTAACTTTGGTTGATGGGCTCCTCACATAGTGCTAGGCCATGGGCCCTTTGGTACTTTACTTGGTTTTTCTTTTGCCTTTCATTTCTACTTGAATCGGGGTTTCTAAACCCGACTTTATCCTTGTCCAATTCTTGAAGTCGGGTTCCAACCCAGCTTTCTGACACCTACTGAATTTTGTATTTACCAAATAATAGAAAAGGTGAAGTAAGGGTTATAAACCATCGACTTTGTACTAAATGTATAAAAGGTGAAGTAACGCAGGTTTTTGCAAAGACGATTCCTCCATTCAAAACATACCACATTAATACACAAATCATAACTCACTCACAAAGATAAACATCGTACAGTTACATACTTTTATGTAATCTGAAATTTCACATTCTTCGTTATTAAATTTTCTTTTATTCTCAAAAATGTTACTAAATATATATTTACCATCTTGTCCATCTTCCCACTTTCTTTTTTACTAAATATATTTTTCATTAGCGTCATGTATCTAAACCGTTACATTTATAGTAAACTTTTGTAGAAATCATCAAGAATAAGACCCTAGAAGGCGAAGAAGGTTTAAAGAGACTAATTGAAGGTGTTATAATGTTTTGTGTTTTTTCATGTACTTGTTGATGCTGTTTTATATATGCATGAAACTTTCGGTGCATTAGAAACCAATTCCCAATAACTTTTATAACAGAAATAAAAGCATATTACATTAAAATGTCAGAAGTTTCTTCAAAGCCATTTGTTTAACTTGGAACGGTCAAATTTATTAAACATGGTGGATGTAATTCAATTGGGGTGGGACTGTGGGTGGTGCTCTTTGTGTCGGAAAACTGGGTTGCATACCGCGACTTCCAGAATTGTACAGGAGAAAGCGAGGTTAGACTATAGAGACCCTGATTCAACTAAAAGTGAAAGGAAAAAAAAAACAAGTACTTCCAATAATGGAAAACTGGGTTGCATACTGCGACTTCCAGAATTGTACAGGAGAAAGCGAGGTTAGACTATAGAGACCCCGATTCAACTAAAATTGAAAGGAAAAAAAAAACAAGTACTTCCAATAATTCATTTTGAAAACTATGTTTTAAAAAAATTCAATATAAACACATTATCCATATTTGTATGTATGTTGCGGCATATTTGTATGTAGTTTGTAATTTGTGGTAGTGTTGGTTCTTTGTCCTTTCGTTTGTGAACAGAAGCCTGTTACTGAAGAGCATTGCTCAGAAGAGAGTTCATCTGATGATGAAGAGCCTAAGAAGAAAAAGATGAAGGTTATAATTTTGTTTGACTTCTTTCAACATGTTATATGATTTTCTATGAACAGAGAAAGAATCCTCTGTTTCTATAACTATTTTGTAAAGGTGACAAAATGGTTTGGTTGGGTAAGGGTTACAACAGGTGAATTTGGTGCTGGTCAAAACGGATTGGGGTGTGTGACCCACACACAAGCTCTTCTTCATTCATTGATTTAATTTATAAATAATGCACTAGACGTTTCCTTAGTGTGCTAAAATTTATTGCAAAAACTATATTATTACATTAATAAGCCTAACCTTTTCTAATGTAACCCCGATTCAGGAGATTCTAAGCATATGAATACATTTTGAATGACAATCAACCCTTTCCGTTTGCAATTAATTATTTTAAGCTGATCTCAATTAACCCATTAAACTTTGAACTTAACACAAATCAACGTCTTTTTTTAGCCTTAACTTATCTGACTTATTATGCATCTAACGTTTCCATTATACAGCCTTCTGTTACAAAAGATGCAAAACCCAATGCAAGAGCTGCAACGGAGGAGAGCACCGAGTCTGATGAGAGTTCTGATGAAGAGCCATCTAAGCGACAGTCTGTGCAAAAGGTAGGTAATAGTTTAAGTCGTCGTCACTGCGGATCGAGTTTTTGATGTAATCTGTTTAACTATATGGTTGATTTGCAGACTAAACAAGATGAAATGAAGGCTAGCAGTAGTTCTGATGAGCAGTCTGAAGAAGACGAGAGTTCTGAGGAAGATGAACGTCCATCTGGTAACCTGAAAAAAAGTGTAAGGATTCTTGTTATTGTTTCTATCCTCCTGAGTATGTATATTCTACAAAACCAATTTCTTTTAGAGTATGAGAATCAAGATACACAATGGAAATTGTTTTTTTTAAACAATAACGTAAAGTAAAATTAGAAACTAAGGCTAAAACTTAGAAACACTAACAATGGTAATTTTGTAAGAGAAGTAAACAAGGTCATACATGAATTTATTTTTGTCTCATAATTTGGACTAATATGGATTGAGCAAGTAAATACGTATATTAAACATGGGCTTTAGTTTGTATTTTTACATATTACAAATGTATGAATTTTGAAATTCTTCTTTCTACAATCGGGTTGGCTTGAAGTTTGTATGTCTTTACACATGTATATCATTAAGGTGCACAAATTGGCACTTCCGTTTACTTCTGAGAACTTTTGTCAATTGCAAGGCACTGATGTGAAAATGGTTGATACTCCATCTGCTACGAAAATGGTAAGTGTTATACGGAGTATTTTCATTTCTTTTTGTATCATATTTATTATTGGTCAGAGGTATGATTGCATATTCGCGTTAATACATTTTCGAAACTAAAGCCACAAACTCAGGTTACTCAAGTCATAGGATCCAAGACCTTGTTTATGGGCAATTTAAGTTACTCAATCAACAAAGAAGATGTGTATGTACTTTTCTATATATTTACTTTTTTGCAGCTTTGTTGCACCCGTATCTTTCCTGACAAGTATTTTTTGCAACAGAAAGAATTTCTTTAAAGATGCTGGTGAGATTATTGACGTTCGCTTAGCCATTAAAGATGACCTATTTGCAGGCTATGGGCACATTGAATTTGCCACAGTGGAAGCGGCTCAGGAGGTATGTTTTGTGCTTAATTCGTTCTTCAATTTCATATTCGTGTGGCATAATGGTAGGTTCTATTTTTATATATTTGTTAAGCTAGTTTATCGTTGAATCATGTCGTTGAATCATGTCGTTGAATCATGTCGTTTAATCATGACATCCTCAAATTCTAGTTTTCATAATATGTTTAGTGTGCTCATCACATCTGTCCTATCTTCTAACTTTCTTTTTGCTAAATGTTGATGAGTGTTGACTAGAGGTGTTAATTTTAACCGTTTACCTGTAAATGAGTTTGATTTGGGTTGGGGCTGTTTATCTGTTAATTGAATTGTTTATAGCGTATAGTCAAGATCATATGACCCATATGACCCATATGACCCATATGATCTTATAGCGTATAGTCGATCCATATGATCCTGTGTAGGCAAAGATCTGATGAAAAAGGCACCTACTTTTTGTTTCTTCTTTAGTAATACATAGCAAGCATATTTAAGTTGATGTATATAACATCGAACGATGATGAAAAATTAGGTATATAACCTCCCATGTCAGAATCCTTGAGCATACCATCCTTGTACTTGATCCTAATTGCAGATGTACCTGGAACATATGGGTACCTGTTTTAAAAAGTATAATAATAATAATAATAATAATAATAATAATAATAATAATAATAATAAATCAATTTTATAATGTTATACTCCTGTTTCGTATAAGAATTTCCAGATACATCTTTGTTCCCAATAACCCTGGTAACTTCCAAAATTCCAAGAATCCCAAATCCCAATCTCAACAGCAATCTTACCAGTTAAATAATTATTAAATTAAAAAAGATTCTATAAACTTGAACAGTTACCAATCTGTGGTGGAATCATACCAGTGAGTTGATTTGAGTTCAATAGCAAATCTTTAAGTTTAAAAAGCTTACCAATAGTTACAGGAATCCCACCCACAAGACTACTAAGACTTGCATCAAATAATTGGAGCGCATCTTTGTTCTGCCTGTTGGGGTTGCCGGTATTTGAACCTATTATCCAACCTGCACGACGCTCCCATTTTCCATTTCTGCTAATGATTTTTTTTCCAGGCTCGGAAACTAAACAATGAGATGCTAAAGGATCGTCCAGTGAGGCTTGATTTTGCAAAGGAAAGGAGTGCAGTCTGGGCATTTACTCCCCGTAGCTGGTATGATTCCTATAACATACAGTGAAATACAATTTTAAAATGGCAATTGTGAGCTTATTTAAATGAGACTGCAGCAAGGAGAATTCTTACCAGAAGGGAAAGCAGGCTGAGGGGATGACGGTGTTTGTACGAGGGTTTGATACTAGCAGCTTCTTTGAAAACGTATGAATCAATATGTATCATGAACGTGTTATTAGCATAATCTCAAGTATTATATTTTACCTTAAATTTCAAGGTGCCGATTTTTTTGCCTGTTGCAGATTAAGAGTACTCTTAAAAGGCATTTTGGTAACTGTGGAGAGATTTCACGAATATCGATACCTAAAGATTACGAGTCTGGAGTTCCGAAAGGGTTCGAACTCGTTTTCATTTTTTGAATTTTTTACAATGTTACTTTGGGGTCTCTACCGCATATAAAGTTGATGTTTTTTTGTTTTTTTTTTTTGCAGGATAGCTTATATTGATTTTGCAGACAGTAATGGGTTTATAAAAGCACTGGCACTTGATGGATCTGAAGTTGGAGGCTTCAAGATAACTGTGCAGAAGGCTAGGCCAAAAGGTGATAATTTAGGATCTGGAAGTGGTGAAGTCCGTGGTGTCCAAAGATGTGACGGCAGAGATAATGGCCGTGGGCCCACAGGTCGTAACGGCAGAGATGGTGGTCGTGGTACCAGAAGTCGTGGACCTAGCAAACCAAGTATGACTACACTTGCTACAGGTATGCCTTCTTTCATTGTTACTTTTGACCCATTTATGTATAAACGGGATGATTTGGGTTGCACTTATTTATTTAATAAAAAAATGAAAACGATGAATCGGTCAAAGCAGGTCAGAATTGACCCAAAGTGTATTTCACCTTCTAACTCTTTGCGAGAATGAGGTTCTTTTGATCATATTTACAACATTTATTATTTTTGGAATCCAAGAGAAGAGACGAAAAAGTGTTTGCTGAGCCGAATCCGTTCATTTTGACCCGTTACTGTGTTATTATTCATTTGCCACTTCCAGTTTTTAACATGAATCTATCCGAACTGATTCATGTTGGCCTTTTTTGCAGGGAAAAAGACGGTGTTTTCTGATGATTAGGAATGCAAACAGTCATTATATATTTGATGGTTACAAATATATATATGGAGACATCTCTATATTAGCAGGGTTTTTGTAACGGGTTGGGTTTGAATGAGAATTTATCATACTATGTTCTTTTTTTCTCTCGCAATAATGAAAGTTTCTAGTGGTGACAATTTATTGACTTACGATGTCACTATCATTAGCATTTTTCTTTGAAATTTTTCAAGGTTCGTTTGCCTATACTATGCGGGTTTATAAACATTTGCTAGTTACTGATTTAGTTACTGTTTTACTTTCAACTTTCAACCATGGTTATAAAACTCTCTCCAACTCGGCCGAATACTCGAGGAGTACTCGTGACTCGGGGTGGTCCGAGGTGGGTGAGTTTGACACAGACTGAAAACTCGATCAATTTTGATCAACATAAAAACTCGGTCAAACTTGGTCAACGTTTTTATATATTTAAATTTAGGGTTTTTAGTCCAATTAATTGTTTGGGTAGCTTTCTTTTCTTTCGGTTTCACTCTTTAATGTCATTCACCAACGGTCTTCAATCTCTAATTTATATTTAAATGTAAAAAAAGTTAATCCGGGTACTCCCCTCCTAGGCGGAGTACTAGCTACAAGGTCCGAGCTCAGTACTCCCCGCCAAGCGAATTAACAACCTTACTTTCAACTAACATTTTTTCGTTGCTAAATCCTCATGTTTTACGGATTCAGTTAAATGAGGATTTAGTTGCTGATTTAGTTGGCAAACTTCCAGGTAGATATTTGCCAACAAATTTATTTATTTATTTTTTCTCTGTGAATAAAATATAACACCAATTAAGCTGTTTTGTATTTGAAAAAGTCCCAATTGTATGCATGAAATGCTCTTGAGAAAGCAATAGAGTTTGTGATAATAAATAAGCCTTTGATATCTTTGGTTGGACAACCTAGCAAAGAATAAACAGCTGGTTGCTGTAATGTGAACATTTAAAGATATTCAAGAACATGCAGAATGATTTTCAATTCATTTTACGTAATAAAGGAATTAATTTTATATATAATCATCTTAACTACGTTTACGGAAGCATAAAGGTTAACTAGCTTTAAGAAAAAGTAGACCTTATGGAATAACAAAATTACATAACTACCCTTTATCAAATGTTTTTTTCTTTTATATCTATTTTGAGTTTTATCTTTTTATCTTTATATGTCAATTCACATCGTAAGCTTCAACTCTGTTATTTTACCAAATATTTTTTACAAAATTATAAGTACCAACTTACAGCTTCAAATATATAATTCAGTTACTAGCAAGCTTCAGCTACAGGTATCAACTACTTATGCCAAACATCCCCGATATCCGAAAATAATTTGATGTTTTGCCATGCTTCTTTGATTGAAGACAACTTTCGAGCAAATACACGTTTATATAATTAATCTTTAAGCTCGATTTTGTCTAGTTATACTTAAGAAGCTTGTTGAAATGGTAACTGTTAAAATAACTCTAAGTACAAGAATATTAATACCAAATGAACACATAATAGATCGAGCAAATTTAGACTTGATGTTTAGACTCAAGAATACATGAAAACTTTGATAGATCGCTCAAAATACAGTGCAAACACTTAGAATGCATTCATCAATGTGACGAATGATCAGATATACAAATACAGATCAATAACCCATGAATCAAACAAGGGTTTGAATACAATTAGAGATGAAGAAACTATATGCTCACACATCTCTCTAACCCACACTAAACATTCCTTTTTATCGTATATAAATGACAAAAAATTATAAATAGTCCCTAGACTTTGCAATAGAATAAAAGGGACCCTTGTACTATGTAACAAAATAAGATTGCTTGCTTTCTTTATTTTAATAGTAACACGAACATGTGTTAAAAGTAATAGTTATATTTTATATTAAATTTCATTATTTAATTAAATTTAATAGATCATTTACATGCATGTATGAATTTTAAAAACTCGTTCTCAATTAAAAGTGTTGTTATTTGGTTATAATAAGAACTTAAAATGTATTAATAGCAGTAACTGTTATACGAGCACGGATCAAATGACAACGGTTGATAAGAAGGGAAAGAAGTATTTTTGATAAGAAGGGAAAGAACTATTTTCGACCAACCATTTATTGGACAACCTACGAGTTTAATGACTATTTAATCAATTAAAAATGTAAATTACCATAATGCCCATAAATGATTAACCTCAAGTGTTTTTCACCATTATCGGGCAAATAATGGTGTGTGTTTGGTTCACAGAAAGTTTTTGATGAAAATGAAATTCTTCAAAGGAATTGTAATTTCAAGACATGTGCAGTTCTTTGAGCGAAAGGATTCGGTAAATTACAATTCAATTTATTTTTGAACCAAACACTCCTGTTAAATGTAATTGAGATCTCGAACGATTTGATCGAATTTCACGAAATTATGTGAACGGAAGCAAACACATAGATAAATAGGAGGGCATATGATTGAACAGTTCCTAACAAATAACTTATCTTATGGGATTAGCAAAATATACGTATATTATTTTAAGATTTTGTATACAACGTTGATGTTAAAACTTAAAAGAGATGGTCAAACCTTTAAGTGTAAACCAATTGACCATAATATTTTTATAATTATAAGTGGGTAAGACATGACATCTTAATTTAAAAAGTTCATATTTTAAATCTTTCATGCATGCATAATAATTCATATATGGTCACAGCTATTAGGCAAAACAATTATTATTATTTTCTATTTAATTAATTATATGGATAAAAAGAATAGTACGAAACTCATGCAATTAGACCTATTATATATATATATATATATATATATATATATATATATATATATACTTCATCCGTCATTTGTTCGTGTTCATATTTACTTTTAAATTTGTCCCAAATTTTTAAAAATATATAATCAATTTTACAATTGTATACTTTACACTTTCTCAAAAAATTATATGCATAAAGCAAGTGTAAAACAAACATTTGACTGTAAAATATGAAAAATTTATACTTAGATGTTTATCTAATTGTAAATTGACAGTTATTTTAATTTTGAGATGGAGAAATTTACACGTGTTTTTCTTTTCTTTTGGCCATATCTCTATGATATATTTGATATCTAAGTTTAAGTGTTTAAAAAGTCTATGATGTGAAGTTAATTAATTGGCCTTTACTCAAGGAAGGTAGTGGCAAGTATTTCATTTTCAAACTTTCAATTACATTCCATATCATTTATACATCTTATTATTATTATATACAGTTAAAAAGTATTAATTAAAGTATATAAATAATATACTCTATTTTTTTCCTTCTTTTTTGTGTATTTTTTTTATTTTAGTTTTTCATTTCAGTTTGATGATAATAGTTAATAGTTAAATCTGAAAGTAACAAAAAGGCCGGATTTTTATCATAAATAAAAGTCAAATATGAGACCAAATATTTAGTGAGAAATAATGCAACAAATACCCTCTAAATAAGTGGAGGTTTACCGAGTGAATTGGGTAACTAGTCAACATGAATTATGAGTAATAATAATGGAGAAAATTAAAATAAATATATTTTAATTTTAATATATTTAATATGATTACTAATTAAACTACATTTAGAAATACACATTTATGGGGTCAGATGGCAACTTGTATAAATTGCCATACTATCGGGTCACTCAATCATTTCAAAACACACATATACACACATTCACAAAATGAAGAACACCTTAGGGACGTGTAGTTTTCTCCTCATAACTTCAATAGCCATTATTATCAAGTGGGGTGTCGTTGTTTCAGGCCAACTACCGCCAACGGGCCAAGCATTGATCGAACAAAACGCTGATCGAGTTATCAATCTTCCTGGGCAGCCACCGGTCGGCTTCAAGCAGTATGCTGGATATATTACAGTTAATGAAAGCCATGGTAAAGCATTGTTTTATTGGTTTTTTGAAGCTGTTGATTGCCCGGAAAAGAAGCCTCTTCTTTTATGGTTAAATGGAGGTAACAATATACGCACTTTTCTTCACTTTCTGTTTTACCTTGAAAAATAGATAATGATATCCATTTACTTTCATATTCTGGATGGATACTCAATTTCACATTAACCGAATTATAATTCTAACATCAATATATAAGTTTGATGCTGTTACTCCATCTATTATCAGTTGGTTTAGAAATAAAAAATCTCGATCGTGTGACATGTATATGTCGGGCTTGATAAGATGTTTGGGCTATGACAATCCTTACACATGTATTTTTTAAATTAATTTGTATACAAACAAAAATTTCTCAATCAAGTTTGCATGTTAAAACAATGCATTTTGGATATACAAGCCAATGAAAATATATATATATGGTTTTGGTTCAACTAAAAAAATCACTAAACTAAAAAGGGGTAAAAAGCCATATAAGAGTGAGATGTGTCCCTTCCAAATAAACAAAATCATTTACAAATAAAACGGCATTTGAGTCATATAAGCTTTGCATACATACAATTAACGGTTATCGATTGTTCAAATCGTGACTTCTAGCAAAGGAACATGAATTATGTTCATTGTATCAAATTACTATATATCAGTTTACTACTCTATACTATATTTCAATGTATGTATCAATCTCGTTGCACATTATCATTTATACAGAGATAAATTTATGTGCATCACTTTTTATAAATCCTATTTATTTTAAACACCTTTTTACTATAACCAAACTGTTATTACTTATATGTATAATGTATAATAATGGAAATTGACAAATTAACAACATGCATTAATGATCCATTATAAATATAATTGAAATGATATTAAGACAAGTAGATAGGTTGTTGTCAATTTTAATATCTACATTTTACTTATATATGTCAATTTTAATTAGTAGCCTTTTGTCATGCATGACGTTATGTTGTTTGATATTTGGCAATTAAGAATGAGTAAGGTTTCGACGAGAAAGTCTCATTTAAGGAGAGTGTTTTTTAACTGCATTTTAAAACAAAATTGTAAAAAATGCAGTGAAATTTATAGGTATAAAATGTAGTGTTGTTAAAATGCAGTATTTATCGTAAATCACAAAAAAAAAATTATCATAAAATGCAGTAAAAAAGGCCTTCTCCTCTTTTCTCTCAAATGAAATCTTTCCCTCGAATCCTTCACCGTTAAAAATTATGTTTATGATAAGTATATATAACAAAAACCATTTAATAATTAGTTAATGAGTGTAGTGTTTTGTAAGCATTGTGATTGTGGGGTTACACAAATAATTCATTTAGCAATGCTTGCAAATGTTATCAAAAAGTTTATTATAATCATTGGATATGTACGTAGTTCGGGGATATAATATATGTTGCTGACTGATGTTATGTACAATAAAAGTTTATAATAAGATAAAACAATTTACACATTCAGTCCTTACATTATTCAAAAAAATTAGAATGTTTTACTCATTTATACATTTTCACATTTCATGCAATTTTATGCAAAGATGATTTCTTCTTTTCATTTTATTACAAACCGACTTTGTACTCGCTAAAAATAGCCATATATTTCAAGGAGAAGGATTTAGATAGTGTCATTGGTTAGAACTACTCGCTTTGACATATATATGATTCTTAACACGTTCACTTAGATACCATAGAACATGTGAAAGGGGAAAGATGCTAGCTAGTGGATCTAATGGTCCTAAACTTGCATACAAAAACCTTGTGGTAGTCAATTTTTCACTAGCTTGTCGATTTCGATTCATTCTATTGTGTGTAACTACAATAACAAAAGCATGGATTGAGACCTCCGAATAAAGGTTTGTTTTATGATAACAAAATCATTTAATCTTTAAAGTAGTTGCAAATGAATAGAATGTCGTATTTCATATAGTACTTGTAAGGTTTATAGAAAATCTTACGTACCATGACGAACAAAATAACACAACACGCAAACAAGAAACTTGAATTATCACCGTAACTTAAGTACTTGTCTTTCTAACAAAAGACGCGTAACGTACGTGTCTGAAATTGGGTTACCTAACATGGTGGCCTAGGTTTGAAAGCTTGTGATATTGAGGTGATGGTTTATGTTCATCAATGTGAGAATCATCTCATGTTCTAAGTACTTTTTGTACAAAATTGCATCTGAAACCATAAACATTATAGATAGATTTTGAATGAAGTAATTTAAAGCTCATCACATAGCTTGTGACTGCAAAATTGCACCACTCACCAGTCACCATTCATACAAACATCATTGACTTGAATTAAATATATTATGTACAAAAGTTTTTGGTCCCCCTTTTATCTTATTGTGACCACTTTGCTTTATTCCTCCATTTATGACTTGTTATCTTACATGTGTGTTCAAGATGATTTTTTTTTTTTAAAGGAACTCATAAATAATGGTAACATTTACACATGGGAGTTGCTCTCTCCCTGCATTTTTGTTATCTTCAATGTTTCATGTTTTACTATATATATAGTTTTTTTTTTAACAAAAAAGACAAATCTACAGACTAAACTATCTCACATGATATATGTATCACACGGATATATATATGCCTACCACAAAGTTTGAACCCACAAGGCCACAACCTCTTAGTTAAAATGTTTTTCACGTACCGCTAGGCTAAAAAACCCTTTAGTGTGTTTTATTTTTTACTAATAAAAGCTGATAAAATAAAGAGAAGACTTGAGTACGGAGGCAAAATAATTTAGGTTCATATCATTATAAAAATGGTCAAAATTGGTCAAAAGGGTCAATGTCAAACTTCAAAATGCCAAAATAAATAAATAAAAAACTACTGTATATAATTATTTGTATTTGTATTTGATACGACATCGTTATCACTTTTCAATAATTCTTTCAAACTGGTTGTGTTAGAAAATGACATTTCTAGGAAAAGGGCCTTTGACCCAATAAAAAGGTTGTCAGCTTTTCGGCCCATTCAATATATGACAAAAGCCCAACAGTCCTTTCGCTTAAAAAACAACTCACGGGATAAAATTGTTGCCCTTTTTTTTGTCTACATGCTTATGATGAGAATATATGAGATAAACAGTGCTTATAATCGATTTTTGTTTAATTTTATGATTATTGTTAAGTTATTAAAACCTTTTGTTAAAATTCACAATATTCATAAAGAGCTCTTATTCGAAAAAATCGAGCTACGAACTAAAGGTTGACTCTAAAGTTGCAACATATGAGGATTCAATTTGAGTCTTTACTCAAGGATTTTGTGCACTAAAGTTAGTTAAAACTAACTTCTGTTTTGTTATTAGGATTATTATACGATGAAATTATTTGATAAAAAGAAAAAACAATTTAAATACAATTAAAACGATGGTGATGCTTTGTACACCTTTTTTTTGACGTGCATACAACAACACGTCAATAATGCACAAAATACAACATCCTATATGCATACTTGTGATGTACAGATCAACGCCCTAAATTTTTTTGACATACTTTGTTATAAACTTTTTAATGTTAAATTATCTACTAACAACAAGCATATAGCCATGCAAGATTTTTAGTACGGACGATCGTTTAAATGCTTGCTTATTAATCTGATATAAAATGTATAAGTAATGTTATTTTTTATTTTTTTTGTATTATATTTTGATATTTAGAATTAATTATTTTGGATGATACAGGTCCAGGATGTTCCTCAATTGGATATGGGAATATGGAGGAGTTAGGACCTTTTATAGTTCAAAAAAACAAGACAGAGCTTCTTTTAAACAATCATGCTTGGAACAAAGGTATATTACAAGCTAATTAGACAAACTTCATACAGTTACAAGTAACCATATACTAAAAACGACCCAATTTTATCACAGCTGCTAATTTGTTATTTCTCGAGTCCCCGGTTGGTGTTGGATTTTCGTACACCAACACTAGCGATGACATCAAACAGCTCGGTGACACCATTACAGGTACGTCATACATACATAACATTCAATTCATATGTACGTGTGTACGTATATTATTTACAGTCAATAGTAATTGTAATTGATGATGATAATCGACAGCACAAGACTCGTACACATTTTTGCTCGGGTGGTTTAAAAGATTTCCACAGTACAAGTCTCATGAATTCTTTATTTCTGGTGAAAGTTATGCAGGTACTATACATATTATTGAGGAAAATCATATATTTCTATATACAAAAAATTAAATTACATACATACGTCTATTTTATCATCAGGGCACTATGTTCCTCAACTAGCCGAGCTTATATTCGATAAAAACAAGACCATTTGCAACGAAGATCGCATAAACTTCAAGGGATTTATGGTGAGTGATAATTCTCGGTCTGTTTTTTGTGACCTCTTAAATTTTTATATTTTTGGTATAATTTGGAGTGTTTGTGGCATGTGAAAATAATGCAGATTGGAAACGCGTTGTTGGATGATGCAACTGATCAAACCGGAATGATCGATTATGCTTGGGATCATGCAGTGATATCAGATCGTGTCTATTATGATGTTAAGAAAAAATGTAACTTTAGCAACCCAAATACAACTGATGCTTGTTATACAGCGTTGAACGCGTATTTTGAAGTCTACAAAATAATCGACATGTATAGCTTGTATACCCCCTCGTGTGTCGATACTACTACCAATTCTACTCGACGTCCACATATGGGTGGCAATGTTTCCCCTCTAACTTTCTCCAAGAATGTAAGTACTTATTTATTCAATTTCATAAGATGATTACCATATCTTTTAGACTAGTTACGTTGAGTACTGTAAAACAAATTTTAACGTCCAACGAATAAGATAGGTTATGTAGGTGACACATCGCAATTTGTGCATCATAATCACTTTATTTGATGCACAAATTGACACGTGTCAGTCTTATATTCCGCCTTATTTGCTTTACTTAAAATTTTTTAATCATGTCTTATTTGTTTTACATTAAACAAGCCTTATTTGTTCTATAACATAACACCTAATTATTCAAAACTCGTCTTTAAATGACTACAGAAAAATTGGCATGTGAAACCAAGGGGTTACGACCCGTGTCAACCGCAGTATACCGAGTCATATCTAAACAAACCAAACGTTCAAGCGGCACTCCATGCTAATACCACAAAAATTGCCTATCCGTGGACGCATTGCAGGTAATTTTTCATACCGTACCTTTCGCTTAACGAATTAATCAACCATTTTGCTTTCTTTGGTCATGATGCGTTTTGTTTACAACAGTGATGTTATACAAACGTGGAACGACGCCCCTACTTCTACACTCCCGATCATTAAAAAACTTGTGAACGGGGGTCTTCGTGTTTGGGTTTTTAGTGGAGACACTGATGGAAGGATCCCGGTTACCTCTACAAGACTTTCATTGACAAAACTTGGGTTGAAAATAAAGGAAGATTGGACTCCGTGGTATTTTAAAAGCCAGGTAATAAGTTGTGTTGCTCTTTAGTAATCTATTGGATTTCATTGCTAAAATATAAGGTGAAATTTTATTCACTAAAAAACGCTTTTTCTAATGATTTTTTTTTTCTTTTCTTTTTGAACAATTCTTATATCATTTTTGTGTTTATGTCTTAAAAAAGTTAAATTTATGTGAATCTTGTAATGTGAATGAAGGTTGGTGGATGGACAATTGCATACGATGGATTGATGTTTGTAACGGTTAGAGGAGCTGGACATCAAGTACCTACTTTCAAACCAAAAGAATCACTCCAACTTATTAACCACTTTTTATCCAATAAAAAGTTGCCATCTGTACCTTTTCAGCATTTGTAGGACCAGTTTAGGAAGACTATTTTGATTAAATTATCAATTGATTTATAAGCTCACACATATTGCTCGTGAGCTTCCATAATCTTTTTTGTCCATTTTACACAAATGAAACCGATTATGATGCTTAATTTGTTAGTATGAGTTCGAGATGAAAAGCTCGGTCCGAGACTGGGAATGGACCTAGGAGTCGCCTATATTCGGCTCGAGAAAGACCAATTTCAAAGGACCCTAACTCGATCTAGTCCTTTCAAAAGGTTTTACAATCAAACACTCGAATGTACTCTCTGAGAGTAACGCTTTGAGAGAAGATTGATAATTCCTTGATATCTAATATCAACAAAAAAATATCATAAGGTTGGTGCCTCTGCCCTTTGTTGTGCTTTCTGTCTTTGTCTTTGCCCATGCGACGAGGTGCCGAAGAACTGGCATCGTATTGTAATTCTGGGCTCCATGCATGCTATCTTTCATATCTGTTTCCATAATTTGAACATATCATTTAATTTGATTAATTTTCCAGGTTAACTCAATTACGATTCAATCAGTAATTTGGTTACATAGCCAAGTCACTAACATTTTCAATATAATAAAAAGTTAGTTATAAAAATGGGAAAATTACATTCTCCGTCCTTTTCAAGATTGGATCTTTTGTCAGTTCAGATCCGAATTTTTATTTCGCTCACGATCCGTCAAAAGTAAAAAAATAAAGGTTTTAAAAGTATTTTAATGATTTCATTGGGGATAGAGACAGAAACCGAGAACGAAATAAAAATTCACATTAAAGGACCAGACTTGTAAAAAAAACTCGACAGACATCCTCAAATAATAAATAAATACTAAGAACATTTTAAAAAAGGTCAAAGAACAATGATTTATTTACAATTTGCACCAGTTTTTGTGAAGCAGCAGTTCGTAAAGCAGAAACGGGGGAAAATAATAATGGCAAAGAGTGAAGTAGTAAAAAACGCAGAGAAATTAGTTGAAATGATGATGAAAGACAACGATGCATCTCATGATTCTGCTCATGCTTTTCGTGTTCGTGATCTCGCTCTCTCTCTTGCTCACCAAGAAAACCTTTCTTCTCCGATTTCACTCCAAATCGTATGTTTTTATTTATTTATTTATGTATCATTTCTTTAACCTAATTACGTACCTTTTCGTTTATTCTTATCATCTTCTCTGCATAAAATATTGTAAATTTAGTTTTCGCATGTTTGTCGCAAAATATTGATAATCGGCAACTAAATGAGACCTAAAATGAAATTAATAAAAAAAAAAGTAAATTAGTGATTAAATATGAAATTGATGTTAAGAAGAATGATTAATTGTGTTTGATTAGATTTAATACAATAAGTTTAACTGTTAGTTTATTTTTGTTGTTTAATTTCTGCATATTTATGGATAATTTGAGAAATGCGTTTCACATTTTTAGGATTGTCGCAGGTTGAGCTAGCTGCACTTCTTCATGATATAGGTGATTGTTTTATATGCAATTGCTGATTTTAGGATTTCGAAAACTTTGTCGAAATTGTAGCTATTGATGATTGTTTATTTTATATGCAGGAGACTACAAGTACTTGAAGTAAGCTATTTATTTGCTGCAAATATGTTTAGGTTTTTCATATGTCTTGGCTTGCTGTTGTGTATTTTATCCTCGAAAAATGGCTTGTGAAATGTAGTATTTCGTTTATATAACAATGACAATTTTTGCATGTACGTTTGAATTATATGCTTATTATATTCGTCATAGAGTTGTGGATGTCTCAGATGCAGTTACATTGTGTTGCATTTGTATCAACACAAAAGAGACCAATACAACCTTTTCCAAATCATTTTCTTATATGTTTTCTAATTATTATTTTCTGACAGTTTGATACATTAGTTAGTGTTTCATGTACCTCAGTTTGTTTAGTGTTTCTGGTTCGCTTTATTCCAGTCAATCGCAATATTTTGTGGTGAATCCTTTTATGTTATGCAGGGATCCATCTGAGGAGAAAATTGTAGAAAATTTTCTCTCGAAAGAGGGTGTGGATATAGATATAAGCAGCAAGATTTTAGCAATTATAAAGGGGATGGGTAGGTTCCATTTACCCAGATCTAATAGTTTTATCAATTGTCTTTATCTGATACTTTACTCTTAAATGTAAAGGTTTCAAAGAGGAAATAGATGGAGTCACAAATGGTTCTCATCCACTAGAGTTCGGCGTTGTTCAAGATGCTGACCGACTTGACGCAATTGGTGCTATTGGTAAATCAACATATTCTAATTAACGTCCAAGACTAATCGTCTGTGTTCCTTAAATGTAGATATAAAGCTTATAGTAACATTTTTAACCCAGCTTATATGGTGTGCATGTATACATAAAACAAAAAGCATCATGGTTTAGTGAAGCTGTAGAGGATTTATGTTATATATTATCTATGATAATGACTTTGGGTACAGGGATTGCTCGCTGTTTTACCTTTGGTGGAAGTAGAAACCGAGTGCTTCATGATCCTAACGTTCAGCCTCGATTAGATTTGTCAAAGGACCAATACATGAAGAAAGATGAGCAGACAACTGTGAATCACTTTCATGAGAAGCTCCTTAAGCTTAAGGATTTAATGAAAACGAAGGTTGTTATATTACATCCACGTGTTACATTATCTCATAATCTTCAATATGTTGACACATTTCTTTAGAAAAAGACCAATTCACAAATGATGATCCTTCTTTTGTTTTTTCTGAAACCTACGTGTGTCTAATAGGTAGTCAATATTTACGTTTGAGTGACAAAGTAGCTTTTCTAAAGATTACAAATATTTGTTTGAATATCAGGCAGGGCAGAGAAGGGCAGAGAAGAGGCATAGGTTCATGGAGGAGTTCCTAAACGAATTTTATGAAGAATGGGCAGGGAAAGCTTGAGTTAAGGTAGAACTGATCGTCACCCATTATATCCACTTGTTTTATTTCTTTATGTTTTTGCATAACATCTCCCTCGTAAAACCATGTTATTCATTTCAATACAAACCTTTTTTATCAACATAAACATTGGTTTGTCTTTTATAAGCGAAGTAGCAACTTGAACATGAATATCACCACCAAATCTTTTATTTATATGTAAGTTACAGTAAGATGCATCTCCATTTCTTTTTGCTACTCTCTACCCACATCTTTCTTCATTTTGTGCAATACAACTGACTTATAAATATAAATTGGTTTAAATTAAAAATCGTAGAGAAAGAATAAGTTAAAAAAGAGCACATAAACACCACACGTCGTCACTAGGAGCTCAATATTTGATATTCTGATACATTTGGAGTTCAGACTTGCTACGTTTGCGAAGCTTTACCTTCAGTCCATGCTGCATGTACATCGTGAGTGCAAGCTTTGGAACTACAGGATGATTTTCTACCACCGCCACTTTATAGCGGTATAAAATGGAGGCTGCAGCAAATTTCATCTGGTAGTAAGCAAAGTCTTTTCCCAAACACAACCTTGGGCCACCATTGAAGGCAGTGAACTTGTAGGCTGATTCACTCATGAACCGCCCATCCCTCATCCATCTCTCTGGTCTGAACTCTCTGCAGTCCTTTCCCCATATTGCTTCCATTCTTCCCATTGCATATATTGCATAAACCACTTTTGTTCCTTTCTTCAACACCGTCCCATCCGGAAATACATCATCTTCAACTACCTGCATTTATATTTCAGGGGAAACGATATTATGAGTTTGTATAATTAAAGCTAACAACAGGTGAGTCGGGCCGGTTGGGTAACATATTGACGGGACGGGTTGGGTAACATATAGAAACGGGCTGGGTTGGGTAAC
Source organism: Gnaphalium uliginosum (assembly GCA_963930675.1). NCBI lineage: Eukaryota > Viridiplantae > Streptophyta > Magnoliopsida > Asterales > Asteraceae > Gnaphalium > Gnaphalium uliginosum. The sequence continues at coordinate 35,824,011 of OZ005684.1, forward strand.
GTAGTAGAAGGGGTCGGGTTGGGTTGACCTGAAACACTTTTGGTCAAATTATTATATTTTTTCTACTTAAATATTGCGTGTAACAAATTAACAATAATTTGATTACTTGTTCGATAGATGTATAGTAGCAAGTATTACCTCCTTATGATCCACTGGTACCGAAGGGTATAATCTTAAGGACTCAGATATAGCAGCATGTAGATAGTCCATCTTCTTTACCTCTTCTGGTTTAAATATCAAATTCTCACTTTCACCTCCATCTTCCCTTTCCTTCGCGATCCGACATATCTCACCCAAAATCTTTTCTTCCACCGTTGGATTGCGATCAAGAAGCCAGAAAAACCAACTCAATGCAACTGAAGAAGTATCCCTTCCAGCAAGTATAAAGTTCACGCAAATATCACGTAAAAATTTATCTGAAAAGGGTTGTCCCTGTTCATCTTTATGTCCCATAAAAATCGTCAATAAATCAGACCTATGTTTCTTGTCATCAGCCTGCAAAAGGATTTCTTTCTTCCTGGTACGTATCACTTCATCTGCAAAACTATCTACTCCTATTATGGAATCCTTCAGTTTCTTTTCAGACCCGAGGTTAAAATGCCTCATGATCTTCCAAACTAGAGTTGGACTAACAAACCGTAGTATAGTTGCTTCAGTAGCTGCTTCAAAGGCTTGTGCAAATGGTATTTCAGGAAGTCCGGGACTTAAACAACCCGGGTCAACCCCGAAAGCTATCATGCAAACATTATCGAAAGTTAATCTTAAAAGGATGTCCTGTAGATCAATGTCAGTAGATTGTTCTACAGACTCCTTCAAAACAGGCAACAATCGTCTGTGAACGAGCTCCAGTAACGACTCAGTAGTCAAGTTTCTAAATTTAGATGAGTGAAACTCGATACTAGCTGTCTTCCTCTGTTTCTGCCAAATATCATCATCAGCGTTAAAGATACCATCTCCAAGAAGATCCCTGAGGGCATGACGGAAATACGGGCCTTTCGGGTATGCTTGAAACCGGGTTTTGAGAAGGTGCTCAAGGTTACGTGGGTCAGCAGTGACTATACAGTTAAGATTAGTAAACCACGGCCCTTGAAAAGCAAAAGTCCCGTTTTGTTTACAAAGAATCTGACTGATCCATTCGTACATGTCAACACGAAGACCAAGCACCAAAGAAGGCAACATCCCAACAAACGGCCACACAGGTAGCCCTTTTCGTTTCCTCTGCCTTAGAGCATGTATGGTTACGAAAACCAAAAGGGCAACAAAAAGCTCCAAGATTTGAACGTCGAGTAAGAACTTCCGGCCGGTAATCGGAGAAAAAGAAGAATTGGACATCATGGTGGTAGTGTTGAAGGTAGAAGGTGAAGGATGATAGCTCATGTTGAAGATATGTCAAGGGGAGGCATGTCATGTGTTATATGAGGGTGTTGCTTGTTGTGCATGAGAATATGATTTGGTGAGCAGAAATGAAAGATGGTGTGAGATGATTATTGACCAACTTAGGTGAATTTAGGGTAATCAAGAAATTAAGAGTTGCTTTTAGATGTTTAGTTTTTTTTTGGGAAATAGTTGGTATGGGGGGTTAACCTAATAGTACCACAAGTCTCATCAACCCACCATCTAATTACTTACACTTGTGGGAATGTTTTTTAGTTTTATGGTCTGAATGTGTTTATAATATTAAACTATTTTATTTATATAATCGTGTAATCATGTTGTTTCTAGATTTATAGCAAGTTTCATTTATTCAAAAGTGTACTGTAAGTAACTATAGTATAGTATTAAATTTTTATAATCAAACAAATATGTCAATAACTAAACTTTCTGAATCTTAATTAGCACGACCCGGGGATCAAATTCTTGGTACTCTGCCAAAAAAGAAAGAACAGACCTGATTGAAGGCCGAAGCTCTTTGTGCATTTCCGTTCCATCGGTTTTCTTTATTGAGGAATCTATCATTTAAGGAGTCCTTGTTTACGAGGGCTGTGTCATTTACAAGCGTAATAGAATTCATTCTCAATCTTTCTGTAGAAAATACGAAGAATTTACATTTTTTGAAAAACATAGATGACTTTTTAAAAAAAATATAAAATATAAAATAATATAAATGTGTGGACGCATCGCCATTCGCCACGTTAAACATGGGCGCATGATGATTGAACTGTGACATTAAATTACGTAAAAAACTACTTTCTACTATCTCATGATTTAGTCAAATATCATATTAACTACACAAATCAGTTGCAATTTTGGAAAAATTGTACATAATTATAAAAGACGCTGTATACGAGTGAAGTTAAAATGGGAATAGAAATTTTTGTAAAAATGAAGGAATCTATCTCAAATTTTCAGTCATTCAATTTCAACTTTCTCTTATATTTTTAAAAAATTAAATATCTCAAAAATGACAAGTCGAAAAATATTAGTATCACATGTGATAGTTGTTGGTATCATGTGATAGTCATTGGTATCGCATGTGATAGTTGTTTACAAAACCCACCGAAAACGGAAAAAAAAAGTCGTTGAAAGTATACCTTGTTAGATGCCTAATCGAAAAGAAGAAAACGCTGATTTTTATGGTGCAATTTTTATAATTTTTCGACTTACCTTTTGTGATATATTTAATTTTTAAAAATATGGGAAGCGTCTAAACTCTAGCCTTCTACAATATTGTCATGCAATTATAGTCTACACTTTTATCCTTCTACCTAACCTGAGTTGAGAAATTTTTAACACATTTTGGGTCAGCTATAGAGCCTTGTAAGAATCACAGTTTTCACAAAATATTAATAAACATTTTCCAACAAACAATTAAACAACAATTTTCAATATCAATTTGTCACATAAGCTATAAAGACCAATCCAATAAGTCATTTTAATTTCAATTTCATCTTTTTTCCTTTTATCCAACATTTGATGCAAACCGTAGTTTTACACATTTACCACTTTTTCACTTTTTGATGGTAAACCGTAATTTGCTCTTACACATAGTTCACTATTTGTTTCTTCGTCTACTGTTTAGTCATTATTTGTCTCCATCCACTTTTTAGCGGCCTTTTATACGAATGTTGGATAAAAGGAAAATGATGAAATTGAAATTAAAATAACTTGTTGGATTGGTTTATATAGCTTATGTGACAAATTGATATTGAACATTGTTGTTTAATTGTTTGTTGAAATATGTTTATTAATATTTTACGAAAACCGTGATTCTCACACAGCTTTATAGTTGATCCAAAATGTTTTAAAAATTTCGCAACTCGGGTTAGGTAATGAAGGATAAAAGTGTAAACTATAATTGCATGACGATATTGGAGAAGGTTAAAGTTTAGACGCTTCCGCTGAATCGAGGTTAAATGGTAGATATGCACTATGATATATTTTAATCCAGCTGCAGTCATTTTTTCTGTTGACTTTTTCGGTGAATTACTTTCGGGAGAGATTTTTTAATTTTTTTAAATCATACACAGTACAATTAAAGACAACTCATTCCATTTTAAGCTTTAATTAATATGAAAATGTCGATATATGGTTTTCTAATAATAGTAAATCCCTTGTATTCGTTTAAAGGCGGGAAACGGACTACAAACTCATGGACAAGTACCTGCGTCAACTGCGTTTATCAAGCTTAACAAAAGGTTGTCATTAAAATGTTGTATTTGTAATGGTAATTTTCGATAGTGACTAGTGAGACGTAGTTTCGTCTATCTTTTCTAATAATAGTAATCCCTTGTACGTTTTACTGTAAAGTACATAACTGTACGTTAATTAAGGGTGGTAATTCTTCTAGATAAGTAATTACCAAACATTAAAAATATATGCTCCTTAGTGATAGCTATGAAAAGAAGTAAAAACAAACGAACATACTAAAAGGTAAAACATCCATCCCCGAAACTGAAACCGAAACCGATCCGAACCGATTTTTGATAATAACCGGTTCAGTTATTTAATAACCGCCGGTTCGTAACCGGTTATTAAGTTTACGTTAAAAATCGGGTATAAATCGGTTTTTTTCAAACCGGTTAATAACCGGTTTTTTTCACTAGCCGTTAAGTATTTGTTAGTTATCGTTTCTAGCCCTTTTTTTTTTTTGTTTTTTTTTACCATTTGCCATCTCAAACTTAATATAAATACATAGGTTGAGTTTGGTTTAGTCACAACACTCAAACACTCTCAAAACACTCTTGAAACATTAAAAACGCTTACTTTTCTTCTCATTTCTCAAATGGCAACTCAATGTTCTTCAACTTCCGCAAATGTTGGTTCTTCAAATGCACCAACGATTGTTGAATATTTAGAAAATAAACGAAACCAAGAGGTGTGGTGTAATTACAACAAAGTTTTGTTGTTGGATGGCTCGATTAAGGCTCATTGTAAACGTTGCGAAAAGTTTTTGAAACCCGAATCCAACTCAACGTTGAAGCAACATAATCTCAAGTTTTGCGGTGCACTAAAATCTAATCCGGAAATGGGTCAAGCATCTATTAATCGAGATGGGAGTCTATTTACATATGAGGCAGAGCGGTGTCGAAAACAATTTGCAAGCTATGTGATTCAAGAAGGTTTGTCGTTCAACCATTTCGACAACCCTCGGCTTATTATGGTGATTCAAAATACTCTACACCACGATATAAGCAAGTAAGTCGACTACTCTTAGACGTGATTGTATGAAATTATGGAAAAAAGCGAAAATAGACCTAGTAAATGGTTTTGAAAATTTAAATACAAGTGTAAACTTAACAATCGATGTTTGGTCGGCTCCTCATAGTTTGCCCGGTTCGTACCTTTGCGTTACCGCGCATTGGGTTGATCCCGCAACATGGCAAATGATGAACCGTACGATTGCTTTTGAAAATTTTGAGGAGCCGTTCAAAAACTAATACTAAAATATAAACCACCTTTGAATGACATTTTTTTATCATAGTCGATGTGTTGCAGACATCGTAAACTTGGTTGTGCAAGACGGACTAGCGGTTAAAGAAATAAGTAAAATAAAAGACGCTTTTAAAAATATGTTACAAGATATATTTTGTAAATGTAAAGCTAGATATAAACAATATATGAGACTGTGTAAGAATACGGATTCCATTTTTTAACCCCTAATTGGGATTGTCCTACAAGATAGAATTCGACTTATAAAATGTTTTTATGTGGTTTACATCAACGTTCGACTTTACAAAGTTTTCATGATCAACTTGCTTTTAAGGGTAAAGTTATACCATTTTCAAGCCAAAATTGGGATGTTATTAAAAAAATAACTGAATTGCTCAAAGTTTTTAAAACCGCACCAACTTTATTATCGGGTGTTTATTATCCTACAATTCATTTGGTACTTAATCAATTTTATTTAATGTGTGAAAAATTAAGCGAATACGAATTTAATAGTGATGTATATCCGCTAATGGTAATGCCCATGAAAGCAAAACTAAAAAAATATTTCAAAGAAATGCCAACGGTAATTAGTTATGCCGCCGCATTGAACCCATGTTTGAACATTAACGGGGTGGAACTATTTATCGATTCCATTATGATTTGAAGTTGAATGACGAGGACCCATTTTTTGCAATAAATGCAAAAATTTATTTTAACAAATGTTTTAAAGATTTATTTAATGTTTATTTTCAAAAATATGGTTCAAGAAATGTTTCTTAAACTTCGGGTTCGGCATCGTTTTCTACATCTACTTCTAGGGATCCGGTGATTAACTTATATAATAATTTAAGACAAGAAAACACTAAACGGGCTAAGGGTGATGGTGACCAACCATCGACTAACGAATTTGGGAGATATACTGGAACCGATTTTTAAGCCACCATGGGACCCAATGAATTCGCACAATCTGATATTTTGGCTTGGTGGAAAGGAAGGGAATCTCAATTTCCCGTTCTAACCGCCATAGCCCGAGATTTACTAACCGTCCAAGCTTCTACGGTAGCTTCGGAAACCGCTTTTTCTATTAGTGGCAGGGTAGTATCTATATGAAGAACAAGACTCACACCGACATCATTAGAGATGTGCATTTGCTTGAAGGATCACTTAGACGCCGCAGAACGTATACAACACATTTCAAGTCCTAAAGGTGAACTAGAATACGAACAAGATATATACGATGAAGAGGTGATAGCGGGTTTGTCATACTCACTTTCCGATGAAGAAATCGCTCTCGATAAAGCTTCGCGCGAGGCTAGCTCCGAAGAAGATATCACTCTCGAAGATAAGAATTATCCGAATGATACGAATATAGTTTATTTTTCCATTCCAAACTTTCGAATAATGTATTATTAGTTTATTTAATAAAAGTTGAAGTTTACGTTTTTTGAATTTATAACGCTTAACTTTAATTATAGATGTATAAAAGTTGAGCATAAAAATTAAATGAGTTTGGGTTGAATTTATACATGGTTTTTTTTATAGCTAGGTAGTACCCGGCGGGTAGTCCCTGTAGCCGGCGGGCAACTCGTAAAATCGAACGGAAAATTTTCCCATGTTTATTACCCGGTGGATAATGGATATACCCGGCGGGTACTACCCCTACCCGGCGGGTACCTATCAGTTTCAGAAAAGGTTCGTTTTTAGAATCCGTTTTTTGAAAGCATATAAATAAATCGGTTAATAACTTGTTTTTATACCCGAACCGGTTTGTAACCGGTTTTTATAAGTTACGGGTTTCTCCCTTGGTAACCGGTTCGATTCGTAACTGGTTTTTTCCTAAAACCGGTTATTGACCGTTGACCAATAACCGGTTAGGTTATTGAACCCGAACCAGTTTTTGGAAAAACCGGTTTTGTGCATGTCTAATCCCAACATTTTAGATGGGTTGGCAGTTGGGACTATGAACTCATGTGCAAAACTTGGTCTAAAATCGACATAACTGAAGAACCCCACTATATATGATCGGCCAATGGTCCTTGATTTCTTTAAAAACAACTTTCGATTTGGTTTTTACCTTCGACTTTATATTTATCGAGAACATACCCATGTAGTGATCTGGTTTATAATTTATTTTTAGTTGGTGATCTGGTTTGAGACCCAACTGGTTTTCTATCGACTATGATATTTCAGTTTTGGTTGGGTTCAGTAAGGCTCGAAACCTGATGCACACCCCTAGTACATAAACCGCCACAATGATCGTGCCATTCACCAAGTTAAAGTCTATGACTGAGCAAACACTTATGCATCCATGCTGTTCAAGATCCCTTAAACTTCTAAAAAAATTTAATATCTTTTTAGTTGTAATAATAAGGCATGCAGGCAGGCAACAAGTTTTATTACCACCAAAGTTGGATGTCAAATCCAGCATTGCCTCATGTTCATCTTTCTCTCATCAATATTCGATGTTACCTGATCACTCTTCAAGTTGCTTCCTGCAAACCAAGAAAGCCAATTGTCAAAGATGCATCATCTAAATATCTAAATATAAAAATATAAGCAGAACCTTAACTCCTTAATATGTCAGCTCTGATACATATAGAAATTAAAAAGTAAACTATTTTTAAGTTATGCACAATATTAGAATCAAAAGGTGTTACAAAAGGCCACAGAAAGTACGACTTACTTTTGGGAGATGAACCTATCTTCCGATAATGCCTTTTCTAATCTTTGCTCAAATGGTGTAGCATGCCAATTAACTTTCTGATCCTATACACTCAAAAGTAAATATAATTACATTATTGATCATTAATCATTAATTTGTCAAATTTATAATAGACTGAGAGAATAAACAAAATTACCTCTTTGTATTTGTTAGTTGTATTAGGGATACCATTACCATTCCACAACTTGGGTGTGAAGGAAGTTTCTTCAGCATTCCAGTTAGCAGCCACCCCCAGTACAGGCCTATCCCCAGGAGTTTGACCAAAGTCAAGGAGACCCGGGGAATTGGGAACCAGTGATTGGTCAATGCAGCCTTCATAGTTTGACTTTGGAGGTAACCATGATGACAAAGTTGGACAGACATTTGACTCAATCTCGGTTGTGCTTTCATGTAATTTTACTTGTGATTCAGGGGTTTCTGTGTCAGAATGAGACTCTTCTTCTATTAGTGCGTTTAACGGGGAGATTCTCTCACTGTTTATCCCTGAATACACATACTGAACTCTGATCTTTTGATTCTTCCCGCTTTCATTGTTATATGCATACGAACCGAAAACTGTGCCAGGTGTTTGCATATCGTCAGTTAGTTTGAGGGGGGTTGGGTAAGGTGAAGGCTTTGAAAAGCTGTTATCACGAGGTGAATTAGATTGCTTCAAGGGTTCTTTAGTGTTTTGAGGCGAGGAGCTTCCTGAGGAAAAGGAAAATTTGTCACTCTGGTTTTTGAAGTGAACAGATTTGGTTTTGCGCTGCGTGCTGGCAACCATCGGTGTGTATGAGTCTGAGGAGTTCAGTGGTTGAGTGTCTTTAACCGCGCGCCAAATCCCAGAGCCTTCAGAAGAGCTGGTACCAACGCTAGCTGTATTTTTTCCTGTTGAAAAGCTACAAAAACAAATACACTTCTCATACACAAAGTAAAAGTTCAGTGTATTAATCGGAGAACTTGTTTAGCCCATGTGACTAATCAGAAAAAACAAAATCAGGTTTATAGATTAATCAGATGTCAAAAAAAACTACCAAACTGAGATATGGACACCAGATGTTTAGCTACTGTTAACAAATGATTAACGAGAAAAACAAAAGCAGAAAATGCACCGAATTTTGAGCATTTGTCTGAATATGAATTACCTGGTTGATGAATGTGATGAGTAAGCCGATCCACTCTCCCATTTCTCAGAAAATCCGTTTGGAGACTGCAACTGATCGGGTTCCTTCTCTAATTCCTTTTTAAGGGCAGTGTTTGGAAGACATGAATGAAGTGTTGATTCTGTGTCTCCGTTGTTAGGTTGTGAATCTGTCGATTTCTCAGTTTTCCGGATTTCAGGTGGAGTCTGGGGTATAGTGCCACAAGCTTTAAGAAATTTTGCCTGTTTCCAGATTTAAAAAAAAAAACATATGAGCAATTCAGATTTACCTCCTTTACCCGCTTGGAATGAGGACATGGATTTAATGATCTTGTTTAACATCATTATCAAACCCTTAAGAAATTTTTATTCAAACATTCAGTTGTATGTTGAAGTTAATATTCAACTTCCATCTAATTTCTCAGCACTTGGATGCTGATTTAAAAGGTGAATGACAAACGCTTGTGCTTTTCAAGGCAGGCGTCAAAAGTGAGAGACGGAGGCTTTTGGATTCATGGTTGAACTCAAAACGGAATATTCATAATGTCAAATTTGAAAAGTCAAAACCTCAACAGCTAAACAAAAAAACTTTATAGATTAACTATTAACATTTACACTTTTATTTTTCTTATCTTATTCCAATTCAATCTAATTAATTAATTCTGAAAAATCTTACGGAAGACCAATCCTGGACTTTTATCAAAATCTTTGTGATGAGGGGAATAGAGATGTCTTTACTCTTTAACTCACATACTCAATCGTATATGCAATTGCATACAAGTTTAGTATCTCATGTGATTTTACACTGTACGTATACAAAAGGGATTCTTTCTTTTGGGAGAGACAAGATGGTTAAGTTGATGATTATTTGTTTAGAGAAAAGAGTGGGTTATTTTCCCAGTAAGGGAACCCGGAGACAGATCTAAATTTCCGGACTCTGAATGCCCCACCATAGGTAATACTGTAATAGAACTTTTGGATGCATTACAGAAAAGAGATATTGAACTACAAGATCTTATTTCTGATTATGCATAGGCCCACCCCTGATGATACAATGGCAGGGAAGGTCAATTTACCCGCAATAACATCAACGTTACAGAGATACGCAGTGCTACCATTGTGGCTGCATTAGTGGTGCTCATGCAATGTGTAGCATTACTTCATTAGTTTTTGCAGCTAGCATATTTTAGTATAATACATCACAAAAACAATTACCTCAGCCCTGAGCTCATCATCCACGACTGGAGATTGTAGAATACCACATCTTCCTTCCTCACATTCTTCCAGATCACTATCTCCATCTGAATAACAAAGACATTTTTATCAGTAAAAAGTCACCAATGAATGCACATTTCCTACTAAAATCATCTTCAACCAACAATTAACTTAATACTTGAAATATAATCTGAAAACATAAAATCATATAATTCACTGTTATCAACAATTACATCAAATATCTGATAAAATCTCCTTCAGAACCACTGATATATAGCTAATCAGTTATCTGCACAAATAAAGTACATCTCTTGCATAACATATTTCCTACTCAGAGAATCAGATGTCAAGCAACACTTTAACCTAAAAACCTAGAAACATAAAATCAATTTCAATTAGGTACATCACAAATCACTAAAATATCAACAATCAAATCAAGCATCTGATGGTTTCTCCTTCAAAAACACCGATAAAATGAACAAAAATTAACAAAAACCTGATAGGAAACAACAGAAATTCAGCAATTACATGCACATTTTTTACAGACATAAAACATCTCCTAATGAACAAATTATTTCTCAAGCAACAATTAATTTAAAGCCTAGTTATATAATCTACAAACATAAAATCATTTACAGTAATTCTGATAAACTCAGCAATACAACACATATCTCTTACATACATAACATTTTCCTAGTCGATGATACATTTTTCTAGTAACAATCAACTTAAAAACCTAAAATTATTAAGAGTAATATCATTTCGAGCTAAATAGCCTAATTCACCGGAATATCAACAATTAAATGAAGCATTCGATAATATCTCATTCAAAAACACCAATAAAAAGTACAATAAATCAGATCAGACACTCACCTTCGGAAACAAGTACGGACCACAAGCAATTGTTAGCCATAGCGTCATCAGGTTCCTGAACGAAAAAATCGAAAACTTAATGTCATATTCAATAAAAATTTGTACGGAATTCAAATCAATTATGACTTCAATTTCGAAACCTAACCTTGCGATTAACTTGAGGACGATGATCATCTTTGACTCTGAAACAGCAGAAAAAACAGCACATACCTCTGCGAAGAACATGTAAAAATTCACAAGAAAATAAAGAAGATAACATCGATAATAATATGTGTCGATGAAGAACCCTAGCTTTGTGGTTTTTGGAGTGAGTGGATGAGTGAACGTTAGGTTTAAACATTTTTGGAAATTCAAAAAGGGCGATAAAACGGACAATGAACGAGGGAATGGGAGAATTCGAGTATATTTTCATTTTTGGTCCCTTATCTATATGCTCATTTTCTTTTTTGACCTTGAGCATTGTTAGTGTTTTGCCGTTTATACACCGTTTATAAAGGGTGCCACTACTCCGCTTCACTTGTTTACTTTAAGATGTGTTGATTATTTGATTTAATCTAATAATTCAATTGACTCATTTGTTGTGTTGTCCAGGTTAACTGGATTAGGTTACCCGAATTTAATTTGAATTTTGGGTGAACATTGAACAACGAAACAGCTTAATGATTCAGTCTTGGTTTTACATATTTTCAAGTGGGGTCCACCCGAAACTCGAATGAACACTTGGGATGACACGCATACGATTCTAACTAGTCGTATAATGATACGATTCTTATCTTCTTAAATCTTATCTTATCTTAAATTATATATATGAAACATATTGATAATGTCATCAATTAAGATTTTCAATTAGTCAATTGGTTCCTCCAATTTTACAAAATTTTAAAAATAAAACCCCTTAAAATTTTAATTTTTATTTAAATAACAATAATTAGGTCCTCCAATTTCACAAATGTTAAAAATAAAACCCCTTAAAGTTTTAATTTTAATTTAAATAACAATAATTGTTATTATTATATTAAATAAATTAAAACAAACAAAAGGTAAACATAAAACAAAAAGTGGTTGAATAATCATACTAAATTAACGTTTTGAATTATTTTATTTCATCTTTTAGTTACTAAATAATAATATTTAACTATTATCTCATATAATTTCAAAAACTTCGCTTGCTGCTTACAATTCGAATACAATCACAATCACAATAAGATTTAAACGAAAGAAAATAATATTAAATAAATTAAACTACAACTATAAAATTTAATTTATGAAAACTTATATAACTAAAAATCTTTTATTTATCACATATCATGCAAGGATTCTATCAATTTTTTTATGAAAAAAAATACAAATTCATCGGGCCGTGTGTGTACACGGGTTTTTGGACTATTATAAATAAATATAATATAAGAAACACCCGATGATGTCATCAATAAATTAATTGACCAATAGGATTATTTAATATTATCAAATTAGCTAGAATTAAGGAAAAGATTACATCATAATTCATGATTTTATTATTCACTAAAATAATCTAATTCTATTTAAGCAAAAAATAATAATATTTAATTAATTTAAAAGATCTAAATTAATTACATATAAGAATCATACTTTAATTATAATTCCACATTAATTCGTTCATCTTTTGTACTCTTTCAAATTTACTCTTCCTTTAGTCAAATAATTAATTTGACAATTTAAATACTAAGAGGGAAGGAAGTGGAAATATGTGGCACAAAATGGTTCTCTACCATTTTGAATGTGACCACTTCCCTTTCAATATGGTTCACAAAAAAAATTGAGTTAAGTGGTTAGAATAATATTGAAAAAAGTGGGTCACATTAAATAATTAATTATTTTCACAATATCCTATTCTAAATTAAATTAAAAGAACTAAGTAATACTTTTTTTACAGCTTTATATATCCGTTGAACTACCACACATTTATGTGTTAGATTTAGAATGAATGCATGTATTCTTGCATTTGTTGTTTCATTTTTTTTCAAAAGAAAATCTTTAGAATAGTCATAGCAAACGGCTACATATATAGGATATAACGGTAACAATACAATTTTTTTTTCAACATTTTTTATAAATATCGTTCACTTTGATCCATTTTATTCACATTACATGAACTCAATATTTACAAACTTTTTCAATCACAAAAATGTCAAACAATCTCAATCCCAACCAAATTAATTGGCTCGACATTTTAAATGATTATTCATCTCCTGGAGGTTCCCCTTCTACAAACCGAACTAGAGAATCAACACCAACAACATCACAATAGTTCCACTCAAATCTACAATTCCAAAGCTTACAAACTTACCAAGAAAATTTCCAACAATACCAACAAACTATGGCACAACAATATTATCAACACCATCAACACCAACCATATTATCGACCACACCTCTTTTAAATGCCAACTAACATACCGACTCACATGCCGAATCAAATTCCCACACAACCAATACCATCACCACCAATCCTACGTAAAGAACCACAACCCGAAAAATCGAGCTCTGCTAAAGAAGGAAAAAAAATCAGCCACTTCTACTCAAAAAAACACCATGGACTCAGGCCGAGGAATTACTTTTAGCCCAACGGTGGATACACGTGTCCAAGGATCCGTACAAGGGCAATGATCAAAATGCCGAATCATTTTGGAAAAAAATCCACGTCGCTTATAACTGACGTGTTTTCTATTCCCTTACTAGATTAATATACAATGCAGAAATAACAATTAATCTAAGGCATGAAGGAAACTAAACCCTAAAGGATCTTAACTTAATAATAATAAGCAACTAAACAAAATTAAATAAATAAGAAACACTAACCTTTGAGAAAATCGGATTTCTCACACGCAGACCACCTTAGCAGACCTTCTTGACTTGAAGGCGAGTACTCAAACCAGAGCACCTCTAATGGCTCACACCCACGAACCAAAGAGAAAATTCCAACTCCTAAGGTCCCGAATCTAATCGAGTAAACTCTTACAAGGAGTAGGAATGAGAAAGACAGAATTGTGTACCTTGAAGTCATGGCATCCCCTCTATTTATATAGGGAGAGGGAAGCTAGGGTTTATATCTTTTGGCCGATGTGGGACAACCTGATTTCGTCCTCCAACCGCCCGTTGGAATATCCAGCCGGCGGTTGAACTCGTGTGCTCCACCGCCTTTCAACCTTGGACTCCAGCCGCCGGTTGAACCTTCCAAATGGCGGTTGGATTTGGCTTCTAGAATTTTCCATTCGTTTCTTTTAGTTTCTAATTAATTCATCAACTATGATAATTAATAAATCAAATAATTAACCATAATATTAATTCCAATTAATATTATCTCTCATTTATTTCTCTTAACTGTTCGTTGAGGGCGACCCGAAAAGGACTCTACTTTTAATGTTATACTTACCAATTAGTTATGAATTTGGACACTATATCCAACAGTCTCCCACTTGGACAAGTCATCAACTATTATTGGTCTAAGTCTATCCCATTAACTAAGCAGAGAGTGTCATCCAACGCAACTGCCGAACTCTGAATCATATCAAGAGACAGCCCTTAGATAAGTGATCAAATATTCCTTTGTTCTACTGATATCGTATGAAACTAAGACATGTATTTTAATCAATCTCAAGATTTAAGATTATGTTTTCTGATTTCCGATTATTTTGACTATATGAGACTATTGAATTGTGCACATCAACTTAGTCTCGGCTAGGCCTAGCACTTTAGAGTCAACTCTTAATCATCAGAGGGCCCATGATATCTCTTTTCCATTTTGGCAAAAGGAACAAATAAATTTTGACTACATAGTACTAGTCAACTCATCATGTTACACCTAGCATACCCTTTATAACTGGCATTTACGCGCAGCGTTTGAATAAACTAAAGTATAACAGATTTGAAAAACTAGAAATTCAATGTATCTCCATTTTAAGAATAAAGGGTATTATCATCTCAAAATCACTCGTGATTTTAATCCATGAAGTGATCTCTTTAAGTACGGGTCTCTCCTATACTTAAATCCCCATCAAGTACTCATGATTGTTGCAGCATTCTCCATGCTATGTCTAATCTCCATAGACAATCTACTAACACTCCATGACAGTCTTAAATCGACACTAACTTCCCGTAGTATGAACGACTGAGTAGTTTCGAGTAAAACTAATTACTCGGGAAGTGAATTCCAAACATGCAAAACGAAACACAATGACAAATAATAGTAAATGGTAGAACTCTTTCAAATCAATAAATGTCCATTATTTAATCACCAAATCGATTACATTTCAATCATTGCTATAATGTTTCATATTCAAACTAACAACTAAAACTTTATATTATCTCTTAAACCTATGCTCCTAGCATGTTCATCGTGTTTGTCAGTGCCTTTGTGAAAGGATCAGCCGGATTATCCTCTGATCGTACAAGCTTCACAAACACGTGTCCTTCTTCTACCTTTCTTCGAACAAAATGGTATTTCCTTTCTATGTGCTTTGACTTCCCATGATCCTTGGGTTCTTTAGTCAAAGCGACTGCACTTTCATTGTCGCAGAATATGTCAATGGGGTCTTGTACTATTGGAACAACTCCAAAATCTCCAAGGAAATTCCTCATCCATATAGCTTCCTTTGAAGCTTTGCAAGCTGCAGTATACTTAGACTCGCATGTGGAGTCTGCTACTGTATCTTGCTTTGAACTTTTCCATATCACCGCTCCCCCATTCAGTAAGAATACCCAACCAGACTGTGACCGACTATCATCTCTATCTGTTTGGAAACTTGCGTCACTATAACCCGTTACTCTGAGTTCGTCTTCTCCGCCATAAACTAAGAACCTGTCTTTAGTATTTCTTAAATGCTTGAGAATGTTCTTTACAACTGTCCAATGACCTTCACCAGGATTCTGCTGATGTCGACTCACCATGCTCAAAGCAAATGAGACATCAGGCCTTGTGCACGTCATGGCATACATGATCGATCCTATAGCCAAAGCATATGGGACTCGACTCATTCTGTCCAGTTCTTCCTTAGATTTCGGACATAGATATTTACTAATCTTTATGCCATGATGTAAGGGTAGATTCCCTTTCTTAGAATTTTCCATTTTAAATCTTTTCAAAATTTTATCTAAGTACGTGTCCTGGCTGAGTCCTATGAGACGTTTCAACCTATCTCTGTAAATCTTTATACCAATAATAGATGCTGCATCTCCCAAATCTTTCATATCGAAACATTTTCCCAACCAATCTTTTACACCTTGTAATGTTGGGATATCATTTCCTATGAGTAGTATATCATCCACATATAATACTAGGAAGACTACAACACTCCCACTGACTTTGACATATATACGGGACTCATCTTCGCTTCTAGAAAATCCAAACTCTATGACTTTCTCATGGAAGCAGAGATTCCAGCTACGAGAAGCCTGTTTAAGTCCATAAATGGCCTTTCCAAGCTTGCACACTCTTTTAGGATACTTTGCACTTTCAAAACCCTCTGGTTGTGCCATAAACACATCCTCTGTAAGTTTTCCGTTAAGGAAAGCAGTTTTGACATCCATCTGCCATATTTCATAATCATGAAATGCAGCTATCGTAAGCATTATCCTAATTGACTTTATCTTAACTACTGGTGAGAAGATTTCCTCATAATCAATCCCAAGGGTTTGAGTATAGCCTTTCGCTACCAACCTAGCTTTATAAGTATGTACCTTCCCATCCATGTCTGTCTTCTTTTTGAAGATCCACTTACAACCCACCGTCTTAAGACCGGATGTAGTGTCAACTAAATTCCAAACTTGGTTGTCATACATAGACTGAATCTCGTTTTTCATAGCTTCCTTCCACTTGGCAGCCTCAGGGCCTGCCATCGCTTCCTTGTAGTCAGCAAGCTCATCCAAATCAACTAGTGTACTATCACCAATCTTGTCCTCTTCTTCAATATGGAAACCATAATAGAACTGATGAGGATTGTTAAATCTACTACTTGCTCTGCGAACGGGTAAGGATATGTCTTCAGTTTCAACAGGTGTCACCACCTCTTGTTGAGTGTCAGTGTTTACTATAGGTTCTTCATCGGTCGATTCTTGAATCTCTTCAAGATCTATCTTTCTCCAACTGTCCTCTTTAGTTATCATTTCTCTTTCAAGTAACACTCCTCTTCGAGCTACAAACACCACATTTTCCTTGGGTCTGTAAAATAGATATCCAAACGTCTCTTGTGGATAACCGACGAAAAGACACTTTTCAGATCTGAACTCTAGCTTGTCCTGAGTTTCTAGTCTATCGAAAACCTCGCAACCCCAGATCTGGATGTGACCAAGAGAAGGATGTTTTCCCTTCCATATCTCATAAGGTGTCTTTGAAACCTTCTTAGTGGGTATTTGATTCAAGAGATGTGCAGTTGTCTCTAATACGTAACCCCAGAAGCTTATTGGAAGTGTTCCCCGACTCATCATAGATCGAACCATGTCTAACAGGGTTCTATTTCTCCTCTCCGCAATTCCATTAAATTGTGGTGTTCTAGGAGGAGTTAACTGTGAAACTATTCCACAGTTTCTAAGATGGTCGAGAAACTCGATACTAAGGTATTCTCTTCCCCTATCGGATCGGAGTACCTTTATCTTTCTGCCCAGTTGATTCTCTACTTCGTTTTGATATCTTTTGAATACTTTAAAAGTATCGGACTTATGTTTAATCAGATAAACATATCCATATCTACTGAAGTCATCAGTAAGCATAATGTAGTAGCGATTTTCATCTTTTGTGCCGCATCGGAATGGTCCACATACATCTGTGTGTACCCAAGTCCAATAACTCTTCTCCTCTTTCACATGATCCAGTGAATGGTGATTTAGTCATCTTGCCCAGTAAGCAAGATTCGCATACATCATCCGATTTGACGTCGAATGATTCCAACACTCCATCCTTTTGGAGTTGGGCGATGCGTTTCCTGTTTATGTGCCCAAGACGATAATGCCACAATATAGATTTATAAAGATCATTACACGAATCAACATTTAAAATCACATTGCTAACACATTCAACATTTTCATATATACCTTTGTAAGGAGAAGCTTTAAAAATAAAACTGCCATTTAAATAAACCAAAATATCTCCATTCTCATTATTAAATGAAAACCAATAATCATCCTTGAACAATGCATAAAATGAAATTATGTTTCTTGTCATTTCTGACGAATAACAGCAATTATTTAAATCTATCCTAACTCCAGACTTCAGCATGAGCTCGAACTTTTCAATCTTGGTCATATCGCTTCGGGTCGAAGCACTAAAAGAAAAGGACCGGGAAAGGCGGCGGCATAAGAACCACGGGATAAAGGGAAAGTTTCCCATAATTAAGTTGAGCTCTTCATGCTTCAACCTTCTACTTTTCTTTAGTCCCTGTAATACATTGCAAATGTAAGTACCACACCCTGTATCCAGGACCCACGACTCAGAATTTGTAGTATTGTGGAGTTCGATCATAAACATACCTGAGTGAATAGATTGGTATCAGAGCTAAATGTTATAGCGAACTAGGTTGCATTAGTAGGCCTAGACTATAACCGTTAAGTTAGTATTCCTCAGTAGGTATGACTGGGTCAGGTATTGCATCATTCGAACTTAATTTAACATAGCCTGATCAACTATGTACAATTAAAGGAGAATCGATGCGGGGTCTGAAATGGTTATGGCAAACATGAATACATTAGTAGACCTGGACTACGATGGAAACGGGACCAAACTCATACGTGCAATACATATTAGGCTATTATATATTATATATATAAATGGGCCTCACTTGCTAATACGCTCACCACAAGAAATGGCAGACCTTCCTATCGTAGCATCACCCGACATAGGGGACGAGACTCGAATCTTACCAACTATGGAGACACCCACGATAACCACTTGCCCACACGTATCAGACAACGACACTACTGAGGAGAACCTATCCGAAAGAGGACCCACTTGAGGAGGTTCCGTCTGAGGATGAACTAATGGAACTAGAACCACACGAGAATTCGTCACCTAGGCGCGACACATCTACTTCCTCTGCTCCATACTCTTCTCTTCCTTCTTATCGTAAACCTACGAATCGCATGTGTTATACACGACTAGAAGGACTGACAGACCACCTCGAAACTAGACCTTACGCTATCCGTACTACTACTACTGATACACCAACCTCTAGAACCCGTCGACGTACAGATGTCCGCCGATGAAATTGGTCAACCACAACACCTACATATTGGAAATGTTTTTCCAACAACTGGATGGATTCTAACGATTTACGCATAACTTGGTTTGCGACTTTAATCACTGTGAACACAACTGGATTAGTATCGTGAGGGGTACTCACTATGACTAAGTCCACAAACTATTCCAACAACGAATTGGTCATTTTGATCACTACTGCAAGGGGGACTTGCAACTACGGCATTACCAACTATTTCTACCAAACATTTTTTCACTTCGAAACAATAACACCGTCATAATTGACTACTTTAAGAACACTACTTGGTCATTGTTATGACTACTTTTTGAATCTACGATTTGACTAAGCACAACTCTTGAGACGTGAAGAACTACCAGCATATCCCGAGCTAGTCCACATCACATTCCTACTAACTCTATTACCTTACGCTATTGATCGTTGTGTGTGATGCTTTATACACCTGCGATAATCTAAATCTTCGTACAATAATCTCATTCATTCTTTTACTCTCTTTCATTTAAGAATCATGCCGCCGCGAAAGACAGACTTTTAGCCAAGCTGAAATTGCGCAACTCGTTGCTCAAGGAGTTGTTGATGCAATGGCCGCTTACAAAGCCAATAGAAACAACGGCTCCGGACCCAGAAACAGTGGCTCAAATCCACAAGGAGGCAGTGAAGGTACAACAAACATAGAGCCAGTAGCCAAACCGTGCACATATAAAGAATTTATGAGCTGCAAACCCTTAAGCTTCGAGGGCACAGAAGGAGCCATAGGTCTGATACGATGGTTCGAGAAGATGGAATCGGTATTCCGTATCTGCAACTGCACCGAGGCGTGCAAGGTCAAGTATTCTACATGTACACTATTAGATGGAGCTCCCACGTGGTGGAAGACTTACGCTCAGACTGTGGGAATAGATGCTGCATACCAACTTCCATGGGAAGACTTGAAAAAGATGAGGAGGGACGAATACTGTCCCAGGGAGGAACTACAGCAGCTAGAAGTAGAATTTTGGAAACTTACTGTTAAGGGAAACGACTTCGCTGGATACACCACTCGCTTCCACCAATTGGCACATCTTTGCCCAACAATGGTGGACCCCGAGTACAAAAGGATCGAGAGATACATCTGGGGACTCCCAGCGCAGATCCAGGGGATGGTCACCGCTTCAAACCCTGGAACGATTCAGAGTGCCGTTCGCATGGCCCACAACTTAATGGCACAGGTGGTCCGGCGTGGGACACCTACAACTGGGGACAACAAAAGAAAGTGGGATGGAAATCCCAGTAATAATCAAGGTCAACAACAAGCCAAGAGACCAGAAATGGGTAGGGTCTATGCTGCGAGTTTTGAGGAAAAGAAAGGGTATAAAGGAAACAAGCCCTTTTGCTCCGAATGCCACAGTCACCATGAGGGACCCTGTGGCACTCCTTGCAACAAATGCAAAGATTATGGACACCGGACTGAAGACTGTAGGGTAAGAGTCTGTTTCGAGTGTGGAATCGCTGGACACTTCAGGAATGATTGTTCGAAATTAAACAACAATAGTAACAATAACAACACTCGTGGTAGAGCCTATGTGATCAACACCGGGGAAACCGGACAGGACCTTAACTATGATATGGGTACGTTCTTTCTCGAAAACTTAACTTTTCAACCCTATTCTACGCTATCAGAGTGTAGCTCTTTACCCCATATCACTCTCACCGACTTGAACGCCGAGGGCATCGTTGAATTGGCTAACTAATTTAAGCCAACAGAAAAACTCAGAGTTTGCGTTTTAGCAAACAAACTCTCTCATAGACTTAACAAACACTAGAAATAACCACACTTCTCCTTAGACCCCACATGACCGAGACTACGAACTAAATTTCGGGACGAAATTTTCTTAACGGGGGGAGAATGTGACAACCGACACTTAGGCGTATTAATTACCCTAAGCTTGATTATCACTACTTGTACTTAGTTTGAAATAGGGCTAGGTACAGTAATATTTGGTATATTATATAACACACGCACGTAATTAATTGTAATTACGCTAAACGATCGGAAAGATTCCGACACTATGAATACGGACGTTGGTGAAAACTTTTTCATAAATAACGTAAATCTATTTTATAATTAAATAGTAGTTATTTACATTATATTATTATGGTACAATAATAAACAAACGCTTTACGTTTTACATACCGTACGCGATGAAAATGCGCGAATCGCGCAACGAAACTCGATTTATATTTCAATAACTTAAAATGAAGTATTGTAAATAAAACTTCAATCAAAAACTTCGCGAATAAATCGTTAACGAAAAATATAAGTAATAACCGTTTAACGTTTAATCGAACGACGAAACGAACGGGTAAACGAGCACTGCACGTAACGTAAACTTGGGGAACAATATTTAGGCAACCCATACCTCTTGTGGGCCCCCAAGATCTACACCCATACTCAAGACCACCCCCACCTTACCTCCCTAACCCATACCCCTTTTTACTTATACAACACACAAACACAACCACAACGACACACTCAATCTTCTCTCAAATTTTCTCTCTTCTCTCCCTCCCTCCTTTTCACGAATTCCGGCAGGCCAAGCACCCCCCCCCCCCCCAACACCACTACAAGCCACCACAATCATCACCACAAACCACCATAACATCACCTCTTCGGTTTGCAAGAAAACGCAAGGAAACGAGCTTCCGACTTCCATTTCTTCGTGTTTTCATCATCTTCTTTGTAAGAAACTCCACCTCCATTTTATTTTACTTGAAACATACATATAAACATATTATAATGTCCATTTAACAAGATCATGTCCAAAAACAAAGTCAAAAAACGTTTTTACAAACACAAAATGTTAACAGTTTTCTGGGCAGAAACTTAGCCCGACTTCAAGGAGGAGTTTCGTACTCAAAACTTAACGAAAATGGACGTTTCAAATAAAAAAAATTAAGTTTAAGGTGTAGCTTTCAGATCCAAGTGGTTTCGTAATTTTTCGACACCGTTTGATACCCAAAAACAATTCTACAAAAACGTGTCGCTATGCTGTCTCGGGTGACAGATTTTTGTACCAACTTCTCGAGCCCATAACTCGAGCTACACAACTCCAAACGATATGAGGTTTTCGCCTAAATCTCACAAATTTTGTTAGCTTTAAAATTTGTATAATTACGTCTCGTGAAGTTTTGTAGATTTTTCTCAGTAATTAAAAGATCACACATGTATCCGGATTCGTCATTTTTGGACGTCAGGAGACTTGCCTAATTATTTGACCAACTTAACATTAACTAAAAATTATGGAAAAATTACTTTAAGTAACTAAGACATAGGGGAATCTCTGGAAAATTTTTCGGATTTTATCTCGAAGCTTTGACTAGTCAAAACGAGCCACGAAAAACGTATAATTTTGAAGAAACTTGCTAAGGGACTGTTTTGGTAAGAAAATTGGAAACGACACTTTCGGGTTTACCATAAAACGTAACTCTAATTTTCATACGTTCTAAAAATATATTTAAGAGTAATGTAAAAGTTTCAGGTCAAACCGAGCACGTTTGACCAAGTTCCCGAAACCGAAAACACAACAGACCCTTAGTGTCGCACCAAGCCCAAATCGGGTGCGACACTAATCCTGTGTCGCTATTTTAAAACCAACAGTATTAAGTTGTGTCGCAACCTGCGACACAAAGCCTAGTGTCGCTAGCCAGCAGTACTAACCTACGACACTACCCTTGTGTCGCAATATTTATAACTGTTAGTACTAACCTGTGATACTACCTCTGTGTCGCACATCTATTTGAAATCACTACTTGCGACACTAAGCCAGTGTCGCAACCATTGCAAGTGTCGCAGTAACCTGCGACACTAACCCTCTGTGTCTCTTAAAACAATTTGATCGAGTCTATGTTTTCACAAAGCATTAAACACGCGTAACCACAAATAACAACGAGTATTTATATACGACGTTACACGCAATACATATACTCTTATAAGTATACCACGAAACACAATATAATAATAATGTCTTCGGGAATTATTATTACAAAACGTCACCAATGGGCCGTATATGTTTTCTAAACACAAACGATAAACAAACTTTGGACATTACTAGTTGAGTGGACAACTAACATGAATGATCTTTTGAGACATTCACTTACTCATAACCTTATGCGTTTAGGGCGCTAAAAGGTTACATTTCGGATATACGTTTATTGATATAAACGCTTGCTTTCAAGACTCATGTGAGTCTCATAGCCCCACTTTTACTTTTACTGTTTTACTTACTTTGGGGTGAGAATACACTGCTCCGTTTTTATGAACACAAGTACTATGAATACTTATACGGATTGTATGGGTAACTAAACCAAACTACGATGGTCTCCAACAAATATCATAGTCCGTTAATACTAAGCGCGAACATTATGGATAGATCTATCGGGAACTGACAGTCCGCCGTCCGGGGTTTGTCGCTCTAACTACTATACGGACGCATAATAATTCGTAATCTGAGTGTACTGGTTTATACACTTAACTGGAGACACCAACTATGGTTAAGCTTTGAACTATGAGCCCATGGCAATAGTATACTTTACTTTACTTTGCATTCGTGCAAACTCTGAAAACTCTGAAATCTTGTGGTTCATACGATGATTTTAACTACGTAAACCTATAAGCTCACCAACATTATTGTTGACATTTTAGCGTGTATATCTCAGGTTCACCAACGCAGTAGGATTGCTTGAGGAAGCAATAGTTCGAGTCGCATGTTTTACAACAACTTTCGATTGGGGATTTCCTTGCATTACTATATTTTGTATAAATTAGTTATGTATTAGAATCTCTCAGACTAGATGCGAACTCTAAGGATTTGTATTATTCTGTAAACATTTTATCAAAGCAACGTATTTTCAAAACGACTCATATAGAGGTTGTTCGATGTAACTTTATGTGATGATTCCTGATTAGTCGCGCTCCGACCCGACTTCCGCTGCACACGAAATTTGGGGGTGCGACAAAAGGCCACCAACTCAACCAAAAAACAATAGCCCGTTGATATGCTCTTTTCGCTGCCATCTACGCCCCACGCCGGAACACCATCTGCGCCTTCTTTTTCACCTCCAAAGGTACTCTTGCTTCCTTGATCCTCATCCCTTCCCTTCTATTCCCTCTTGAAAAATGATTGGTAGGACTAAATTTGTAGGACTAAATATAGACCTAAAGATGTAATTGGAAGGTTTGAAATTTTGATTGGATGAGATTAAGAGAGAGAAAAAAATCAACCAATCAAAAAATTAGGTCCAATCTTAGGTCCATGTAAGTAGTCCTATTTAGCACTACTCTTTCCTCTTAATCAAGTTAGGCTACTTTGGGTGTTAGGTATGTGTTCAATCTTGATCTAGAATTTAGGGTTTGTAATTTAGGTATGTGTTAGGTATGTGTTCCCTCTTAATCATGTTAGGTTTTTTTAGTCCTTTGGGTGTGGGGTGTTTGTAATTGGTGATTGTTCATGGTGGGTGTCAACTGGAATTTGAATTTAGAATTGCTGATTGTTCATGGTGGGTGTCGATTAGGTGTTTTGTCGATCATGTATGTTTCATTGTGTTTAATTGTGTATGTTCCATTGTGTTTAATTGTGTATGTTCTACTGTGATAGTGGTTGTAGATTGATAATCTTAAAATTTATTAAAACCATCGGAACTAAAATTGAAGTCTATAAGAAACCTGTGTTTTCGAAAGCATTGATGTTTAAAAATTGGGGGTGATGTAAGATGGGGGGTGATGTAACACCTATATGTCTAACAGCTCTCCTTCATACCTCTCAGTGGCATCATGATCGAGGCAACTTTTCTGGGATGAGGTCGCTTGGTCTTTTAACAAGCAAGTTGTTACAACCTTACCTTCGCCTGTTATGGCGGTTGTCATGTCAATGAAAGTTACTCAATATCTAGGTTCGTGCTAATATTGTTACTTCCATTCAAATTTATCGTGTTTCCTTATTTCATAAGTGTGGTACAGATAGTATGATGTTTAAATTTCTGATTGGTGCATTGTTATTTAAAGGTCATTTGCAGCTGAGTGTAACTCCTGCATCCTACATATACATCAATCCTGAAATTGATGTAGTTGATACTATGGCAGCAGAGTAAACCTCTCCTTTCAAACATCACATTTATCCATGCTTGGACGAGCTAAAATGCTTATGATCAATGAAATTAATTTTCTAGGTTCGTCACGAGGAATGCTGCGAATCCAGTCCTGAGTATAAACTACAAAAAGTCTAAGGATCTCGAGGTTGAAATGGGTAGAAACAGATTTACACTTGCTGAATTGCTAACTCAAAATCTTCTTCGTTATGTGGTGCATACTTTTTATCCTCTTAAATTGTCTTGAGTGTTTTTATAGTGTTCTTTGCTATATAATTTTTGAAGCATTCAAACCTATCTTTTTTTTTATTATATGCTTATAGCTTAGATTTATTGTTGTTGGTGTTGTCTTGAAAAAGTCATTACCCAGAAATTTTGTCTCAACAATGTCTTATTAATAACCTTTAAGAAAACTAACTAGCAATAAAACTGTTTAATTAGCTTCATAAAAATTGTTTTTCTTGCAGGGGGTTCAATTTACCTGCCGGGCAGCTGTCACAACTATGGATGAGAGAAAGGGCTGGTCTTATAAAGCATGTAGTCAGTGTCCTAAAAAACTTCTGAGGCGGGGAGATACGCTCACATGCGAGAATCAGGAAGTTAAGGAGCCAAAAGATTTGTGAGTAACTTGATATTCACTTCAAATACATAAAAGTATGGTTTTAAATTACAGATTACTAAAAATTATGTCAATAGGTATTTCTTTGCCACAACCATATCTGATGGTATACCTGAAGTGAAAGCTACACTTTTCAATATTCTGGTGCATCGCTCCTTAAAGTGGACTGCAGGGCAATGACCCATCAATATGGATACACAGATCCTCATGTTCTACCTTTGCCATTTGAAACTGTTAGAGGAATGACAAAAATCTTTCAGATGCATTTTAGCCTGTCAAGTAAACCTGGTGCTATAGAGTATTTGGTAGATTCTATATTTGAAGATATGGAGGATCCATAAGACATAGCTCTTCTTGTTCAGGATGATGCTCCTCCAGCGCAAGCTACACCAACTTTATCTATCACAAAAGATCTTGCCACTCCTGCTCCTGCAACAACAGCTCCAGCAACACCATCACTCGCAGTTGTTCCATCTCCTGATGGCATTCAAACTAAGCGCCCTCGACAACCATCCGCTAAGAAAGAACTTTTCAAGAAATGCCAAAAAATTACTTGAATAACTCTATGTTAAGAAACGAACATCATGTATCAAGTCAAACATAAAAGAGAATCACATTTTTTCCAAATATATATGGAGTAAATTAGAGCCACTCTAAGACCGATTACGACTAATTGCAATGTGCATAATTATATCTTTATGTGTTTTCAGCTGAAGCCAGTAATGATGGCGTCAAAAAGCAGAAAAACTCGATTGATGCAGTTATTCTACAACCTTAGACATATGCTCAGTAGCATGGAGAAAGAAAGTAAGCAAACATCGTATGATTTGATACCTATCTTGATACTTTATAAATTCGTCTGACGTAGTCTTATACATATTAATTCTGTACAGAGATCTTTCCATGCACTTTTTTCGCTGAGTGACTATGCTCAGCGCTATCATGATCATGATGTTAATTTCAAGAAACTTTTGTTGCATTACTTAGGTGACAGACCACTGGTGTTGTTTGCTTTATGAAGCAGTTTTTTGTTGTAAATCGGTCAGTTTGTGGTGTAAAATGAATGTCATCATAAAACTTATGTTGTTGGTTACACTTTATGTATGTTATGTGGATGTGTATTCATGCCGTAGACATCAATGTAACATCAACGCTATGTTAACTCGCATTTCAAGTATGTGTAACTATGTCTATTTTAATGTTGTCTTTTTATATTTTACTCCGTACCTTTAAGTTATTGATGAAGAAATATATGTTTTTACACCCCGCGCGCAACGCGCAGGTGAAAAAAACTTGTTGTAAATATGTATAATATTAATATAAAAATACAAATGAAACGTTTTTATTTATTGATTTGTATCATATAGCAAAAAGATTGAATGTTCTAGGTAATTAATTTAATTTAATATAATATTCATTAAAGGTGACACTCGCGACCAGAGTAATGACTAAATTGAAATTGTTATGCATATAAACTTTTATTTTTACGTTTTATATTAATTTTATCTCATTTTATTGATTTAATTTTTTTAATAATCTTAATCTAATATATATTCGGCAATTATATTTTAAAATATTGGATGCAATTTAAAATTAAATGTTTTACAAATAATCAGAAGGGTAAAGTGTAATTATGATGGACTAATTTAGATCGTTGATCGTTAATGAAGTAACCTAATCAAGAGCCCTAATCTTCTTTATTATATGTTTCATTAATTATAAGTTTGAACACGTATTAATAAAAAAGTAAAGATAAAAAATGTTATTATACGAAACTCATGGACACACTTTTTAAATATCACTAGAAAACACCTGCGCTATGCAACGGATAAAATTTTCAAAATTGGTAAAAAGTATTTTGATTAGCATTGCAAAATGGTTGCAAATATTATGTCTTATTGTTAATTTAGCCATATTGATAACTTTACCGTGATAAAAACTATAGATAAAGTTTATGTTGCTGTATGTCGAACTACAAAATAAATAATGAGAGTAAAATTTTTCAACTCATTATTGAGAGAATAATCAACTTATATGTATTACAGAGTAATTTTTTCTTTAATGTTTTTAGTGGGAGCTAGTTAATTTCGGATAATGGTTTCCGTACATAATTATAAGTAAGTTTGACATTTAAAAAAAATAGATCATAGTAATAAATGCAAATTATTTCCTTAATTAACAAATATTTGTTTAGTGAAAGAGGGGTAAAATAGTAATATTTGATCTTTAAATTAGTAAGTTTGTAACGAAAAGGTGTAAATGCTTTATTATGTAGTATGATAATTGGATGTATGAATGAATCTAAATCGTATGATCGTAAAGGAAGAAGACTAATGAAAGGTGGAGATTGCTCCATGTTATCCTCTTTTAATTATATAATATATATATATATATATATATATATATATATATATATATAATATATATATATATATGTGTGTGGGGGGGAGGGGGAGTTTCAATGAAGAATGCTAAAAAAATGAAAAATAAGAGAACCAATAGAAATGCTCAATTTTCTTTAAACCCCATTTTCCACTTGAGTTTTAAACATTAAATATCTCACAAACGTCATGACTCAAAATTATAAAAATTACATATTCAGAATCAGTGTGTTTTTCTCTTTGATTAGAGATCCCACAAGTTATAGTTTCGACAAACCTTTTTTTCCTTCATTTTTGTCGGGTCTTAAAATGCGATTTATATAATCACGTGTGATTTTATGTATAATTATGATTTATGATAAAAAAAAAATATAATATTGGTACACAATTATTTATCAATGATGGATGTTAACTCTCACATGATTACAACTTAATATTCATTCACATAAATAACTATAAATAAGATTTTAGGAATTGCATTCGTTTACGGCCAAAATCACATATGATTATTGATTTGAGGCTTAATCACATGTGTTTTTCAAATGAAGTATGTGATAATAACTGATAATTCACATGTGATTTCACATTTATATTTATTTACATGTATAATTATAAAAAATTATTTGAAGTTCATATTTATTTACACTTTATTCACATGTGATTACTAATTTACTGTTTAGTCACATGCGATTATAATTAAAAAAATTTATGAAAGTTTATTAAATTATCAAAAAAAATATTTTTATGTGATTTTAAACTTATACTTTGTAACTTTGATTATTCACATGTGAATGTGATTATAGCTAGTGATTTAAAACTTATAATTTAAAATATATTCACTTGTGATTTAACATTATGAATTTCATATGCCTAGTAAAAAACGAAACAAAAAGTTCGTCAGAAGTATGTCATATGATATCTGTAATTAAAGATAAAAAGACGTTGATTTTAATGGTGTAATTTTTATAATTTATAGATATACGATTTGACATATTTAGATTTAGAAAAAAAAGTGAAAATGAGTCATTGGAATGGAGCAATCCTATTGGTTCCTACATTCTATATTTTTTTTAACATTCTTTATTGAACTTTCCTCTCTCTCTCCCTCTCTCTCTCTCTCTCTCTAAATATATATATATATATATATATATATATATATATATATATATATATCGGAATGGGATCATATGAAAATAAGGAGATAAAATAAAAATTGTGAAAACATATCACAGTCTTTAGATCAAAATATATATATATATATAAAGAGGTGGAGATAAAATAAAAACGATGAAAACAGTTGACATTCACAATTTTATTTAGTATGAAGTTGAATTTTTTTTGCTTCACACTTAATTTTTAAATGTGACACTTATTTTATTTGACTTTACATAAAATTTATGAATTGTGAATGTTTAAAATTAAGTTTCACACATTCATAAATTTATGTAAAGCTAAAAAAATTAAACTTCACACTTTAAAATTTTCTAAATTTCTGTGAAGAAAAAAAAACAAAAGTACACGATGAAAACTTTTTTGAAAATAAAAAAAAATGTAAGGGTTCACAATAAAGACACGTATGTGAAGCGAAAAAAATAAAAGTTCACAACTAAAAAACTTATGAATACAAATTGAGATCGTTTCACTGTTTTTATTTTTACACCTTATTTTTACTAGAACTAAACCCTTTTATTAAACAACTTTTATCTGTGGTTCTTGCAGTTTTGTACCTTTTTGTGGTTCTCATTTGAATCTAACCCTATATATATAGCCAAAGGTTCAAATGAGAACCACAAAGAGGTACAGAACTACGAGAACTTTTAAATTATAAGGATTTTAACATGTTTAATAATTCAATCACATGTGAACATTGATGTAGATTAATGTTAAAAGCAAAATAGTTTGAGAAAATATCAAAATAACCTTTAAAATCAAATTTATATTTTTCGTTCACATGTGCACATTTGATATGCGTACATTTGATATGTACACATGTGAACACTTCATATATTTTATAGTTTAACATGTATTTTGTTGTTTTTAACTTTTGTTTGCCAATAATGTGAACATTAAATAACATTTCTATGTAATTTGTTGCGTTTACATGTATAAAAACAATATAATTTAAAAGTTCTTGCAGTTCTGTACCTTTTGTGGTTCTCGTTTGAACCTAACTCTATACATGTACATATTACAACTTGGCGACATTTTTATTTTATCGAATTTGATAGAAATGAAATCAAACGCATACTTGAGTGACCTATAAATTAGCTTTCATAAAATCGTGGCCTTAACCAGAAAAGCTTAATAACTTGTTGGCCTCCAACTACACTATCCCTTTTTAATTTACGTTCCATGCAATTATAGTTGGGTTAAGCAAATGAAAATGTGATTAACTAAAATATGATATTTGTAGTATATACCCAACTACTCGGTGTACATTACGTGTAACAAACTTGAATTGTTATTGTATGTATTTTGGTGATGTATCAACTTGTAAGGATGTCATGTGACATCTTATGTAGATGACATGCGCCAAAAATACTATATATTACATACAATAGCAACAAATAACAATTTTTTACAAGCGATGTACGGCCGAGTAGTTAAATACACACTACGAATGTCTGATGCATTCCGGCACACTTAACCCTAAATATTTACCTCTAATTATACCATAGGGATAAGTGTCTATGTATACATTTAACTACGATTCAAAAATTATTGTGTGTATTCAACTTCATTTTGATTTATTGTGTGTTTTAAACTTTCGGTTATTACTATTGTATATATCCAATGATTTGTTTATCTGATAGTTGATAACTTTGATAACGTGACACTCATTTATGTAGCCACATCATCAACATGTGTCATGTCACCAGTTATATAAGATGTCGAATTATCGAGTACATACAATTAATATATAGTAATTCTAAAGCTTAATACACACAATATCATAAAAGAATTAAGCTGGATACACAAGTGTAATAAACTTAATTTGGGCGCTCGATAGTAAGATCGATACTTTTGTAGATAATTATCTCTATAACATATCTCCAGTTATAATAAATAGAAAGTTAGATGCAACCAAGATACAAAAATTAAAAAAGAAAAGAAAAAAAATACTTATCTAGTATTTTACTTGAATATATAGTCACTCTTTATGATTAAATAATTTGTAAATTACAACTTGCATGCAACTAATATAACATAATTAAATCTACTAGTTTCTTTATCCACTCAACTTTACACTAATTACTATTGTATGATTCCAATTTCCTTACCCTCTATTGTGTGAGGTGAACTTTCAAAAAACTCTATTTTATACCCTCAACTTTCATACTTTCATACTTTCTATTGTATAAGATGAACATTTCTAATAGAGTTTTTAAAATGACGAGTTTATAACATATTATTTAGAGTTTTTAGAAGGTTCACTTCATACAATTGAGTACGAAAGTTTAGCGCATACAATAATAATGAGTGTAAAGTTGAGCGCATAACCGATCAATAATACTTTTTAAATATCAACTCGTACAAAATCCAGTTCAAATTAAGCTCAGTTTAAATTTAATACTCGGATGATGTTCACATGCATGCATTATTATACCAATTTAATAAAAATAAAAATATAAAATTATAAGATGCATGTTCGGGTCAAAAAAGGCAACTATTTTAGTTTAAATGTAATGGATGTATTACTCTTTGATCAAACACGTAGATTTGGTGTAATATAATAGCAGTGTCATTAAATGTCGTTTATCTCCGTAATGCTATTTTTTGTTATTTTAAATTTAGTGTTTACTTTTTATTTTTATTATATGCAATAAA
The DNA here is from genome assembly GCA_963930675.1 of Gnaphalium uliginosum. NCBI lineage: Eukaryota > Viridiplantae > Streptophyta > Magnoliopsida > Asterales > Asteraceae > Gnaphalium > Gnaphalium uliginosum. Next base: position 35,856,003 of record OZ005684.1, read on the forward strand.
AAAATAATAATAACATATTATCATAGAACAATAGAACAATGTGACATTTGCATTTACTTGGAAGAAAATTGATAACAAGCGCCACCACTATAGTATCAGGACATGTTTAATATATTTGTATTCGGATCATAACCCTAAATTGTAATTAAAGTAAAATAATCATCATCATTATTTATATATTTTTTAACATGTTAATAAAAACCCTTAAAGTTGTTGTTAACAAAATTATTTTTCTTTAACCGTGTGCATTTTTTTTACAAATTTATATAATACGGATGTTACATGAGGATGATAAATAGGTAAATACATTAAAGATGAATTGATGATGTGATAAGGACGAGGATTAAATTAAATCATCAAAATTAGCATTGTAAAACTGTTTTAATATCAAACTTAAGTAGCTAAAGACTAACCTAAAGTCTAATCCTCGATCACCAAAACTCATCAAGGTGATTGGCTCTCTTTAAAAATTATTAAATAATTTAATTTAATCATATTGAAACATTCAAAAACGAACGAACCCATTATAAAACACGTACATCATGTAAAACGCAGACAACGAAATAAAAATAACATAATGGAGTATCAAGCATTTGTTTTTGGGTTCAGTGTTTATATCATGAGTTATATCATCTGTTAAAAGTAAATTAGTTGAAAACTACTAATTAGAGTTTTTAAAAGTCTTGAAGTCTAGTTATTATTATTATTATATATTATATATAAATAAATAAATTAGATTAGAAAAATATGTCTTTCAAAGCAAAATATTATGAAAAAGTAAAAGAGATTGAGGATTATAAGTGAAGATGTCATGTGAAATCACTTACTGATACAATACTATCAACAGTAATATATGACTCAGTCTTTTTGGACTCCGCACATTATTTACTTTATTTATTTAAAACACAAAACTAAATAAAATATTTTCATTAAAATTAAAAACATTACATTAATTAACAGAAAAACATTATAATAACTAAAAAAATACATTTATTGAAAAAAATACAATTAGTTAATATTACGTCGACGGAAATTTGATGGGAGGGTCGCAATGTATTGGATAAAAGCATCGCGAAGTTGATGATGCACCGTATAGTCGCGTAATTTTTTGTCCATACGCATTTGTGTTGCAACCCTTTCTTACCACGAACATCGGAGCATATTTTTCGGGTTTGCCGTATACTCTTCCTCAAGTTGACACATGTTTCATCCGTTGTCCTCGGTTATCATGTTGTGTAAAATCACACAACAATACATGAGTTGGCGTATTTTGTTGACGCTAAATGGTCTAGCAGCGATTTTGATGATTGCTCAACGACCTTAAAGCACGTCGAATGCTCGTTCCACATCTTTTCTGGCAGATTCTTGGTATCTCTTGAACCTCATTTCGTTATTTGTTATCGATTACTTAAACGTCTTCACAAGTGTCGCCCATTCTGGATAAATTCCGTCAGCGAGATAATATCATCTATTTAATTGAGTCCCAAAAATATTGTACACTACTTCAGGAGCTTTATCTTGTAGTAAATCTTTGAATAAATCCGATTCATTAAGGACGTTGAGGTTGTTGCTCGATTCCGCAAGCCTAAAGTAAGCGTGCCAAATCCACGAATTGTAAGAAGCAACCGCTTCGAACATAATCGTTGGATGGCCATGATCACCTCGGGTGTATTGACCTTTCCATGCCACGGGGTAATTTTTTCAAGGCCAGTGCATACAATCGATACTTTCGAGCATACCCGGAAAACCATGCAACTCCGCATGACGTTGATGTGAATGTTGCACATCTTGGAGTGTTGGTCTTCTTAAGTACTCGGTCGAAAATAGATGAAAGATACATTTACAAAAGTTGTCCAAATAATCGTACGATGTTTGTTGACCCATATGTAAATATTCTTCAAAGGCATTGGCGGCACAACCGTATGCCAATTGGCGTACGACGGAGATGACCTTTTGGTAAATATTAAAACCAAGTCTACAGGTCGCGCCCTTACCTTGATGAAAATAAGCAAAATATGGAGGTACTGGAAGATGGACGTACGATAATATACCTTGACATAAAGGGTCGACTCATAAAAAAAATGTCACCGAAATTAATCCGGCGGGAATGTCGAGTGCTCGGCAAAGTAATCTTGAAACAAACATTGGCCAGCATCTACTCGATCTCTAGGTAAATATCGTCTTGGTGCTCGAGGTATACGGATTGAACTTTCGGCATCATCGTCCGAATCTGTATCTTCTGCATCAAGCTTATTGAGCCTAGCGACCGAATCGAAAATTTGAGTAACAGCCAAAAAATCTTCCTTATCGGAATCGAACGACATTTACGTTTCGATTAATTTGGTAGAATTATATATATGATGAATGTAGTAGTATTGAAAATGAATTATAGATATGATGAGAGTTAATTTGTATGTGTATTTATAATGTGTTTGAGATAAGAAAAAGAAGTTAAAAAAATTTATTTCTCAACGGTTATGTTACCGTTTTCTTTATAAATTCTTTTTTTATTTTGTAACGATAATAAAGCAAAAAAACGAAAAAAAATAATTAAATAAGCATGTGGCCCCACGCTCCTCCGTCCCTTCTCCGTTGCCAAACTGACGGCAAAAACCAACGGCGGCAACCAACGGTTTGCTGCCAAGGGCGTCGGTTTAACCGACGGCTGTAGGTTGCAAACCGACGATGCTGTTGGCACCGCCGTCTGAGAGGAATGAATAGAAGAAAAATTGAAGTCATTGCATCATCTATTATCATATATCAATGATTAGCAAAAATGACATTTTTGTAATTAATTTTGAAAATTGAGAGTGATAATTAAGAAAAAAATCATAACATTAAATTTCACTCAACACCTAATCAGCTGCTTCTTTTTTTTTCTTTTTCATCCCTATCTACTTTCTTTTTTTCCTTCTCCTTCCTTCTTCCTCCCCACCCCCATCTACCATCACATGCTGCCACTAGCTGCCGGATTCCGATAGCCGCCGTCAACTGCTGCCGTCAAATTTTTTTTTTTACTTTTTGTATAACTTGATTTAACTTATCGTTTTACCTTTTTAAACATTTTTTTCATTTTTCTTGCTTTTTTATAAGCCTTATATATATATATATATATATATATATATATATATACATACTAATTGAGTATACAAGAAAGCTTCAGAATTTGCTACGTAAGCACGAATGATACGTGTCAGCATCGTAATTTCAGTTAACACATTATTTAATTAATATTATATAATTATATAATTATTTTTTAATAATTAATAAATATAAATAATAATATGGAAAGAAGGAGTCCCATATAAAAACAAACTCCTACAAATTATTTAATTAATATTATTATTTTTTTATTATTAATAATTAATTAGAAAATAAAATATCGATAAACAATTTGACATATATTTAGTTACGATCTTATATTTAGTGTAATAACATGGACTTTGTGTAAAATATTTATCATATTACGATGAACATCTCATATTGTTTTTATACTACGTAATAAACACAATTATATTTAGCAAATCGCTTAATAATTAATTAATTTGATTAGATTAATAAGAATAAACTTTGTATGTTTTAAATTGCCGTGCATTGTACGGGCTTAAAACAAACTTTTTAGTTTATTTAAATTGCCGTGCATTGTACGTGCATTGTTTTTATACTACCAGCCACTTTGTATGATAAGATATATAAAACAAACTTTTTGAAAAAAAATTGAAATTTTTTTAAAGTTTTTTATATATTTAAAAAAGATAAAAAAATAATAATAATAATTCTGGGCGGTAGGAGGTAGTAGGTGGTGATGGGGGTGGAAGAGTGTGATGGAGAAAGTTAGATGGTTAAAAGTAAAATATGAGAAAAGTAGTGGGTTAAAAGTGAAAATGGTAAGGGTGACACATGATACATAGCGGGCTTCTCTTATGAACTCTACCAAAAACAATCATACTTGAAACGCGTCAATTATATGTTTTGTTTTATCAGGCTTTCTATGAAATATTATGCAAAACATCTTCATTTTAGTTTATTAGTCCATAAAGTGGCTGGTAGCTTCTTACTGATGATTCGATGGATCCAAATATAAGGAAGCATTCTTGATCTCACCATTGCACGTCGAAAGTTCAAATGTAAGGAAGCATTCTTGATCTCACCATTGCACGTCGAAAGTTTAAAGATGGCGAGTTTCTACCATATAATGAAGACATATAGAATCAGAAGTTATAATTACTTATCATTTTGTTCAGTTTGCTTTTGGTAATGATCGATTAATGGAACGATCCGGCCATAAAAAGTTTGAATAACGACTTCTCACAATTAAATAGCACGAGATTTTGAAAAAAGATGTAACGTTACACATAGTTTAATGCACAACACAGAGAGAGTAGGACAAATAAATATTAATTTGATAGTTAGTTGATGACATATTTGCATATCACTACATGATGATTACGTAAATTTGAACTCAAAGTAATTCACATGAGAAACGTACAAGTCTTTTAACCTTTAAAACCATATATAAAATCTTACCGAAAGATACACAAAACACGTGTGTGCGCGCGCATTTGTACATGTATATATATACACTATTTAGAAAGAAATAGAAAAAAAAAAAGACAGAGCATTTAATTTATATATGTAAAAGTAAATATAGGTGTATAAGATTGTTTAATACCTATTAAATGTGGTTGTTGAAGAATCAACTGAATAAAGTTACGAAAACTTAAAAATGTTTGAGATTGAGAGCCGTTGGAGAATCAACTAAATGTTTGAGATTGAGATCGAGTAAATAATGGTGGAATTTGGATTTGGACAAAAGATAAATCTGACCAAAATGAAGATAGCCGTTAGAGATGGGTATTTCAAAACACAAAGAGACCGGTTACACATAGAGACCGGTTGTTTATTAAATAGACCGGTTTTTAAATATGGAACCGCTCTTCTAGTATTTGAGAATTGCGGAGATCTTTTTTAGACCGGTTACAAGGATAGAGAGACCGGTTTTGGTCTCCATGAAGGGGTCTCTTTGTTCCATTTTGTAGTAGTGAACGGTCGAGATTAGCAGCTAGTTGTAGAAAGAATTATTAGATGGAGAAAGTTGTTAACATGTCAGTTGTTATTGATAACTTAGGTAATTTGATTAAATTATGAAAAAAAAATATTTATTTTGTACTAAAATTTTAATTTTAATGCACTGTTCGTTTTGTTGCAAGAAATAACAGTACTTACTAAACCACTAGCGAGCAAGAAACTAGCAGCAAATCAGCCAAAAGAGAAAACGCTCGACCAAGTTACATCCATCACTCGAGAATTTCAAAACCAATCGACCCGTTACAAGAACATCATCTAGAGCATTTTAAAAAGTTCGCCGTTGAAAAAGAACGTTCCAAGCCCTCTAAATCCATCAGAAAAGCTTATACATTTGGCTCTCTTGATCAAATTTTTTTATTCAAATATGTCACAGAAAAACTGTAAATTTGAAGTAGCTAGAAGTCAACTAAAATAACATTTACATAAATTCTTGATTCTTAATTTAAGTAGTCTAATTTATGTAGTCTAACATATAGTATATGATAATGATGTCAACCATCATTGCTTCTTTGAACATCCTACCACACTTTTCAATAGCAAATAAGTTGACAAATTGTTGTATAAATGCAGATAGTCTTGCATACATCAAACCACACTTTTCCAAAACACAAACTGACTATGGCATCCATCACTCCAAAATCCACCATATCAGTGGAGTCGCCTGCACCAACACATGAGTACAAGGGTAGTATTAGTACCACTGCAGGCGGTCTCAAGAACCACGTGGTGGTTGATGTGGTATTGAGGGTCACGTTGTTTGCAACGGCCTTTGTTTCTTTAATCGTTATGGTCACTTCTAAACAAACCAAGATAATACCAGTTGCACCAGGCGTAGTCATACCCTTGACCGCAAAATTCAATCAGACACCAGCTTTCATGTAAGTAAGACATATAGTAAGTTTAGCCAAATTGGCGTGTATCACACGATACTATTGCATTATTAATGTTTTGGTATATTATGTAGATACTACGTGGTTGCACTGTCGGTTGCTTGCTTGTACAGCATTATCACTGGCGTGTTATCGGTTTTAGCGATGGTGAAGCCGAAAGAAAGCTCCACAAAGCTGCTATTTCACTTTGTGATACTTGATGTCGTAAGTACTTCTTGAATTATATCAGGGGTTTATAGTTTCAAAAGGTATGAAACTTTACACGTGTGAGTTCAACTTTGAAATCTCTCCTATTATATGTATTCAAATTTAATAAATACAGATATACATTTTCAAAACTTGAATATAGAAAATAGGAGATTTCAAAATTTGACACACACAATAGTAAAACATGTAATGTTCCATACACTTCGAAATTGCAAACCCTTATATCAACTTCCTTGATCAAATTCCATACGATGATTGAAACTGAAACGTTTGCAGCCTTGTGAAAGAATGAACTAACATATAATTTATACAGCTGTTGTTAGGTATCATGGCTTCTGCAACTGGGGCAGCAGGGGCAGTTGGTTACATAGGATACAAGGGGAACTCTCATACTAGATGGAACAAAGTTTGCAACATGTACAGTACCTTTTGTGGTCATGTTGCAGGTTCTGTTACTCTATCATTCTTGCCCTCTATAGCACTTATATTGCTCATTTGGCTCACCATTTTCGTGCTTTCAAAGAAGATTGCAAGGAGTTAGTTTCATAATGTTTCTCATGTGTTAGTATTTCGTTATTGTTCTTCCTCTATAATAAGTATACATTATTCTCAACTATGAACTTTTCTTGAACCTGTGTGGTATAACTTTTGATATCGATGTATAACCGGATAAAGGGCAAACTTCATTAAAATGTATCCAACTTGATATCTTGCTATGGTACCAAAGCTATAAAATTCGCCTTATTATGTACCAAAGTTTCAGTTGTTCGCTGTTGCAGGTTTGTTAACTGTTGTAATGTGCAAGTAGGTGATGTGATAATGGTTTTAATAAGATGGGTGTGGTAACTTATTGTATGTATGCAACATAATTTCACATAATGCAAAGTTTTAAAAGAAATGATCATTGGGGTAACTAAATTTTGTAACGGATTGTCAGTGAAATTTGAAGTTTCTTTTTTTTTAGGAATATATCGCAACTTTTAATTATTGTATTTTTTATTTCTAGGATTGTAACGTTTTTTTTTTCGCAATGTAACATTTTTTTTTTAATTAGTAATGAATTACTTTGTTTTTTTATATTATGTGTTTTAATTAAATTACATAAACTTTTATTTTATGTTTTTCAAATAAAAAGGAAAAAAACTAGTGGAACCTTGGGGGTAAAACTGGACGTTCGGGTTTTACCATTGCAATAGATGACGTTGTGTGGTTGCTGATGTGGCGCCTAGAACGCCCCTTTACCACTGCAGGTGTCTAAGGAATAAAATTTTAAGTTTTGTATATTATAAGGAGAAACTCACACAAATTTGTCCTTTAAGTTTGCTCAAAGTTTCACTATCAATCCAACACTTTAATTACACCACTCATAATTCATTTTGAAACTTGTTACACCAATTGTCCTTTAGACTAACGATTAGTGGCGTAGTCAGGAATCTTTAAGTTTGCTCAAAGTTTCACTATCAATCCAACACTTTAATTACACCACTCATAATTCATTTTGAAACTTGTTACATCAATCGTCCTTTAGACTAACGATTAGTGACGTAGTCAGGAATTTTGTTTTGGATAGTTGGAGATTATAAACGACTATTAACAACGTAATAATAAACTAAAATATAGTAGAGTAAACCATCTATGAACTCTTAATTATACACCATAAAATTGCAAAATATTAATGAATATATATCAGTTAAACCCGAATAAATTATCGGAATATTATTAGTACTTTAGTATTGTGACGACGATACAAACAATTGGAACGGTGAGAAAGAGATTCAGGGACCAATTATGTCTATTTCAACAACTTATAGGATGAAAATGAAACTTTTATTTTCAATTTACACAACTTGTGTACTGTATATAGTACATGAGCTTTGCTCATAAACTATTGACTTTAGTATTCAAAAACATAAACAAATAACATATGTAATAAAACATATATATATATATATATATATATATATATATATATATATATATATATATACACACTAAAGGAGTATAAAAGAAAGTTCCAAAATTTGTCACGTAAACATGAATGCCACGTGTCAATCTCTCAACTTAAGTTAACAAATTATTTAATTAATATTATTTTATAAATTATTTTAAAAAATATGTACTAGAATTATCATTTAATCATGTAATATCTAAAACAATTCTAATAAATTACCGTGCATTTATTACATTGTGATATGTTCATCGTAATATGATATATATTATATACAAAGTCAATGTTATTACACTAAATATAAGATCGTAACTAAATATATGTATCTGAACTAATAAAATTTGTTTCATTAACCACTAAAGTAACAATATTAACCTCGTAATTAATCAAACCAAAGTTTTTTCCCTTAAATCAACTCACGTGCTAGGCACATAACGTAACTTAATCGTTATACCTTATGTTCTTTTTCCTCTATCCCACCACCTCTCTTTATGTGTGTAAGGTCAATACTAAAAAACATCTTTTACTTATAAAGGTAAAATTTATCGTGTTTTTGGAATTTTTATTGGGTTAAATAAAAACAACACGATCTAATACAAATTAAAAAAAGAAAAGAAAAAAAAAAAAAAAAAAAAAAAAAAAACACGCAGAGATTTGATCAGAGTCCCGGATCCCCAGATGGCCAGATCCAGCTTGTTTCACTTGGGCTTAAAAGCCCAATAGCAAGGCAACCAGCAGTCCACAATCAACCAAACAGGGAAATTCATCAAAATTAAGTGATGTTTGCAAACATTAATTTACAGGCTCCACATTTTGGTAGCACTAGCTTTTTCTGGTGTCTTTGCAAGTATAATTACACATACCCATCTAGTTATATTTTTTTTAACGACGATAATTATATTAGTGAAAAAGTAGTAAGATGCTATGAAATACAAGAACCTATCAAACATTCCAACAGAATCCACATATCATCCTAACAAATGATCGAATGAAATTTGTCACCGTAGAATAAACTAAACCTAATGAAAACACCTTCAACCTTAATAAAAACCTATCGACTAAGCCTAGAAACACAAACAAACCTCGACTCCCGGACAACAGAAACTAAAGTGCCATTTGACTAAGAAGTTTGAGAGCTTTGGGAGACCTTAACACCAGAGAAGTCTTTTTCCATTCATAAAATGAACTTTACTGTTTTTTACGGTTACTAATCTGAATAAGCTTGAAAAGATTCATGGTCCTCATTTTTTTCGTCTTCTTCAAACGAGTTAATTTAACCGACCAATGCTTCTTAAGTTTTAAAGAATTTGATTCCAAAGACTCCTCTAAAATTGGGTCAATAACCAGTTAACCACCTATCCAAAATTAGCTTCAATTTTTGGCCCATCATCAAGCCCATTTAGTGTGAAACTTGCAGAGTTGCAATTGTGAAATTTGAATTTGTACCTAGTATTGAGTTTTCCTTTTCACCTTGTGATTTGTGACGCATGGGTGGAGTTCAACAGAGGCTTTTGCAGGCTTGTACCTTCCTTAGGACCTTGTTTCTTGGTAACCTCAACCTTCCCGTAACCATCACCGGCCTCTATTTTTTCCTCATGTCTCTCGAGTTTCCTGGCTTTCCTAATTGGTTCCACCTCATCAGTTTCGACATCAACTTTTGGTTTTGGGAGATCGGCATCAAACCTGTTTCCAACAGGTTTGTTGACTCCGTCGGAAACAATACCATCTTCTTTCTCGATGTCGGCCACCACTCCAACTTCGTTTTTTTCAAGTCCTTCACCGGTTTCAAAATCAATTCCAACACCTTCGTTTTCTTCACCGGAGATGACACCACCGATGTCCTTAAAACCGGCAATACTGTTAACTGCTTCTTCCTCACCAGTTTCTACTAAAGAGATGACTCCATGGTGTTTCAAGACAAACTCATTGTCTTTGTATTCGATTCCTCAACAACCTTCTTAAAACTTATGACAATTTCATGATCATTCAACAATGAGGGAACTTTAAACTCGAAAACCTTTCCATCTATCTTAATCTCAACGGACTTAACTCTATGATGAAACTCGTTTGTGATAAAGCTTTTCATCTTATACGATCTAACATTGTTGGACTTGATAGAGCCGAGGGCTTCTCATACTTGGCAATGTTGACCCTTAAATGATATTTCCTAATCCAAATCTCATTCAATCGATTCTCAAAGTCTATCATGTTATCCACCTTGATAAATCGAGCAAACCCGAATCCTTTACCCCGTTCACTTTCCTAGCCACATACACATCAACTACTGCTACTTTGTTAGCAAACAAAACCCGTAAGTTGGATACGTTCCAATCGTTCAGAAAGTTGGTGAAGTAATAGTTCACTTCCTTATCTATGAATTCGACTTTCCTCTTTTTACCGCCATGACCGTCACCATCTTGCTCTCCGCCACTGATCTTGCTCTCCATGTGAGATTCCTCTTGCTCTCGAATGTATGATGGTGAAAACTATTAATTCATAGCTTAGGCAACCATAATGTGTTTACTTTATGTAGATAAAAAATCATCTAGTTATATATATTATCATCCATGCATGATATGTCCAAAGGCGAAGAAAAAACACTTGTTTATAACCATAATTTCAAGTACACCTGTATATAGGGGTGGAGCTACCTTATAGGTAGCACGGTCTACGTCTATTGATTTACGTATTGTAATAATTTGATTTCGTAGTGTAATGTTTTTGTAAATAACTATCTTCTTTGTAAGTGCTACCGGTTAAAGCAAATCCTGAATCCGCTACCGCTTATGTTTGTATGTGCATGAAATAAAAAGAATATCAACTGTAACACATAAAAAAGCATTGTCTTGTCAAATTATCTGTAATGTGGTGAAAAGGATTCAAGAAAAATAAAAACAAATTCACAATATGTTTTATGTGAAACAATGTAGCAAGTAACTTTGAATATAAGTGTATAACACGTACTAAAAATCAATTGGACATTGTCCAAGTGGTACCGCCACCGTAAATGTATAATCACATGTGCGGGTAATCTGTGAACAGGTGATTTGCATAGCGTTGATGTTCCTTACGAGTGAAGCGGACGCATACCATTGAAATATGATACTAGATTAGAGATACTCTTCTCATTACCCTATATATAACACGTAGTAAAAGTATATGGAATATTTGTTATGTGTAGATATATTTAAATGTTATATGATGTATTTAGCATGTGGTGGTTGGGTTGGGAGAGAGTGAGTTAGAGATCAAAGCAGTATAGACACAAACATGTTATATTGTCACTCCCTTGTTTATATTATTAAAAAGTAATAGTATATGCATCTAATGAATATTCATTAGGATGAATATGTGTAAGGTTGCCTTTTGGCGTTGTGAGGATGCAAAGTTTGTCCTTGCGTATGAAATAAATTAACAACTATAATATCTTTATATATTACTTATAGGTATAGGTATAAGTGAATACCTTTTATTTATTTGAATCTTTGTTTTAATTAAGGCTAGCTATCAAGGGGTACATGTTGTCGTATTGTATTGAGAGTTTATAATAATATGCAATTAGTTTTAAATCAAAATTTAAGATTTTAAATTAGTATACGTTGATATATATTAACACTGCATATTATATATATTAAGGTTTTATATATGAGAAATAGTCAAACAAATATTTAACATATATTTTAATATATAAACAAGAGTTGTACATATATTGTTAATAACTATTCGATTCTTGTCATAGTAACCAAACCAATCCGAAAATCGATATATTATTTTGATTTTTGTCCCCTCCGATTCAAAAAACCAAAGTGTTCAATCCTAACCTTCCAACCCAAGGAGTTTATTTGAATAATTCGGTTATATTTTAATACTGAACACCAATAAATGGAACATAAAAATAGTACATGTAACCCTTTTATTATGTCAAAAAAGAACATGTATATATTTTTTCGTGTGCAAGATATAACATGTAATCCTCTTTTGTAGAAGATCATTTATGTTCACTTTATCGATCATTTTGATATATCATATTTTTCTTTTACGCTACTAGAAAACTAAGCATCATCGACGAATTTTCAACGAAATCATCCTGTTGTAAATTTACGACGGCTCACAGACTAATTTTCAACGAAACACGTACCCAAAAGCTTACGTATCTTTATAAGGAATTATCAACGAATTACCGAAGCATTAGTAATGGATTATCTTTCCTTGCAAAACAATCGATAAATAACAAGCGTTTGTCCTAGATAACGTCATAAAATAAAACTTAATATACTTCATGAATTTGTATAGTAAATATAAAAAATAAATATCTAATTAATTAGTAATTAAATCCTGATTCTCTTATTAACGTTCCATTCTTAGGTATAATTCAAATCGAACCAATCGATTATTGCATTATTAAAAATTAAAATGTTGTTTCTTCTTTGGGTCAGTTTTTTTATTGAGTGAATTACACGGATCATCCTTGTGGTTTGCAAGAAAATAACACTTATAATTCTTTTACTTTCAATAGTACACGGATCATCCTTGTAGTTTGCAAGATTGCACGCTCACGGTCCTTTTACACATGTTATGGGTTAGCAAACTTATTAAGTGAGCATTAGCTGAAAGGACTATAGACGTGAATTTTTACAAACTACATAGTGTAATCTTAAAAATAAAAGAATAATTGATATTATTTATTCCAAACCACAAGAAACGATCAATGTAATTAATTCTAAGTGACGTTATGAAAGATCGATGATGATGATACGGGTATTATTGAATTATTCTCATTATTATAAATTAGTTGGATTTTATTAGATCGTGGGTAAGTGGACGTCATCACAGATTAATTTAATATTTAATATATTAATATAGTAAAATATGAAATGAAATGAAATATGAGTTGCCACCTACTTAAACATCCAACGATTATTTTAGTTTTAAAGTTACGTCAGCATGATTAACATCTACACAATTAACGACAAATTATTAGTTAGAGATATGTACAAATGATGATACTGGATCGTATTTAATCATTGGTGCAAATTTGGATTAAGCAATGTTTAAATATAAATCGTTTGTTTGAAATGACTAAACTAGTTAAGATATGTTACTAGTTAATTAAATTAAATAAGTTACGGGAGTGTTTATGTTTGCATATTTGTAAGCACTTATAAGTTTAAACGATAAGCAGGTGACTCCTTACTTATTTTTAAAGTGTTTATTCCTTAATAAATAAGCAGATAAACAGTTTTTATAAAGATGTTTGGATATGTTTATCTACTATCAAAATAAACAGATAAGTAAATAAGCACTTATATAAGCAATCTCACTCGTACATGTTTACTTGCATGATAATAATGCATTTATATTATTAATACGAGTCAACAAAAGTCAAACAACTCAGACACTTGGGAAATGCTATTGGACATCAAAGGCATGGACGATCCACGGTGGAGCCCTGAACTGAGTGTATGTATCCATTTTGACGGCTCGTTAAAGTCAAATCTATAAGTATCAATACTACGATATTAAGTAATGTGTAGTTAAGTTAAGATTCATAACTTTTTATAAAATAAAATAAATAAATATATATTTATAACAATTATATTTTTATAGACTTTAAGTCATTTTTATATCAAGATTTGAATAAAAATGTTTATATTTTTTAAAAAAAGTAGACTACCTTTATAAAACGAAATAATAAGTACAAGTACTAAGATGACAATAAACCAAAACGCCACCAACACATCCTACAAGGAGTAGGAGATGCTGAAAAAAAACACATCAAAGACAACTCACACGCTCTAAGAGCACTACAACAACCAAGAACAAGAATAACCAAAAACAAAAATGATAACCATCCAAAACTACCCACAACAATACACAGACCAAACCAAAATAATAAAATGAATACAGGGACCACCACAACAAACTCTAGCACTGCCAAACGCACTGCCAAAATACCAGCACTCGAAAGGCAACAGAAACATCAGACATCCTTCAACACATCAGTTGCGCCCACTCGAAAAACACAAAACGATCACACCCGACCAACTGTCATATTTTTCCAGCAAGTGGGTTGTGTTGCTTTTCGAACTTTGTCTTGATTTATGGCCGAGTAATCCAGGTCATGAACAAGAAATCTCGGCCATAGCTTGGTCGTGGTCAGAAAATCTAAGTCACGATCGAAAAATGTTTCTATTTTGAAATTTGTATTCAACTAGTTTATGACTCCACTAAACCAACAATTGACAAGAATCAACTGAACTCATAGTAGTCATCCTCTCTATAACTTTGGTGTTGTTAGTTTGTGACGTACCAACTTGAACTCATAGTGGATCTGAAATTATATGAAATTATCATGGAGGAAGATAAATAAATGTGTAAGTTAATAATGGACAAACTGAAATATAATGCCTTGTAAACCAAAATAGTGATTCAAATATTGATGATAGTGTCACCAAGAGTGTGATGACGGAGAAGTTGCCTGGGTGGTTAGACAATTTAAGAAATTCTTCAATAAAAAATTAAAGTTTTGCAAATAATCGTATGGTTCAAAGAATACGGGTAAAGGGAATATACCCGGCAAATATTGCAAAAGAATAACTATATTGACTACAAGAAGCTATTAAGAAAATGTTTTGAATATGGTGATCTAAACCGTTGTATAAATAAATTTTCTCATATAGTTAACCATAAAAAATAAATAATTAAATAAATTAATCTTCAAAATACTACTGTCACAGTACTTTAATTTCTTATATTTTATGTATTTTGAACCTTTCAATTTTGTGTATTGTATATAGAATTTCGTATCTTGTATTTCTATTGTATTTAACCTAAAACATACGATAGAAGTATAAAACACGAAAATATACATATAATAGACGGAATTGACACGTTCAATACATACAATAAAAGTTTTAAAAGTACCTCTCATACAATAATAAAAGTGTAAAATATTATACATTTTGAAACAATAAACCTATTTTTAGAAAGGCAACTTTTGCAATCGATTAAGATGTCTTAAACTATCGACCTTTGACATCTTCTATTAAAACAGGCTTTTGTAAGTTAATTCATATTTTTGTTTGAAAAACTAAAAAATTAAAAAGCTAACAAAATCTCATTTCTTTTTTCTTGCAAAATCATGTCACCACCTTTTTTTTCATGATTCACCACTACTAAAATATGTATATAATATTTTAATTGTTAATTATTAGTCTTAATCTTAATCTTAATTCTTAATACTTAATAAACTGATTTAGAACTTCTACTACAACAAACTTAATATACTCAAATTAGTTTTATCTATGATACATATAATACATGTTAATACTTTATTTTGAAAATTCTTGAGATTAGACTCAACATGTCTAAATTTAAAATGTGTAATTTCATATGTTAGTAACTTACTCCCTCCGTCACATTTATATTTTCTCCTAAAAAAAATTATTGAATTCAAGATATGTTTGATAAATATCAATTTTGCTCTTATATTCAAAGCAAGTTTAACTGAATTTTTTTAATGAAATAAATGATTAAGAGTAATAAATGAGGGTAAATTGGTGAGTTTAATTATTTTTAATAGTTATTTTTTACAAGTAGATACTATATTTGAGACAAACAAGTAAGGTAAACAATAAAAATGAGACTGAGAAAATATTCTTTTCACTCATAACCCCCGATATTATGTATCTCCAACTCTACACATCAAACTATCATTATTAATTCACCATAACATGCAATAACATCAATATCCAATTATCATCGAGTAAGGAATTGAAATAAAATGCTACATTGCCCTGCAAAACGCGACTATTATCCTAGTTCCCATAAATGTCCGAGTTTTATAAATCATTGTCTCACCAATAATAGAAGAACCCTTTTGCATTATTTCACAATACAACCCAAATAAATAAATCCAAATACAACAATAGATACTATAAATAAATAAAATAATACAATAATGATATAGAATATTAATAATAAATAATACATATACATAGAAAAAATAATATAGAATAATTATAACAATAATAAATAAAAAATAAAAAAATATAATATAATATAATAATGAATAATGAATAATGAATGAAGTGGTGTATATAATTTGAAAGTTGTGGGATACACTCTAGTTACCATCCAATCATAAGGGAGTCAATCAAAATATTGGGAATCTTTTTCACCGGCGGGAGAGAAGGAAAGAAGTAGATGAGTATACGAAATATTTTTTCTCTGCTTCTACGGAACTAATTAATTCCCAATTAATTCTTAATTCTATCCAGTTTTTCAACTTCCGATTGAACATCATCCCCCTTCCTTTCCATTTAATTTCGCATTTTCCCTATGTTCTTGCTACAACTTAATTCTCTAACGAAATAAGGTTAGTTCCTTTTCTATTTTATTTTTTAATTCTTTAATTGATAATTATAGATGATCGCGAATTCGCAATCGAGTAGTTATTTTTCTGAATTTAATTTCTTCTGTTTGTAGTTATTATTATCAGTTTAATAAAGTGATCATGTAAGTTTAATCATTGAATGATGTTGACCACAGTATTTGACTAACAATTTTTTAATTTTTGTACATGTAATTTGTAGAATATGTGATTATTGATGTATAAAAAACTGGGTTTATACAATTAGTTATTAATCTGTGTGTGTGTTTTTCTGGGTTTTTAAGGGTTTTGGTACTGATTGTTATGATCATGTATTTTTGTGTTTGAAATTATGGTGGAAAAAGGTTACTATAACAAGAGTTTGATTTTGATTCCCCAAAAGTAGTTCATATTTGGCCTCTTAATGGAAATTCAAACCTTTTTTATATTTAAAAATTCTTTAAAGCATACTATATGAGTAATAATTGGCTTATTTTTAAGTTCTAACATATTTGATAGGTCACTCCAAAGAGGAAAAAACGGAATTGCTTAATATTGTTTTTGTTGTTGGTTTATTTCATAAGTTCAAGGGATTTTAGACATTATACTTGCAAAATAAAAAGAGAAAAAAAGGAGTACTTTTTATGTATGATATTATATTATTTTTGCTAATAGGTTTAATTGGGTTGGTTATAGGAAATAATTAAATGGAGCAGCATTTAAAGAATTATGTTTCTGGTGAGTGGTATTAATTTTTATTGTACATGTATATGTATATGTATATGTATATATTTTGTTCATATGTTAATGTAACAAATGATTATTTATTTATTTATTGATTGATTTTTTGGCATACAGGTCAACGAGAAGCTCAATCAGTATCGACTATATTTCAAGAAGTAGAAAACGCGTGGGGAATTCGACGTGATACAAATCGAGCATCAAGTGACATTAGTTTGTTTTCAAGCTCATTGCCTGTCATTCCACATGAAAAATGTGAGTACATATTCTACATTAGTCACTTTTATTATCTATTGATTGATGTGTTTATATCAAGTTAATGTTACACACTATTTGGTCAAACATATGGTAACTGTTATTGTGCAGCAAACTTTGTTGACTCGCAGTATAATAAGCAATCTCGAGAAGATGAGAGTGAAGATACAGTTGGTGAAATATCAGCTAGTTTGACTGAAAGCATGCTTCCTGGGGACGAAGACGAATTATTAGCTGGCATAACGGATGATTTTGACCTTGGTGACTTGCCTACTCAGTTGGAGGATTTGGACGATGACTTATTTGAAAGTGGAGGTGGAATGGAAATGGATTTCGATTCGCAAGATGGGATTCGATACGGTCTCTCGAACTTAAATTTGTCTGATGCTGTTCCTATAATTGGTATTGGTCGACACGAGCTTCCTAATGGTGGGCCGACTGTTGTTGGAGAACACCCGTATGGGGAACATCCTTCAAGGACTTTATTTGTTAGGAACATTAATAGTAATGTCGAAGATTCTGAATTGAGATCCCTTTTTGAGGTATATTATCCTTTTCATGATTCTTGAAGCTTTTCAACAATTACTTGTTAAGTATACGTATATATCAAGTGGTGCTTTGTGTAGGAATATGGAGAAATCAGAAATATGTATACTGCATGTAAGCACAGGGGGTTTGTGATGATATCTTATTATGACATCCGACATGCTCGAGCTGCAATGAGAGAACTTCAAAATAAGCCTTTGAGACGGAGAAAACTAGACATCCATTTTTCGATCCCTAAGGTCTGTGGTGCAAATGTAGTACAACTGTCACCCGTTTGTATGAAAAAATGTCAATTTCGGGCTATATTTGTTTGATAACGAGTCAAATTGGTTGTTGCAAAAGAATAGCTGAAATGAATCGGGTCAAACGTTATTTAAGTTTAAAAAATATTATATTTTTCTTTTTTTAATATGGGCTTTTAAATCATATAGAATACATTAGTTATTTACAAAATTGTAAAACATGGACAAAATAGTGTTCAGGGTCCTTTTTGCTACCTTTTTTTGACACCAGTAACATATATTATGTTTTCATGATACATCCAGGATAATCCATCAGAAAAGGATATCAACCAAGGAACTCTTGTTGTTTTCAACTTGGATGCATCGGTGTCTAGTGATGATCTTCGTCACATATTTGCAGCTTATGGGGAAGTCAAAGAGGTGATGTTTGAGAGTGCGTTTGTTCAAATACTTGCTGCTCTGAATACATTTTGACCTTTTTTGTATGAAAAGCAGGTCAGGGAAACGCCACACAAGATACACCATAAGTTTGTTGAATTTTATGATGTTAGAGCTGCAGAGATGGCTCTAAATGCTCTAAATGGGAGTGAAATTGCTGGAAAACGAATAAAACTTGAGCACAGCAGGCCAGGTGGTGCTCGTAGAACGTATGTATTACTTTTTCATGTATATATAGTACTTCAAATCCGTATCTATAATTTTGAAATGTAGTATATTTTGAATTAAGATGAAAACATATGATTACAAGTGTTTTCCGATATGCAGCATGATGCAACAAAGGAGTCAAGAGCTGGACCAGGATGAAACTCGAGCCTTCTGGCACCATGTTGGCTCACCAGTGGTCAACTCTCCTCCTGGTTAGTATAAAATGCCGTGATGACTATCTTTTAGATGTGCCAGAATGGGCAGGTCGGTCAGATTGGGTAACAGTGTAACACGTAAATATGAGTAGTTTTTGGTATGGGGCGAAACGGGTCAGGTTTGTTGGTTTGACCCGAAATAATTTTGACCAAATTTTTTACTAGATCTGTAACTAATTAGGAAGTCAAATATGATTAAAAGAGTTAATATAATTTCCTTAATAATCTTGTTTTTTTTTTTTTTAAATACTTTAGGAGGATTTATGCATATAAATACACTTTGGGCGACGTTTGACCCGTCTGACTCCAATTTGACCTGTTTCCCTTTTAGCTAATATATTCTTTAATTTTACCCATCTGGCCCGTAAGAGATAAACATAGCTCGGTCCGTCATTCATAAGTAAATGGCTCAAATTTCCACCTCCATTAATTGTGTTCTTTTTTTGGTTTCCAAATATCTTCGTTGTGAGCTAAAACTCTATGCTATATATCGAACAGGTAACTGGGCTCATTTAAACAGTCCAGGTGAACGCAGTTCACAACAAGGGTTCAGCTGGTCATCAGGGTTCGGTACAGTTAGTCCTGTTAACAGCACCCCTTTACATGGCCTGGCTTCCATACTGTCCAACCCTGTGAAAATTTCACCCATTGGTAAAGATCAAAACACAAAAAATAGCTTTATCAAATCGATACAGGGCTTTGACCATCAACAACCTCGTTCTTTCCCCGAAAACGAGTTTCTTGACCAGTCTAGTATTGGTAGACTATCTGGTCCAGAGTTTCTCTGGGGAAGTCCAACTACTTACTCTGACCACCAAAGTTCTTCTTCTTGGAGAGGTTCTTCAGTGGGCCCGTTTCCATCCGCTGAAGAACGACAAGTGTACGCAAGTCCTAGTCAGCATGGTACATATCTCGGATCACGTCACCATGTAGGCTCTGCTCCATCTGGCCTACCTTTTGACAGCCATTTCACATCCTACCCCGAATCTTCAGAGAGACCGTTCATGAGCCCCATAATCTTTAATGGAAGTGGGTCCCCGATTTCGCGAATGACATCTTTTTCTAGTAAGGGACCTATATTTATCGGTAGTGGCTCTTATCAGGGAAGGGTAGCATTAAATGAAGGTTTAATCGAACGTAATCGGACTCGGCGAGTTGATTATCCTGTGAACCAGATTGGAAACAAGCAGTATCAACTTGATTTGGATAAGATTATGAGTGGGGAAGATAGTAGAACAACTTTGATGATTAAAAATATCCCTAATAAGTAAGAACTTAACGATCTTTTTTGGTTTACGATTATTGAAAATAGATTGTTGGTTTCTCATTGTTTTCTCTTTTTGACAAAAAAGGTACACTTCAAAGATGTTGCTTGCAGCTATTGATGAAACTCACAAGGGTACCTATGACTTTGTGTATTTGCCGATTGATTTTAAGGTATACAATTAATTTCATCAAATCACCTTCATTGACGAACCATCTCTAATTTGATTCGTCGTTTATGATCACAGAATAAATGCAACGTGGGGTATGCGTTCATCAACATGGTGTCTCCTTCACACATCGTCTCCTTTTATGAGGTTTTTCAATAAATCATTCACATATAACTTTTAATCTTTAATTCATTTGATTTCTTCCCTTTTATAAGACATATATTGGATGTTTATGGCATTCAATTGTTGTGCAGGCATTCAATGGGAAAAAGTGGGAGAAGTTTAACAGTGAAAAGGTTGCTTCATTGGCATATGGACGGATCCAAGGGAAGATGGCTCTCATTACGCATTTTCAGAATTCGAGTTTAATGAACGAGGACAAATGGTGCAGACCAATTCTTTTCCAGTCAGACGACCAAGACGATGATAATCAGGTACTCTGTCTTTAAACAAATTGCAACGTTTGATTTCAAATGAAGTATTTGACTATTGACCAAGGCTTGTAATTTGTTGGACTAGTAATCCAACAAAATTATAACTTTTTTATGTTCTCAGATTTTTGTTATTGATGTTGTCCAGGAATCTATTCCGTACCATAATATGAACATATGTATTCGACAACCAGATGGATCTTACTCGGTGGATTCGGATACTTCAACCAGTAGTCTGGAAGAAAACCAGACTTGAAGTACACTTGTATTTATCAGGGTTGCATTTTTTCGCATCACTTTGATGAAAGATAACGCTAATGGGAAATTGGAGTAAATTTGAGAATTTGGAGAAGCAGAGGTATTGTGACAATGCAGTCTTTGACTCTTTGTATAAGTTAATCAATTAAACGTTTGTTTATATATGTACATATTGTTATGTGAGTTAGAATTATAGTTCCAAGGGGCTCTTTTAAAGTGTATATAATGGAGATAATAGATCCTGGATGGTAACTATTATTGTATAAGTGTATGATATGAAGTTATGCTACAATTACAATACGATAATATCCTAATAATTATCTTCTCTTTTTTTTTCTTTTTTCTTTTTTTATCTTTGCTCTTCGTCGAAAATGTTATGAAAACAATATCTGGATTTTCTCATCAGTCGTCATTGTTCTTTGTTAACAAACATTTAGTTGCAACATTATCGCGATAGAAAATAAGACCCTTCAATAATCTGATGACGTCAATGACTCATTTTTATTTATACAAGTATATAACTTAAAGAGATTACAGAGATGGTATTATATGATTTTTGCCAACAAACACATTTTCGCTGTGTGTGTGTAATTTGTGTGACAAGTTAAACGATGTTTTTATATAAATATGTTTTTTACGAATTTCTTAGGCTTTCCAATAATCATAGTATTTGTCAGAATGGTTCGATTAATCCATGAATTCCTTACAATGGACCCCTTACATGACTCTGAAAAACTTTATTCGGGATTTGAAGTTTCCCATGAATACATTGGATCAAAGGTCACACGCCCTTGTAATGATTAGCAATAAACATTTGGTTTATTTGTTAAACTCCATCAATATCAGAAGCAAGCCATCATATTTGAAGTGCATCTGCAATAGATCCAGCGAGACTTAAGACTTCAAAAGGAGCTTTGTCTTCAATGTTTTTTACAGTAGGGGGACATGAGTCTGTGATCCAGAAGTAGGTGAACGCCTTGTTCGAGTTTTCTGCACACAATTTAGTGGACATGAGAATACATATTACATACTAATGCTACCTCAGTTCCACACAAGTCTAACACAGGTAACAACTCAATTTTAGGTAATTTTGTAGCATACGATGATATGGGTCATATTGGGTTCACCCCAAACAACTTTTTCTCCAAATGTTTAAGAAATTCTATTAATAACTCGCGTCATATTTTCAACAATAATGTAATAATAATCCAAGTTTCATGGTTTGTGGAATATGATGCATTAAAAATACATTTTGGACGAATATTGTTCCAGGAAATCATTATTAATAAACATGTGACATTGCAAAAAAAAAAAAAAAAAAATTCCAATCTCATGGAAACTAAAACAAAAACGAGAGAGAGAGACTAACCACCATTGTTGTGAATAAATTTCTCCCAAGAGTTTTTAGGAAACACTGCATGAGTAACATAAGCACTGACCTTGGTTGCACCATGAGCTGCCAAAACTTTCTGCAACAAAAGAATAAATAAAGTAAAAACAACACCGTTGGGGTGAAACAGTCGGTGATCTGATAATTATTCTATCATATGGTTGTATATGGAAAACTAACATCCGACAAAAACAAACTTCAACAGAAATGAAGATACAGCAGTAATTAGTAAACAAAGATGTCAATATGTTTGACCAACTAGCAAGTAAATTCTGAAGAAAGTGGGTAGCTACCTAATGAAGATTTAAACAGACCCTGAAACTAAAATAGACTAAACACCAGAGTATTTACAAACAGCCCCCTCTACTATGCAACATGTTGGAAAAGTACCTGGCATTCAATTAAAGTGCCTCCAGATTGCACCAAATCATCAACAATAACTACATGGAAACCGCTAGGATTACCTTCTTTCAACCGTACTATTCTTTTATCACCCTCACGAACTTTTGCACACACCACCTGTCATTGCATATATCATTACCTTACCGTTTAACTATAAAAGGTCATAGTTATTATTTGCCACTTTGTAAGTTAAAAATCAGCTCACCGTGGGAAAGTGATCCAATTGTTTGTGGTATCGTTTCCAAGCTCCATCGTCTGGAAAGGCGATAACAATCTATAAAACCATAATAGAGAAAGAAATGATTCTGAGAAACCGATATTCTAAAAAGGGACAGTTTCTATTATAGCAATGAAAGTACATTAAAATAAAGAACAATATTACAACCTCTATCTCTTAACATTAACAAGCCAGTTCATTTAAATTTCTAGTGCTTACATTATCAGCATCAGGAAGCTGATGAAGACGTTGCTTCAAGAGAGGAATCCCAGTTTCAAAACAAGGCAAAACATTGTCCCCAAAGTAAAATCTTTCCTGTAACAAAAGAAATTGCAGCATAGAGTATATGAGTATTTGCATCCAGTTTTAATTGATTACATCTTTATAACAAACAGTAAATGCTGCAAATCAGTAAACTAGGCCAACCAACTCACGAAAATAACAAAAATGTTAGTATGCTAACATTAGTACCTTTAAAAATATGTAACCAGTTATATCTTATGTCTCTAGTATCATCATTGCATATTACTTAGTATTCAACTTCAACTTCGTTGAATCGAAATAATTGGAATTGTTATATAAACTTGAATGATTATCTGGTAAGAACCTGACCTGCAAAGCATGTATGTCATAAATGACTAAGCTTGTAGGACCACCTCGTGATATAGGAATGTTTGACAATATCCTAGCCATGGTGAATGCAGTAGCTACATCTCCTTCTTCTTCCATTCTTTCAAAAGATCCAGTTGGAAAGAAAGGTAATACCAATGTAAAAGACGCAACAAAGAGCCTTGGAAGTGCAAAGATAACAGATAACTGCTCAAATATTACTGCTGGCGAGCTAAAAGATGCGAGAAAAGAAACATGCTGGCCTCTTATATCTTGTGCATTGTTTATGAATAAGTTAGGAAATCCATCATCAAAACTCCTGAAACATGATAAAGCATGTCAACATATAACAATGTAGATGTAGATACATTCATCATGTCATATAACCACACAACAGATATGAACAAAAAAACAATAATAAAAATATAAGGAACATCAAAAAGTAAATTAATCAAGAAAATATAAACTGGAACACTGATTTTGTTTGAACTTTTACAAGTTATACCTACTACTATATAAAAATGATCTTGACATAGATGGTCATTATACGCTATTAAAAAAAAGGGCTTTAGTCATAACAACTGATAGGAATGTGATTTGTACACCACTAAAAATGATTTGTAAGATGTATACTACAAGGTATAAGATAAAAAGAGCGTGGTACACACACACATATAACTTTTATTGGTGGCACATAAATCCTAACCCTGCCAACTTTGTCGACCTGGAAGGCAAACCTAGGGCTCCACAGATATCCTGAAAACCACTGGAAGCAGACAAACGACTGTAATTCGAACTCAGGACCTCCTTTAGAGAATCTAAAGCATTCACCGCTCGGTCACCCCTACACACACAACAACTTTGGTGGTGTACACATATTTTTTTTATTTTTTGGGTTTACAACTAAATTCACTTTTATAAACAATTCAAAACTAAAATAGCCTTCGTTACTAAAAAGGCCTTTGGCCTAGCGGTACGAGAGTAACTATTCAATTCTACGTATTGTAGGCTTGCCAATAGTGTGAAAAGAGCTAATACATTCATCATAAAAAAAAACTGACAATATATGTTACCTTTGGTCTAGAGTAAGTCCCAACTACACTAAAATTACCAACAAACTATTTGTCATACTATTAGTTATCTTCTCCACACAAAAATTCACTACCATTAACTAATTAAAAACTACTGCGCCAAAGCCCTAAATCAACATTACATTAACAATTTAGCAAAGTTTAAACAAAAGAATATGAAAGGAATAAAAACAATTAAAATTATATAAAAGTAATAATTTAACAAAAAAAGACCTCCAGTTGATGGATTGAAGTTGAATGTGGTGAGATTGTGCAGAGATTTTGCGAGCAAGTTGTTCAGCTTCAACACAATAAAACAAAAGCACTTGTTTCTTTTGTGGTTTCTCCATTGAACACAAATTATTTGAGTTGCGTTAATGGCAGAAAGCGAACGCTACTGTTGTTGCTGTAGTTACCTAGATTCTGATGCTTTTAAAATGCCACTTTTTGGTCTTCAAAAAGCATGATTCCAGCCAAAATATCATGCCATCTTTTTATATAAATATAAAATATAAAATAAAAATAAGTTTTATAACTCTAAAACAACCGCCGGTAAACACAACTGACGCCGTTAGTTTTTTTCAAATCAGCACTACGTCGACAGTTTACAAAACTGACACTACACTACCAATAGTAACATCACTTCAGTTTTTTATCGAACCCACACATTATTTACTTTAATTATTTAAACTACAAAATTAAATAAAAAATATTATATTATAATAAAAAAAGATTATATTAATTAAAAAAAAACATTACAATAAATAAAAAAAAATACATTTATTGAAAAATAAAGTGCAGCTAGTTGTCTATTCCGAATCGTCGAGATCTTCGTCTTCGTCCTCATGTTCCTCCTCGTCTGAGTCCGAATCAATTTCTTGAACCGGAACCGAACCCAAAGTTTGACCAAAAACCGTTTGGTAATTTGATTGATATTTACTAACCACGGTGTTTCGCACCTCTTGGAGAATTTTTTTCTCCTTTTCTTAAGACCCTTCGGTATTTTTTTATAAAGCATTTTCCACGTTTTGATAATGGTCTTTTTTTCGAATTTGATTCGATAGTAGACAATGTTTTTTGTTGTGCTTCCGCGGATTTGATATTAGTCAAACGTTCTTTTTCCTTCAAACTTCTTGAAGAAGTAGCCGCATCACTCGAACCCGAACTCTTTTGACTTTTTCTTGAAATTCCACGACGGGGCGGACGACGAATCTGATCGTCTTGGAACAACCGTTCCATGTTAGTGGCAAGCGGATCGGATGAAGGGATGTCATCACCAAGATTGATGGGGTCGATTTGGGGTTGGTGTGTACGCCGGTTGGCCATGACCCCTCGTCCGAATAGAATTCCGGATAAACTTTTAACACATCCCAACATTTCTCGTATATAAATATGTGTTTATGTTGGGACTTAAATAGTTTATAACACGCGTCAACAATGTCTTTTTCCGAAGCCCTGCTTGGCCTCGGGTCGGTTGCGTGGTTGTAGATGGCGATGAAAGCTTTGACATCTTTACAGATTTTTTTCCACTTTCCTTGTATTTGACTGACCGTACGTTTTTCGGGTGCCACTTTATTGTAGTCGTTTACTACTCTTTGCCAAAAAATATCGTAACTTTGTGAATTGCCTTCACGACTCTTTTCGGATACGTGGACCCATCGTTCGGACAATATAACCGCCTCCTCGTCTGACCATTTTACTTGTTCTCGTTTTCCTTTTCTATCTTCGGGTTCGGGTTCGGGTTGCTGTTCGGGTTGGTCTTCGGGGGGTGTATTAATATTTTCGAATTGTGGATAGTTAATTAGGGTTGGTGGAAATGGAGAGAAAGCCGAGGGTGCATGTTGGTGTTGATAAAATGGTTGGTTTCCAAAAGTCGAGGAGGTTTGGAGGAGTGCATGATAAGGTGAGTAAGGTTGGTAATTTTGGTAGTGTTGGTAATTTTGGTATGGTGGGTGTTGTGAGTATGATGCAAATCCGAGTGGTTGACTAGGTGAAGAGTTGCTCGATTGAGCGGAAGATGAACCTGTTGCTGAAAAGGGTGGATTCGGTTGAACATTTGATATCAGATTATTCATAAGGTGGTTCCACATATCGGATTCTTGTGAAGTTGGTGGTGGTGTATTTTTGTTATGATTTATTGGCATTTTTAAAGTTGGTGGTGGTGTATGGAAGATGTAAATTTGTGTATGAAAGAAAGTAGATAAGTTGTAGTGAAAAAAGATATGTGGAAAAAGGGTTTATTTATAGTGTAAAAAACTTTAGTTTTTGAGTTTAAAAAAAAAAACTGACTGTTGGAGGCCAACGGTTGTTTTTTAAATTTTATTATTATTATTATTATTTTTAATAACTACATTAATGGTCAAAAAAAAAAACTATGCGTGAGGCCCACTTCCGAACTCCTCCGTTCCCGTCACTTTTCCAATGCCAAAAACCGACGCGCCTAAACCAACGGCCCGTGCCACCAACGTCGGTTCCGTCGGCAAAAATTGACATCACGGACCGACGTCCTTGGTAGTAGTCTAAGTAGTTAATTAATTAATTACTATTACTAATTACTAATAATTAATAGCTAATATAATACTCCCGTTATGCGACGGAGTACAATATATTATTGCAATTCGTAACTCAACGATAGTTGTATATTATGTTTATTATTTCCTTATGTATTACCTATGATGATGAATCGATAACGATAACTTGGTGTGTGTAGAGTTAGTGATAAAGTATAGAGGGTTAAGAGGGAACAAATATGAAAGTGATAAAGTTACTACGATATATGAAAATTAAGCATTTTAAAATTAGAAATGTTGAGTTATCTTTAAGATGTTTAAGGAAAAAAAAGTTACTACAATATATGAAAATTAAGCATTTTAAAATTAGAAATGTTGAGTTATCTGTAAGATGTTTAAGGAAAAAAAAAAGTATCAAAATGCATTATATTGTAGTATAAATAGATAATAGTTATATGTTACACGTTTCAATTTAATTGTCTATATATTCATTTTAATATATTCAGAAATAATTGTCTTCTTTCGATTTTAGTCAATCAAAAAGAATTTAAGTAAGTAAATATGAATTTTTGTTGGTTAATAGTGTAATCATTTCACTTTTCTAAAAATATGTATATATGTGTAGTGAGCAATTAAATTGGATGGAAGAAATACGTTTCTTTCACGGATAGTATCTGTGATCGTGAATCGATTTTGATATTATTTTTTTTGAACTGCAACAATTTTATTAAAAAACTCAAAAAACGGGGATGGCAAAAATTGATTTTGATATCTAATTAGGCTATAAAGTTAACGATTTGAAATATAATAAAGGAGTATACTTTGAATGTCAATTTGTCATTCAGCCTAATAAAGTTTGGATGACTAGATTAGAAATTTTCAGTAATAAAAATATATTCACATTAAATTGCATTCATAGAGGCCACAAAATAGTGGTTGGGCTAAAAGTCAACTGACCTATATTTTAATTATCTTAGTGTAAAACTCCTTGAGTTGGTAACCTGTGTTCCTTGGCGAGTATTCGGATAACGTAATATTCCATCCCAAGTGTTTATTCGTTGGTTAGTTGCTAAAATATCATGACCAACGAATAACACTCTCTATCACTAAGCCCATAGAAAGCAAACACTTCAAAGAAATTAAAGAGACACTTGAAGGTACATCTTGACCTTACTGGGTGGAACAACGATTAAGATACAAGGTCATGTGAAGAGTTACCGGTGATCAGTGACATCTAACAAATGTGCCACGGTCCATGTCATTTCGTCGAAGTCAACTGGGATAATTTTGACAATATTCTAAGTTAAATTTGAGTAGTACTTTTGTCAAAAGAAAATGAGCGACAAAATATCCATACAGCAAAGTATAAGTTTTTGCATAAAAGGATGTGCAAAAGTTATCAACACTTGACAACAATGTTCATACTTTCGTCCTTTTGGCGTATAGAGATGATTTACATTTAATGAAGTATGTACTAATTCAACGGTGACACGTCCAAAAGTAAACCTCTAAATTGACAAACATTCATTGGCTATATAAAGAGAATGTTTCTTCGAAGTAAATGTTATTCTTTCACACTTAAGTTATTGGGTAATTATTATAGTGCGTAAATTGTTGTAAACACCAACGACCAACCAGCGAATCAGGTGTTTACACTTAAACTCTTTGTCTTATGAAAAGAGTTTAATTACAACAGTTATAAGAAAGAATCAATTTGTCATTTCAATAAGTATAAGTTAGGTTAGCTTGTGTTTATGTGTTTATATATTGAAGTTTGATTCTATCAATAAAGAAGTTACACCATTGAAAAGTTAGATTGCGTTGTTAGTTTTTACTTGTGATATTAATTGTTTATAGCATATAAGTATCAAACGTGTTCTAGCCTAAATTAACCCAAGTAAATAATACTTAGTAGTTAATAGGGAATAACAACAGTGATCTAAAACACATGAATCATCACTTTCAGACAGTTCTTTCTAACTTTCTTACAAAATTATGCTGACCAAGTTCAAATATCAACATCATTACACGTAGGTCCTTCTTAACACAGATTATTACAAAAAATGTTACTATTACCCAACCTTGATCGGATGAATGTTCCTTCAACTCATAGAACATGCATTGTTGGTACATAGTTCTGCAGAACTTTAACCTTATACCAAAATAACAAGCAAATACCTGTATATGGCATCTCACAGTCAAAGTCAACGGGATCGAAGGCTACACTGCTACAGAATGAAAGTCAAGCAAAAACATAATTGTTACTCCCCTGTCCCACACAGATTGTCCTTAGTTATTTTATTTGAATTAAGATAGGTTGAGTAAATGTCATATTTGTTGTTATATTCAAGGCAAGTTTGATTGAATTTATTTGAGAAATAAAAGATTTAGAGTAATAAATGAGGGTAAGAAAGAGAGTTTAATTTTTTTTAATAGTTATATTTTGCAAATTGACAATTATTTTAGGACGTATAAATAATAACTAGCGTAATATCTACGCTATGTAGCGGTATACGAAGTTTTGTTATAAATAATGACTTGATGTATATTATGTTTGTTATACAATAACGGATTATCCATGACGGTGAGTCAATATACCGGTAGTTTTCTCGTATGTAGAGTTAGTGATTCGGGATACAGTAGTGAAGGTTGAAAAATTATAAAAATGATAAAATTGTTATAAGATGGAATTCACAAGTTAAATATAGCAATGTTGAGTATTACTTTTAAAAATTTCTAAATATAAAACATTAAGATTAAGATGCATTATATATTATTAGTAATGAATAAGTAAATTTATTTTAGAACGGAACGAGTACAATGTCTTACCTACAACCATATATATGTTTACAAGTTAAAAACTTAGTGAGTTTAATCACTTTAGTTTTAGTTATTTTAATCCATTAAATCTTTAATAGATTCTTGCCTATATTTTAATGCACATCACACATTTTTGTCAAAAAGTTCATTGTTTGTAAAAGAAAGTTCATATGGAAAAAGGAAAAGAAGAGCATTTTAGAACTAGAGGGTCAAACTGGATTTATTGTATTTTACTGCATTTTAGAAATATATTTGTCGCACGAATTCACTGCATCTTATCAACGGATTTTAACATAATGCATTTTAGAATTATTATATTTTACACCTATAAATTTGGCTGCAATTTAGCTCCATCATATTTTACACCTATAAATTTATTCTTAAAATACAATAAGTTCGATTTGTCTCATTTTAGAGAGATCCCTCTAATACTCCACCAATAACACAATATATTTTGTTCTTTTATATGTTTATTTATTTATTATTATTATTATTTATTATAGTCATTTTTTCCAAGCTTAGCTCACTCAATCAACTAAAATAAAATACACTCGTATATTTGTGTGTAAATATATATATATAGTCTAGATAATAAATAGTAGAATTATTTAAATTAAAATAAAATTTTTCTAACGACAACTCTTAGGATTATGTTAAAGATATTCAGACACGTATAATTTTATTGTACTGTAGAAATAACCACATTACTAACTTTTTAATAATTACAACAGTAACCTTAATTTACTATTATTTATGCACAAAAGATTATCTAAATCATAACTCTAAAGGCTATCGTTAAAAAATTCTTTAAAAATATGATGTTATTACTTATAGTATTATATTATATTATATTATATTATATTATATTTTATATATCATATTATATTATATTATTATAATATAAATAAATATTATATTAAATAAGTAATTGATTTGAATGGTAGTTTTATTCATAAAACAAATGGAGCAACAAACAACATGGCGCGGAGTAATTGCAATAAAATCCGATCGACGTGCGAATCTGTTTGTTGATCATGCGAAAGCTGGCAACATTCCTTTCTCTTCATTTTCAATTCCTTTTTTTTCCGTACATCCTAGGGTTTTAGTTTTTTCATTCATCTTTCCATAATTCTTCATATTCATAAACATTTATTATATATAAATTATATAATATAATTATATATGTCCATACAGTTACATACAATTAGATACGGTTACAATCACGTGAGTTATTATATATCTAGAAAGCGTTTTTGGTGAATTTTTGTAGTTGAATTTTAAATCTGTTTTTGTTCAATTCAAATTCAACATCTGTTGTGCTCGCGCGAATTCATTTCAGGTGCAATTTGATTGGAATGCGTACCGTTTGGCCGGAGAATTGTTTTTTGTGTGAAGTTTTATGTAAGTGGGACCTAGGGGCTAGGGTTAGAGATTTTTAACTTTTGTACGGATTTTGATTAATTAAGAGCTGAACTGCTCTGTATTTAAGATGTTGAATTTCAGGAATTAACCCATTGTACCAATAATGTCTGATAAAACAGCCCCTATCTTTAAGTCTATTAAATCTATGCCTGTGGAGTACAGATATATGGATACAGCTGAAAAGTGTAGAGATAGTGGTAGTGGTATGGGATCGCATAGTGTTTATGAGAATGTTGATCAGGTGGATGATGATTCACCGTCTGGTCATAGTCCTAACTTATTGAAGGATGATAAAGATGCGAACCCATCGATTTCACATCAGAAAGTGGTCTTACCGTCACGAGGCTGGGATGAAGTTGATGTGTACAACACAAAGAAGGTATCTTTGACTGCAGTGCTATTTCTTGAGATACATACTGCGAAACATTAGTTAGGTCGATATTCTATATAATTGTAGTTTACTTGTTCCAAGGAATGCTTTGTACATGTAAAGATAAGGTAACTAATGTTTTTGTAAGTAGAAGGGTGGATTGATATATAACTGCAGTTGTAAAATGTAAATCATATTGTGCAACCAATTCAAATGTGTCATATTGTTGACATAATATTGACTTTTAAACTGAACTTATGTATGTACCTAATGCTTTCTATTTATGTGTTTGTGCTAATAATGCAGACAAATTACGCTTGGTTTCAAGCCCCCGATGGGAACTGGGAACTGGCCAGGATTATATCTGTGTCAGGCACCGAGTCACTCATAGCATATTCTGAAGCAAAAGTGAGTTGCATCTTTTAGGTCCTAAACACTTTTTTTTATAAGGAAGTTCAAGCAATGAGTTTGGTATTTTGCTTCTTAATCTATAGGTAACAAAGGTGCAATCTGACAGTCTATTACCTGCAAATCCAGAAATTCTTGATGGGGTTGATGATCTCATGCAACTAAGTTATTTAAGCGAGCCATCGGTCTTGTACAATCTTCAATATAGATATGATCGAGACATGATATATGTAAGAATCTGGAGCTGTTTCATGGTTTGAACTTTACATATGGAAAGTTGAAGCTTGTATTATTGTTCCAGTGACATATTTTGTTTGTGTCCTAGTCGAACGCAGGTGCCGTTTTAGTTGCCATCAATCCCTTTAAAAACATTCCTTATTATGGAGATGATTATATTGAAGCCTATAAGAGGAAAAAAGATGATAGTCCTCATGTGTATGCCATTGCTGATACAGCTATCCGAGAAATGATTAGAGGTTGTTTGGATTTTCCTTGTCAAAATCTATCTTTTATATCTTCAGTTTTGATGCTATGTCTGTGTTTGATATTCTCTTTACTTATCTCTTTTCCAATTTTACAGATGAAGTAAATCAATCCATCGTGATAAGGTTAGTTTAACTATCCTAATGGAAACACATATTGTCAGTGTTTTCTGTTCTTTTTCACTTTTGATATGTACGTTGGTGATAGATATGTACCCTCTAAAACTTAATTAGTATTATTATTACTCTATTATATTTACTGGATACTTTTTGTGCACAACAATATATTAATTTATAAAGCTACTGCTGTATAGCACATTTGTGTTATGCATCTAATCCGTACCCTCTATTATTTTTTAGTGGTGAAAGTGGAGCAGGGAAAACTGAAACAGCAAAGATAGCAATGCAATATTTAGCTGCAGTTAGAGGGGGTAATGGAATAGAATATGAGATATTGAAAACTAATCCAATATTGGAGGGCTTTGGTAACGCAAAAACATCAAAAAATGACAACTCAAGTCGTTTTGTAAGTTCACTGTTTCTGTATGCTCACATATATTGAAATAAGAGTGATCATCATATGAATATAGTATTTTATTTTCCTAATCTTGATGTATATTTCAGGGAAAGTTAATTGAAATCCACTTCAGCGAAATTGGAAAAATATCGGGTGCCAGTATCCAAACATGTAAGATGTCACATATTTCGAAAAGAAAATATCAAGTTTCTTTGTAATTTATTCTGAGATGTAAGTGCTGATTGCCTTCTGTGACTTTGTGAACTTTAATTTGCTGCAGTTCTTCTTGAAAAGGTACCGCTCTGATCTTCTACCTTTTCATCCCTTCATTCTTTATACTATATGTCACTTACTTGATCTAACTATGACCAGTCAAGAGTTGTTCAATGCGCGGAAGGGGAAAGGTCATATCATTCGTTTTATCAGCTTTGTGCAGGAGCTCCACCTTATCTTAGAGGTAATAAATTAACTATATTTATCCTTTCCAGTTAATGTTTTTATTTATCTTCCTGTGTACTTTGCGACAGATAAATTAAACTTGAAGGGTGTGCATGAGTACAAATATTTGCAGCAAAGCAATTGCTATTCGATTCCTGGGGTTAATGATGCTGAAGAATTTGGTATTGTAATGGTACTGTATCTTTTATCTTTATATGGCTCAAATCTAGTGATCAACGTGCGATTTTTCTCAGAAAACTGAATCAACGATCTTAGTTGTTGTTGTTGTTGTTTTTATTTCGTTTTTTTTTTTTTTGAAGCTAAGATGCTTCATTCAAACATAAGTTTTTCTTCTTTCAGGAGGCTCTGGACATTGTTCATGTTAGCAAAGAAGACCAAGAAAATGTTTTTGCAATGCTTGCAGCAGTGTTGTGGCTGGGAAATGTAACCTTTTCCATTGTTGATAACGAAAACCATGCCGAACCTGTGATTGATGAAGGTAATAACTTTCAAAAGTCCATAATTGCTTCTACCATGCAACAGTTTTTGACTCTCTATGATCCAAATACTAGTCCAATAGTATTGGTTCGTCACAAATATTAGCCAAATATATTGTTATCACATTTTGATGTCATATATTGTAAAATAATGACTTCATAACTACATCTTTGTATCTACTTGAGGTTCCTACGATATAACTGATACCGTACTTAATGTCAATGACAGCTTTTGTTACTGTTTCTAAATTGCTTGGATGTGGGGCTGAACAACTACAGTGTGCTTTTTCCACTCGGAGCATGACTGTTGGTAATGAAAATATTACTCAAAGGCTTACCCTAACCCAGGTAAGAATATTAATGGCTACATGCATCATATAGTATGATAATAACTAAAATTGATATTATGATCCATACTAGTCTTTACCTTTCAGGCGAGCGACTCAAGGGATGCATTGGCAAAATCAATATATTCTTGTTTGTTTGATTGGTTAGTGGAACAAATCAACAAATCACTTTCCGCGGGGAAACGTCGGACTGGAAGATCTATCAGCATTCTTGATATCTATGGATTTGAATCATTTGATGTCTGTCCTATGACTTCTTAGTTTATTGTCATTTTTTCTTTAAAGAGTTAAATGCTTGACCAACCTCTTTTTTTTGACATATCTAGGTAAATAGTTTAGAGCAGTTCTGCATTAATTATGCAAATGAGAGATTGCAGCAACACTTCAATCGTCATTTATTCAAGTTAGAACAGGAGGTAATCCGTTTGCCGTCACAATCTATACATGTTATTTTTACGTCGAAAAATTATTGACCAACTAATATTTGAGCAGTACTTTGTATATCTACTGAAAGCTGGTTTTGACTTCTTAGGAATATATCCAAGATGGCATTGACTGGGCAAGGGTGGAGTTTGAGGACAACCAAGCTTGCCTCAGTCTTTTTGAAAAAGTATTCAGACTTTTTGTGATTTATTTCAATTTTTTATCTGAAATTTTCTTTGTGAAGTGTCTTAAGTTATTTTGTTTTTACAGAAACCATTGGGATTACTAACTTTGTTAGATGAAGAATCCACATTTCCAAATGGAACAGATATGTCATTTGCCGACAAGCTAAAGCAGCACTTGAAGTCTCATCCATGTTTTAGAGGAGAACGAGGCAAAGCATTTACAGTTCGCCATTATGCTGGGGAAGTATGCAATCTTTTCAGATATCATTCTTCTTGTTCCATATTAATTTATGCAAAAAAAAAAATTTTATGCTTGTTAGTAATTATTTTTGTATTTGTTATCGAAAACTAATGTTTCATTGTTCCTCTCAGGTTACATATGACACAACTGGGTTTCTGGAGAAAAATCGTGATCTTTTGCATTTGGATTCCATTCAACTTCTGTCTTCTTGCACATCCCAACTTCCTCAGATATTTGCTTCAAATATGCTTTCTCAGTCTGAGAAGCCTGCGTTTGGTTCACTAAATAAATTAGGTGGAGCGGATTCCCAGAAGCTTAGTGTGATGTTAAAGTTTAAGGTTTGTTCACTTTCAGCTTTTTTGAAGACAAACTCTCTGTATTCATCATTTTTAACATGATGGAAAGGCACTATATGCTTACAGAACTAGGTATGTATATGTTTTGCAAGTAAAGGTGGCAATTTTGACCCATTTTCTTCTGAATGGGTTGACTTAAGTTATGTTTTCTCTCTAACAGTTCGAAAGTCTCTAGAAGAAATAATGCCTATAACCTCCTAAACCATTTAAAATAAAGTAAATGATTATTATGAAATAAGACATTTATCATCAGATTTGACCCATTAATTATAATACTAAAAAATTGGACCAATAGTGTTCCAGGTCAACTGAACCCGGCCCGACCAGTTCAAAATGTTAATTAACCTGCCCGACCTGCCCATTTTGCACCTCTACCAAAGAATTTGAAACAGTATTGTGGATATATCTGAACCACCTATAGTTAATGCTGTTTTGACTTGCTCTGCAATCTGTTTACTATAGTGTTTTTTGTGTTATTATTATAGTCTATCTGTATGTATTACTCAGGTATGTATGTATGTTCACTGAAAGCTGCATTCTACTTCATTCTATTCAGGGTCAATTATTCCAATTGATGCAACGTTTGGGGAACACAACATCACATTTCATTCGTTGCATTAAGCCCAATAATTCACACTCTCCTGGAATTTATGATCAACAACTTGTACTGCAGCAGCTAAAATGTTGTGGTGTTTTAGAAGTTGTTCGAATATCAAGATCCGGATTCCCAACAAGAATGACCCATCAAAAGTTCGCAAGAAGGTTGACTTAATTTTTTATAAGTCAGATGTAATATGTTTATTAACTGCCTCTTTTGACTCCAATGTAATCCTGCATTAGGTATGGTTTTCTTCTTCTTGACCATGTTGCATCACAAGATCCATTAAGTGTGTCGGTTGCCATTCTTAATCAATTTGATATTCTTCCGGAAATGTATCAAGTTGGCTATACAAAGTTGTTCTTTCGTACCGGACAGGTTGGCAAATACTTTTATCATCTCTTAATTATCTTCTAGTTACTTAGTACTGCACAGTCTTTTCATTTTTGAATCCCTGATTATATTAAACACGAGATATTTTCTGTAAATTATTAACTTACAGAAATTGAACCAATATTCATCCGTCAATTTTCCAGATTATCTTTGGCATAAGTCAAAATTTAATACCGTATATGTATTGTGAATTGGTTGATGTTTCTCTAAAAAAATGTCACAAGTTAGAACTAACTTGATCTATTATCTCAAATATAGAAAAATTAAGAAATACATGTAGACAATAAAACAGTAAGAAATACTGTATCAGCTGTCATACTTTAACTTCAAATGTCAGTAACTATGTAAAAATGTACAATAAATATGATATGAACTGATGTTAAATTTATAGAAAAATAAATAGTTACTAAAGTTTTGTTAATTACAAGTTTAACATTCAAATTCAAACAAATAGTAGAGAAATCCAGAAGAACAAATTGATGAAAAAACATATAATGAACGATTCAACAAATTAATTATAAGAAAATATTAAAAACTTGCATATGGATTAAAAAAAATACCTACATTAACTTAGCAATTGTGGTTGATGAGTATTTCTGATCAGCAAGTCTTTTATGTTTTCTGTCAATTTTTGCCAGATTGGTAAGCTTGAGGATACCAGAAATCGTACTCTCAATGGCATTTTGCGTGTTCAGAGCTGCTTTAGAGGTCACAAAGCTCGTCACATACTGAGGGAGATGAAACGAAGAATTTTCACTCTTCAGTCATGTATGTCTTATAGACTTGTTCCAAATCTGTTAATTGGATTCTATGATGAACAATGTGCATTCTGGTGATTATATCTTTTTTTTAAACATATATTTACAGTTGTTCGTGGTCAAAAAGATAGAAAAGTGTTTGCAATCTTACTACACAGACACAGATCAGCCATACTTATACAAAAGCGGATCAAGGCAAGGATAATCAGGAAAAAGTTCAAAATTCTTAATGATGCATCAGCTGTCATACAAGCCGGTAATATATTTGTATATGTTCTGATTTGAATCCTATCACTAGCATGGAATATTCATTTCATGAAGAACTGAACGTTAAACACATTTGCAGTTATTCGAGGATGGCTAGTGCGGAAATGCACAACTGACATTGCACTGATTCAATTTGGTTCTCGACAGGTGCTTTTACTTCCATTTGCTTCGTCTACTGGCTTATTGGAAAATTGTATCTCCACTTAATTTTGGGGCTATGATTTTGATAGTACTAGCGAACTAACTGCAAGACGTAAAATACTGTTATTAATTTGACAGATCTTTTGATGTGTCATTTTATGAATGATTCATTCGAGACATATATATATATATATATATATATATATATATATATATATATATATATATACACACAGTGGGATGATCCAGGGGGAAGCACTTTTTTTGAGGGAAGGGGGAAGTGTTATTATTCATCACGGAACATCTTAACTTCGAAAATACAAATCTCACAAAAAACGAAGTGAAATTTAGTAAATGTTAATCAGAATTGATGCTATGAATGTTAAGCGTCCTTGATAAACTCTTTTTGCGGTTATAACATAAATTTATGAATATTAGACCCAAAATTGTTAATATTTATCGCGTTGAATGTTAGTAACATTCATGGTGATAAATGTTAAAATTAAAAATATTCTTCAAATAATGTGATGTTTTAACATTCATCGTAATGAATGTTAGTTAACATTCATCACGGTGAATGTTAACAATTTAATAAATAAATATTCATCAACTAATGTTATGACTTAAAAATAAAATTCTTCCGATAATATATTCTTTATAGCATCGATTTTGATTACTATTTATTGGTAAAAGTATTTATTTTGTTGACATTTTGATTGTTAAGTGTAATATTGTTCGTGATGAATATTAACGCTTCCCCCTTCCCCAAAAAAAGCACTTCACTCTTGAACGCCCCCTACATATAGGGTAGGGATCAAGAGGGAAGCAATTTTTTGAGGGAAGGAGGGAAGCTAACCATTCATTCACGATGAATGATAATCAAACGTAAAAAAATATATTTTTACCAAAAAATATTCATCAAAACCAATGTTATAACTACTAACATTCATAAATAAACTATTATTTATAACTTATAATATCGTATGATGAATATTAAGAGAATTTTCTAACATTCATCATTAATTAATGTTAACCGAAGTGGATATTATCATTTTCTTTGAAAAATTATTCGTTAACATTCGTCAACGATGCATGATAATCAAAACGTATAAAAACATATTTTTACCAATAAATATTAATCAAAACCGATGTTATAATTACTAATATTCATCAATAAACTATTTTTTGTAACCTATAATATCATATGATGAATATTAAGGGAATTCGTTAACATTCATCGATGTTGAATGTGTAGCTTCCCTGCTTCCTCAGAAAATAGTGCTTCCCTCTGAATCCGGACCGAAAATGAGTAACCAAGTATCCAATTTATCACATAATCATATAATGCTTAAATACTTCAACACTTGTGCTCTTGCACGGCATAGAAAAGTACTTGTTCTGATGTTACCCAACCATCTCTGTGATACTATAAGCGTGTATTTGTAGTAGTAGTAGTAGTAGTAGTGTCGTTGTGAATTTTCTGTTGCATATTGACATTATAAATTGTTTTGTATGATTAGATAACAGTGTATATCATTGCTTATCAACAGGGTAACAAGGACGATGTGGTGGTGAACTCAGTATATCTCGCGGATCTACAACGACGAATTCTTAAATCCGAGATTGGTTTAAGAGAGAAAGAAGAGGAAAAAGATATGCTTTTATTACGGATCGAACAATATGAGAACCGTTGGTCAGAATACGAGCATAAAATGAAATCCATGGAAGAAACATGGCAAAGACAAATGAACTCACTTCAAGCAAGCCTAAACTTAGCAAAACAATCTCTCACCGCCATTGAGGATAACTCAGATCCTATACTAAACCAACCACCCAACGAAACCTCCAATGAACGAAATTCAAACGGTGTAGGAACGAGCGACAATGAAATGACTGCAGGACTGAGTTTGATCAGCCGGCTAGCTGAGGAGTTTGAACAGAGAAGCCAAGTGTTTGGAGACGACGCTAAGTTTTTGGTTGAGGTTAAGTCGGGTCAAGTTGAGGCTGATTTGAACCCGGAAGAGGAACTAAGAACGTTAAAGCTTAGTTTTGAAGGGTGGAAGAAGGATTTTGGTGCAAGATTGAGGGAGACAAAAGTAATTTTGAACAAGTTAAGTAGCGAAGAAAGTAGTGCTGAAAAAGTTAAAAAAAATTGGTGGGGAAGACTTAACAGCTCAAGGGTTAATTGATATCAATGTATTTTAGTTTGAGACCACAAAGTTTTGATTGAGTGTGCTTGTAGTGGCTTTAAGGTGTAATATAGGAAAGGGTTTTTAAGGAAAAAAAACTCATGTGACACAAAGTTTGGACGAGTAATTCGTACCACGTGACTTATAAAGACATAATCTTGATCGCTATCAAGAAACGAACAAGAAAGGATTACCAAAATACAGCATTTGTTTTTGTATGCTTGTGGGTCATCTGTCTTGTAGTTTGCATTATACTGTATTGTGTTTCTAGTGATGAACATGATTTTTGAGTTGGTAATGATGAATATACGATAAGAGTGATGAAGAATTTATAGATTTCTAACGGTGTAAACAGTTGTTAGTGTAGTTTCTAGCTTTTTTGAAGAACTTCTTTTCTAAACTGACATTTGAGATTCAACTGATTAAAAATGTTGAGCATTTGACTACTTGTTTAGCAAATCACTCTATCAAAGATACTAATCTGCACCCTTATTGATTATTATTGCTTTTATGATATGTCTGATAACTGGTTGGACTAAAATACAAACCACATATGAGTCTCGTGACAGCATATCGTGACCTCCGGTCCAGTGGTAATTGTCATGGTTGAGAATAGACACCACCCATCTTGGCAATGTGGTTCCACCGCATGACCGAGGCTGAGAACGGTAAGCACACCGTTCATCTTGCCGTTGTGGTGCCACAGACCGCGTATCCCAAATGGTCTAATAGTCCATCTACAGACCATATATTTAAATTTAAATACCTTATAAATCACAAAAATGCCATTCACATGTTGCAAGCCCCTGTAGTTGCTGCCCCATTTTCATGTATGTTGTTCTCCATTGCTGCAGACTATATGTTTTTGACTTTTTGCTAATCTATTCTGCTATAAAGAAAAACATACAGACAAAAATTTCATCTTTCATTTTAAATAGTTACATTTTGTCTGTATGCATAACATTTTAACCTTTATATATCAAACAAAATTTCATAAAATAACTTTAAAACCATGAAATCGAACAGATTTCTTATTCAAATCTTCCCTCTTTCTCAACTCTCCAAAACCCACCTCACAAATCACTCTCACTATTCATCTCTACCTTCATCACACAATCTTCTTGAAACTGTAACCAAACTCATATCCATTTTCACCCAACAACAACAACCCGCGTCTTCACTCTCCTCAACGGAACTCGACAATTTCGGATCAAAACTCACAACTGATGTTGTTGAAACAGCCTTAAAAAGTTTCAAGAACTGGGAACCAGCATTAAAGTTCTTTAATTGGGCATCAAATCAACCTGGGTATCAACATACATGTTATACTTACAATGCCATGGCAAGTATCCTATCAGGTGCTCGACAAAATGCCGCAATGAAACAACTTTATGTCGATTTGCTTAGTTCGGGTTGTTACGTGAATCCGGGCGTGTTGGGTTATTTAGTTAGGTCTTTAGGAAGGTTAGGGATGGTTACTGAGGCGATTGAGTTGTTTGATCATGTTAAGAAGTTGGGTTGTGTTCCGAACGAGTTTAGTTATAATTTGTTACTAGCAGTTATATCGAAGGCGGGGTGTGTAGAGCTGATGACTATGAGGATGACGGAGATGAGGGATAATGGGTGGAAGCCTGATAAGTATACTTTGACGTCTGTTTTGCAGTGTTATTGTACTACAAATAAGTTTGAAAATGCTTTGGAAGTGTTTAAAAAGATAGACGAGCTTGGTTTGGTTGACTCATATGTTTTCACAATCTTAGTCATCTCGTTGACCAAAGCGGGTGAGGTGGATAAAGCGATCTGCTTGATCGACAAAATGGATGATTTCAAGATAAACTTGAACGAGAAGACTTATTATGTTTTGATTCATGGGTTTGTGAAAAACGGGAAGGTAGATTATGCAACAAGTCTATTAGAAAAGATGCAAAGTTTAGGTTTCGTGCCTGGGATTTCGCTCTATGCTGTACTCATCGAACGGTTTTGCAAAAATAAAGAGTTCACAAAAGCTTTACAATTGTATTCTCGAATGAATGAAACCAGTATTCTTCCTGATGTAAATGTACTAACTATTCTTGCTTCGGCTTTACATGATGATAAAGATATGATGTTCTTACTCAAAGAGGCAAAAGACCGTTTCAATAAGAAGTCCATGACTACATTATTTAATACTGCGTTGACTAGTCTGGTCAAAGGTGGGTCAATCGACACAGCCCATCATCAATTGCGAACCATGATGAAATGTGATGACACAAATTTTGTTTCCTTGGATGCATCTTCGTTTGGAATTGTTATTGATGGTTTGTGTCAAAAAGGTGAGCTGGAAATGGCGTTAGCCCTGTTCAATGATATGGATCAAGTAGGTTGTGAACAAAGTTTACTACTTTACAATAATTTAATTAATGCTTTGAGCGATGCAAACAAAGTGGAAAAATGCCATGAGCTTCTCAAAGAGATGAAAACGAATGGATTTGCACCATCACAGTTCACCCACAACGCTATATTTGGATACTACTGCAAAATTGGTGATGTGGATGGTGCCATAAACATGCTGCGTGAGATACGTACTCATGGGCATCAGCCATGGATTAAACATTACACCTTGCTTGTGAAGAAGCTTTCCACAAATCGAAAAGTGGCTGAAGCGTGTAACTTTATGACGATGATGATGGAAGTAGGTTTTGTTCCTGATATGATTGCATATGCTGCAGCAATTGATGGTTGGTTAAAGATTGGAGAAGTGGATTATGCTTTGAAAATGTTTAAAGATATTTCTGCTAACGGGCGGTGTCCTGATGTCGTAACATATAATACTATTATAAGTGGTCTTTGCAAGGTGAAACGAGTGTCAGAAGCCCGAGACGTTTATAATGAAATGTTACAAAAGTCGCTTATTCCTTCTGTCGTGACCTACAACTTGCTGATTGATGCATACTGCAAGGATAATGACATTGATCAGGCGGTTGGCTTCTTTTCAATGATGGCTGAGAAAAATCGAAAACCTAACGTTGTTAGTTACACAACTTTAATTGATGGGTTGTGCAATGCTGGAAGATCAGATGATGCTTTGTTAATCTGGAATGAAATGGCGTGCTCGCCCAATGAAGTAACTTATATGGCTCTCGTTAATGGTCTTTGCAAGAACAGGAAACCAGATGTGGCATTAGTATATTTTAAAGAAATGGAAGAAAAGAATTTGAACGCAGATACTTATGTGTATGTGACATTAGTAGATGCTTTTATTTCTGTATCAAATGCACCGATGGCTCTCCGTGTTTTAAGAAAAATGATTCAGAGTGGAAGGCTGCCACCTTCACTTGATAAAAACTGCGTAATTTTAAGGGCAGCTGTAGTGAAATTATTGGATGATGCATCGACTTCTTCAGAAATCGGGACACTTATTGCAGATGGTGGTGTTCCTATTCATTTGCTACAAACTGGAATCTGATAGCTATATTGTTAGTTTTTCAAGGCGATATGTTAAGCATTTTAAAGTGTATATAAACAGTCTTTCATCTTTGGGAGCTTGTTTTGAAGGATTACTTAGCTTCCAGTTGAAATAGTTGATATAAATTGATTGGACTATTGCTTAACACAATACTTCAGATTTAGAGCAGTGACAGTGTGGTGGTGGTGGTGGTGTAGTTTGGGGAAAGCAACTACATAGACCAAATTTAACAAGTACAATGTCTTTGCTAATTCTACCACATTCTTGTCAGTTGTAATGTATTAGTTCTTCTAGTTTACATGTGGAAGTATAATGGTTGTTTTGACAGTAGAAAGACATAACAGATGGTTGAAAATTGAACGGGTTTGATGAAGTGTACGAAAAACATAGATACACGGTATTAGCAAATGTTCGTTTGAGATCAACCTGGTTGTCATTCTATTAAAAAATTGACTAATTAAACAAAAATGACACATACCGTCAAATAAAACATACCGAAATTGTATTTTTTTTTCTTTTAGTTAATCGAGTTAAACGATTAATTGAAAAATAACACATTGATCAATCAGATAGTTTATGTAAAGTAAAGTTTATGCAGTTTTCTTTTAGAAAACATACATTTAAAAATTATAAATAAAATAGTAGTATATAATTTTTTTAGATGGTAGAGTAAAGCATCCAAAATTTTAACTAAGATGATTTTTATGGTTATGTTTATGAATTTTATTTATAACTAAATCATTAAATTTAGTCATCAATCTATAACGAATACACTATCAAAATTATATAAGTTTGTAATAATAATTAAAAAAAGTTACTATATTAATTTTATTCATAACTAAATCATTATATTTACTCATAATCCATAACGAATACACAAAAGGTTGCACTATTCATTTAATAGTACTCCTTATTTACCATCTTGGTGAATGTACTAATTTCTAATTTGTGAAATACTTCAGACCTTATGAATAATAGCAATTGACAAGATCAAAATCATATTGCATAAGTACTTCAGCTATAAAAGACATTAAAACCCAATTTTATAACTACCGAATCCATTAGTGACGAAATAAGTCGTTG
This sequence comes from Gnaphalium uliginosum, assembly GCA_963930675.1. Taxonomy (NCBI): domain Eukaryota; kingdom Viridiplantae; phylum Streptophyta; class Magnoliopsida; order Asterales; family Asteraceae; genus Gnaphalium; species Gnaphalium uliginosum. Next base: position 35,900,851 of record OZ005684.1, read on the forward strand.
CAAAGGTTTCACTGGCCAATATCTTTCACTACTACCTTATTGATTCATTTTATTTAGTCTTAAATATGGAAGTTGCACAACTACTCATTACAGAACTGATTTATTTTACACAGGTTACCTGCTTGCATCACTACAAAGTTTTCGATATTAATTATATTAGGTCACAAGCTTCAAGAGCTTAATAATCGTTTAAATGAAGTAAGCACAAGAATACTTATTTGTGTGGCTTCTTTGTGCCCACGTTAATCTTTTAAGGCATTTAAAGTGGACGAATCTATGAAATGGTTAAGCTTTATCCTTTGAAGCTTTTAGATTGTAATCATCATGTACAGAAATCACAACTACAAAATTATATTATGGATGTACATCAAGATTCAAGACGATAGGTTCAATGAGTTGAAGAGTATTAGAGATCTTTCTAAAATGACGATCAAAATTAGTAGACAAATAGTGTATCCAATGCTATATAACATGCATTGATTTAGTATTGCTACAATCACACTAGAACATGCATTTTTAGCAATGAAGTTGGTCAAGACTGATTTGCTAAATAGAATGGATTATGATTTCATGAATGATTATCTAGTGCCGTATATTAAGGAAAAATTGTGTTATATAGTATTATCAACGATACCACTATACATAATTTATTTGGTATAAAATTTTATCGCGAACCGTTGTATTAACTTTTATTGATGTTATGTAAATGCCCAACATGAAATAATATTTAAAATGTCAAGGCGAAGACATGTTGTACCCGCTTATTATGTCGCATCAATTATTGTCATAGCCACACTATGAGTGGGATGGGCCATGGCCCACCCAAAAGTTTTCTTAGCATTGCTAGAGTATATATGTGTATTTTAGGATATATTTATCAACTAAAACAGTTTTGGCGCACCTCTAATCTCAAAATAAATAGTCCATCCTATTAAAAACCTTAAGTCAATAGACTGTTGAATTCGTCTTTGTTTTTTACAAGTATGTAAATAATGTATATGTTAAAATTCTAACCATTTATACGAGTTCAAAAATATGTAATGGAGTTTGAAATTCAATTATTTAAGGTAGCATGTATATTCAACGTCTAATTGATGTCATATTAAATTAAATTATTTAAGAGAGTTTGTTGAAGATAACGGGAGAAATTTGGGGATGATAAATTGAAAAGGGCTTTGGTGGTGCATAATTATTGTTTAATTTAAAAGGAAACAATGGAGTAAATTATGTAGAAAGTTTTCTCACAATAAAATTAGGAGACTCTTATTTATAAATAAACTATATCAAACAAAAAATTATAAAATATTTATACATTTTTTCTATTGTAGGTATGAATGTACCCGATAGAAGTTAGTTATATGGATAAAATAAATGTTAAAAGAAAATATAGGTACTGAAATCATCATATCCTATATATGGAAAACGCTTTGTATGATGTCATCAATTAATAAAATTTCTAATTAATCAAATAAATCTTGTAATTTTACTACATTTTATTATTTTAATAATAAACTCAATACTTTTATCTTTTTTAAGAGGAGTCCAACTGTATTATATTACCAATTGTTAGTATCTATCTTATCCATTCATATAATACCAACTTAGGACATATCTTATTCGACGAACGTAATAAACATAGTGTTTATTTTTAAAAATTAGTAAAATTAAGAGGTTTATTTGGTTAATTGAATGATTATTTAATTGATGACATCATCAAAACAGAAGCGCTTCCTATAGTATATTTGGAATAATATATGAGCAGTATATGAGCAGATTGACCTAATGTCAAATGTTAATTAATCTAAATTATTATTTGAATTTATTATTTTTTCTTCGAATTTATGAATATGTAATATGCGTTATTAGACCTCTGCCTATGGTCTTGCTTGTCATCCGTCCATCGTCCATCCCCAAGACGACGCCATAGACACGGTGTCGTCTTCGTGTTCGTCCTTGGGACTCTCGTCTTGCATAAGTCTGATGTTAGACGGGTGTGCGTGGGTCGGTTTGCAACGAAATTTTTTTTGTTGTTTTTGTTTTCTTCCAACGGTCATAAAAAAAGTACTCCCTAATAATACAAGTAAATAACGGTAACATTACCATTTTTAATTAAAAAAAATTTTTTATTTAAAAAAAAAAATTTAAATTTTTTTTTATCTTTATTTTATTTTTTAACCAACTTTTTCAATCCCAAACACCATATATATAAATACAATATTAACTTAAATCACACACAATTCTCACTTTCTTTTTCTACTATATCAACTATATATACATACATCCTATATAATTCCAACACTCAAATTGTTAATGAATCCATTCGAAAATTTGGACGATTCCAATTTGGAAGATTTCAAAACAAGTATTGCTTGTTACAATCCGAATGAAATGATCAATATTATTGAAACATTAAACGTAGCCAAAAGCTCCAGACCAAAACAACGTAGAAGGCGATTACATAGAGTCTTCAAGGCGCCGGTGAACGTTTGTGGCGCGACTACTTTTCTGATTCACCAACATTCTCGTAAGATTACTTTCGAAGGCGATATCGGATGAGCAAGACATTGTTTCTCCATATATGCCAAGGTATAACATATTATTCTTACCTACCACTACCTCCGTATTTTAGCTTTTTCCATCAAGGGCGTGATGCTATCGGTAAACTTGGTGTTAACATTTATCAAAAGTGTACATTCGCATTACGCCAATTGGCGTACGGATGTACCGCCGATGCTTTTGATGAATACTTACACATGGGTCAACAAACTTCATACGATTGTTTGGACAAATTTTGTAAATGTATATTTCATCTATACTCGACCGAGTACTTGAAAAAATCAACACTCCAAGATGTATAACGTTTACATGCTAAACATGCGGAAATGCATGGTTTTTCGGCATGCTCAGAAGCGTCGATTGTATGCATTGGTCTTGGAAACATTATCCAGTAGCATGGAAATGTCAATACACACGTGGTGATCACGGAAGACCTACAATCATGCTTGAAGTGGTGGCGTCGTACTATCTGTAGATTTCACACGCTTACTTTGGTCCTGCGGGTTTGAACAACGATATCAACGTTCTTAATCAATCCGATTTGTTCAAAGATTTACTCTGATATAAAGCTCCCGAGGTAAGGTATAATGTGAACGGGTTGAATACAATAAAGGATATTAAATCGGTGACGGAATAAATCCGGAATAGGCGACACTTGTGAAGCCGTTTAAATGTACGATTGACGAAAAGAATATAAAATATAAGAAATTTCGAGAAGCTGCAAGAAAGGACGTGGAACAAGCATTCGGTGTACTTCAAGGTCGTTGGGCAATCCTTAAAAATCCGGCAAGACCGTATATCAACAAGATACGAAGATTCATGTACACTTGTGTGATTTTAACAATATGGTAACCAAAGACAACGAACGCAATATATGTCAACTTGAGAAAGATCTTGGAAACCCGAATAATCTTTCACGATGTTCGTGGACGAAGAGAGTTGCAATCCATAAAAGAATGGACAAATAATTACACGATAGGTCACTGCATCGTTTACTTTGAAATAGATTTATTAAACACATTTGGAGTCTTCCTACACATTTCTGTATTCAAATTTAAAATAATAATAATATAATAATAATATAATAATAATATAATAATAATATAATATATAATAATAATAATAATAATAATAATAATAATAACAATTTCGTAGTTTTAATTTTTATTAAAGTATTGTTATCTTGGCTTTAATTTTTTAAAATGTAATCTTATTTTCTTTTTATTGTTGAAATGTACTTCATATTTTTAAATATGACTTATAAATTAATTTATTAGTTAAGAAATGAAAAAGAAATTTAATTGGTGTGCTCTTTCGTCTTGTTGCTGACGTGATCTCAGGCCAAATTTAAGTCAGATTTTGAAAAAATAAATAAAATAATAATAATAATAATAATAATAATAATAATAATAATAATAATCCAACCATCGATCTAAAAAATAAAGAGATACAAGTCATACAACATGTTTATTTTAGTAGAATCTATAGATACAAGTCATACAGCAATAAGAACCCTGAATGCAATTGATTCTTTATGAAAACAGGGGGGAAGTTAGGGTTTTTCCGTACTCGACGGACATTGAAGAACAACTACAACGATACCAAGCCCTAAATCACCTCACACTCAAATTCAAAACCGACGAATTCGTGGTTCGTAAAACGAAATTATCTTCTTCATTCATTTCTTCCTGCCGATATGACTGTAAGTCTATGTATGCATGTTTGCAAATCAAAGTTATTTGTAGAAATTTTACACTATGTTTCTGTTTATTTCGTGAAATTGAAGAAAACGAAGATATTTTTGCCGCATTTTTGAAAAATTATGTTTTTATTTGTTACTTATAAATGTCAATTGAAAGGCTTTTGTTTAAGAATACATGCTTGATCATGCTAACCCTGAACCCTAATTTTGTTGGTGCTATTTTGAATGTGTTGGTTAGCAGCCTAATAATAAGTTTGTTTTTTTTAGGACTAAAGTTTTGTTATGTAAATCCAGGTTGTATCAGAATTTGAATTTTTGAAGTGGTGATATCAGAAAGATCAATTAGTTATTATCTGTAAGTTGTGTCAAATGGAACCGATAGATATTAGTTCAACTGATAGTGAATCAAGTGACTGGGATTTAGAGAAGTATAAAGCAGCACTAAATGAATCACCTGTAAGGGACTCAGCTACTTCGGTGCCAAATACTAGGGTTCTTCCTTCTACGTTTGCATCTTCATCCAGGCCAAGTAATGCTGGTAAGGAAAATCATTATAGTGATACTTACTATGCTAGAAAATACTGTTGTTTAACTTAATTGGTAATTTTGGAAATTGTAGTTCAACATGGATCAAGTCAACGTCACCTTCCGCTTAAAAAAAAAGCTCCTATAAATGGACATTCGTCTCGTTCTAATCATGATTTGGATTTGGATTCGGATGACCAGCTTCAGATTATAGCAAGTTCAAGTAACAATTTTGGAAATTTTAATAGTAAGCTTACCAATATCTTTCAAAGAGTGGTACAAAATTGGATTTCTGAAATGATGCTTTTTGTGGGACAAAGTTTGATTAATCAATTGTTCCCAACAGATTCTAAAAGAATGCTTCCATCATCCCTCCAGCCATCTTCATCTAGTTATAGGCCAGTAAAAGGGGGAGGCAGCACACACACTCGTGAAACTTATGGAAATTCTTACCCATCACATACATGGCAAAATCATTCGAAGGCTCATATGGAAGATACTTTCGGCTGGGCCAGTAATGATATGATGAAGGATAACCACCATGGAATTAGGATTCTACCGCCATCAATGAAGCCTCACATTCCACCTCCATCTTATGGTGGTCCATCTGATATTTATCGCCCTGCAGGGGTTGTTGATGAACAAGTAGTCGTTGATGAGAGGCATATTTATCAAGTAGCATTACAGGTATTCATGTCTCCTTCAATCAATTTTCAGTAAAATAAAGAAGAAATTTAGTGATGCTCTCATGGGCAAAGTGATACTGTTATATGTTAGCGTTACTAGCTAGAATGTTTTATTTAATATATTCTCAATAATTTAAGTTTATTTTCTGTCTGACAAGAAGTAATATATATTTCAGTGAAGGTGTTGACCTTTGACAGAGCTAACATTCGAGTTAATATTTACAGTCTAGAAATTAGAGTGGCAATATGGACGGGTTGGTTAATGGGTCAGAACGCGTAAGTTTTTGTCCATGTTGAGACAGGTTGGTTGACCAAAAGCACTTTTAGTGCTAAGTGCTAAGTTTTCTTACAATACTTGGTGTGTCAAATCACAAATGTATCAACAGGCCTTTGGCCTAGTGGTATTAAGGTGCCACTCCAAGTAGTTGAGGGTTCAAGTCCCATCTGGGAATAAGGTGAAAAGTAGGGTGTGTGTGTGCCATTCAAGAAAGTCGAATATTTTAGATCAAATGAGAAGGTCTTATGCATTAAGAGTAATACCCTTAGGACAAGTGTCAACCCATTATATCCATTTCCTTTAAAGTTATTCTATTAAAACTACACCCATTAAAGATGAACCATGACCGTTATTGACTCATTTATGTTTAATTGGGTCAAAAGGTACACATCAATCTCTCAATTAATTTGCTTGTCATATTTTTTAATAAGCTCAACTGTGAAAAAGATATGTTTGTTTATTTCAGGATCTTAATCAACCTTTAGCTGAAGCAACTTTACCCGAAGGTCTTCTGTCTGTCTCCCTTCTGAGGCACCAGGTTTTCTAAGCACCTGATTACAAAAAGTTCGCTTTTCTTTTAGTGTGTATTTTTATATCTCTATATATCTATTTATAGTTTCAAGTGTTTTGGTTATTTGCTTCTAGAAAATTGCCTTGGCATGGATGGTTCAGAAGGAACAGAGTAGTGTGGCTTGTGCTGGTGGAATTTTAGCGGATGACCAGGTAAATAATAGTCTGGGCATTGTAATACATCGGACAACCTATTTAGTAACGTTAAAGGTGGCAAGATGTTCAGGTTGGGTGAGTTTGTGAACAGGTCAGAATATGGAGGTGGATGTTTGTGAGGGAGAAGGAAAGAGGAATGAAGGAAAGTGTGTGTGAGAGTAGCTTTTAGACAACTCACCAAACAGATGGGTTTGGACAAAACCTTTTTTGTGAGTTTTTGTCAAACCCACTCAACTAAAAAAAACGTCTATGACATTCAAACCCGTTCCTTCAGTCCAAAACCCTTTAACCAAACACACCCTAAATATCTGAATAACACGTTTGAGAAGGTTTGCATTAAAAATAAACTATGCATGACTTTCAAGTTTCAACACATTTACCCGTTTCCCTTTTAGCTAACATTTTTGATCTGGCCAAATTTAACCTGTTTGAGATAAAATACAATCCCAATTCACTCATTCGTTAGTAAATGGGTTGAATTTGACACCTCAAACATGTATCTGCCATATAGGATTTATCTGTTCGAATTTCGGAATCCCACCTAAACTTACTTTTGCTGTATCTCTCTCCACAGGGACTTGGTAAGACGATTTCAACAATTGCGCTTATTCTGAAACAGAAATCTTCATCAAAACCAAAATTAGATGATTCTCACAATTCAAAAGCTGAAGCCTTGAATTTAGATGATGATGATGGCAAAGCCACAGAAGTTGTAGATGATGACAAGGATGAAGTGAAGTTAATAACTCGGGCCAGTAACTCAACACAAAAACTTAGTAACCGTAAACCCGGGGCAGGATCACTGGTTGTGTGTCCAGCAAGTGTGCTAAGACAATGGGCTCGCGAGCTAGATGATAAAGTTACAGAAGAAGCTAAGCTTAATGTTTTAATCTATCATGGTGGCAATAGAACCAAAGATCCTACTGAGCTGGCAAGTTATGATGTAGTCCTTACAACATATGCGATTGTGGCAAAAGAAGTCCCAACTAAAGTTCTTGATGAGCAAGATGAAGATGATCAAAAGAATGGGGACAGTTATGGATTGAGTTCTGAATTTGCTAGTAAGAAAAGGAAGATGGGTAATTCTGGTAAGAAAAAGAAGGGTAAGAAAGGAATTAATGGTTCTATCATTGATTGTAGTGGTACCCTTGCAAAGGTGAATTGGTTTAGGGTAATATTAGATGAAGCTCAAACGATTAAAAATAGCAGAACACAGGTGGCAAAATCGTGTTGTGGGCTTAGAGCAAAAAAACGGTGGTGTTTGTCGGGAACACCTATACAGAACTCGATTGATGAGCTGTTCAGTTATTTCAGGTTTTTGAAGTGCGACCCATATGCCAATTATAAATCATTTTGCAGTCAGATAAAGATCCCGATTTCAAGAAACTCAATGCACGGTTATAAGAAACTTCAAGCCGTGCTGAAGGCAATAATGCTTCGTCGAACAAAAGGTGCAAATATATTTTTTACATCTATACACACACATGCACTGGCGATATCAAACTGGGGGCAGTGTGGGCAGCTGCCCCCTCAAGAATTTTTTGAAAGTTGCATATAAATTGTAGTAAGGTTTTAAGAATAACGCCCTCATATTCTAGTGGTCAAGTTCACGTGTTCAAGTCCAACAGCCTTCTTATTCTTTTTATTTATATTTTTTGCTATTTTCACAATCCTCCTCCTGTTATCTTTTGTTTCTATTTAGTACATTTCTCTATATATATTTTTTCCTTTATCTAGTAATACATAATTATACCATTCTAACACTTAATTATTAAACTTTATAACTAAAGTGGTACATATATTTTTATTTTTTTTTACATAATCTAATTTTGTAAATCGCAGAGAAATTTGTAATGTCTCATACTTAAAAAGTTAGAAGAACCTGAAACTTTGAGAATGACAATTTTGAGAAAGGCAACACGAATAACCCACTTAAGTAATTTGGTCCCTCTAATCTAGAAGCTTTGTGTTTAAGTTTCAATTAAGATTTAGATGTATTAAAAGGTCTAGAATGGGTGTGTGGAGTCCTTGCCAATTCAACAATAATCAGAGTAAATTGTTCTTTTTTTTCCTTATAATATTCAACTGGAATTATGTACAAGTAAACATACAACTCTATATTTGTTTAATGAGGTATTTGATATTGGAAAAGTGGTTCATATGGATAAAGTGTATAGGCCTATAAATGTCCCTTATTGCCATTTCATGTCATGCATAGCGTGTCAATTTTATTTTTGCCAAATTTCCAGCCACATAGGCGAAACCCAAGCATTGCCTATTAGTTACCTATTAACATCCGATTTTGTTTATTTTTTCTAGGCACTTTGATTGACGGTAAGCCTATTATTAACTTGCCTCCAAAAACAATAAACTTGAAAATGGTTGACTTTTCGACTGAAGAACGAGCTTTCTATCTAAAGCTTGAAGCTGAATCACGCTCACGATTCAAGGTAATGAAGTCTTACTTTATATTTAAAATGGAATCACACTAAATCAATATCAAGTACTTATAACCAAACTAAGAAAGTAAATATTCAATTGATGCCCAACAAAAACTCCTTATCATAGGTGTGGATATGTCACCCGTTATAATGGTGTTAGTACGAGTATATGTCATCTCGATTATGTGATTGCGGCTAATTGTGATTTATGTAATTTATTTTGATATTTAGATACTGTTTTACAGGCGTATGCAGCAGCAGGTACTGTAAGTCAAAATTACGCAAATATCCTTTTGATGCTTCTTCGCCTTCGCCAAGCTTGCGACCACCCATTACTTGTTAAGGGATTTAGCTCAGAATCTGTCAGTAGAGTTTCTACAAGAATGGCAAAGAATCTCCCGAAAGATATGCAAGCCAATTTGTTAAATCTCTTGGAAACTCTCAACATATGTTGCTTGTGTAGTGTGAGTCTCCATACCTTCCAGCTTTCCATTCTTCTATAATTGAGACTGAGAGCTTATTGTTAAGAGTTGGCACTTAAACCCATTTACATATAAATTACTCAATTCTGGATATGTTTAGAGTCAAACAGGTTTACCTATAAAATTAGTAAATAAATCGTTCTATTTAAAATGTACTCCTAGCTTTTTTGGTAGCATGGTGTCTGATTTTAAAGCTTTGGCCAACTAAATCCACGGGGTCCGAGTCCATTGTGACACTTCTACTTACAATGATGGCTCATAAGCACATGTATCGTACTTATTGGTATAGTATGCTTTGTGTGAATTCGAGGTCTTAATCAATAAGTTATGGTTCTACAGGATCCACCAGAAGATGCTGTGGTTACCCTCTGTGGACATGTATTCTGCTATCAATGTGTATCTGAATACTTAACAGGGGATGACAATACTTGTCCATCACCAAAATGCAAAAGCCCGATTGGTCCTGATGTTGTATTCAACAAAGCGACATTAAGAAATTCTCTCTCTGATGATAATAGTGCAAGCTCATCAAGAATTGATGAGAAATCTATAGTTCTTCAGCAAGATTATAGCTCTGCCAAGATCAAAGCTGTAATTGAGATTATTCGATCAAATTGCAGATCAAAAAGTTCATATTCAGAAGCACCAATTTATTCGGGGAAGGCATCTACTAGTTCGGGTGTTGAAGGACCAATAAAAGCAATTGTGTTCTCTCAGTGGACAAGAATGTTGGACCTTGTTGAGATGTCACTTAATCAGTATTGTTTAGAATACAGGAGGCTTGATGGTTCAATGTCTTTGGCTTCAAGGGATAGGGCTGTCAAAGAATTCAACAATGATCCTGAGGTTGAGTTCTTATTATATACTCCAGTTGCTTAATTTAATATTAGTTAATTGGCGGGTTGGGTAACAAGTCAAAATGGGTAATTGTTGGAATGGGTTCAACCGGAATCGACCCATTCAAAAGTAAATGGGTCGAAATTGCTACCTCTAATTAATGCACAACCCTTTCTCAGAAACTAATATGTGTAGCCAAGTATTGATGGAACTTTGAGTTTCCACATTTTAACCAAGAAATGAAAATATGTTGCAGGTGATTGTGATGTTGATGTCACTGAAAGCTGGGAATCTCGGTCTTAACATGGTTGCCGCATCTCATGTTATTCTTTTAGATCTTTGGTGGAATCCAACTACTGAAGATCAAGCAATTGACCGAGCTCATAGAATCGGTCAGACTCGTCCCGTTACAGTGTCGAGACTCACTATTAAGGATACAGTGGAGGACAGAATCCTTTCTCTCCAGGTTTGTACTTCACTTGTTAAACTGTCAATTTACATTTTTGCAATGTCAGCAGTTTAGATACTTGAATGTTGTTCCATGAATTGAAAAAATTGGTGAACACAGGAAGAAAAGAGGAAAATGGTGGCTTCTGCTTTCGGTGAAGATCAAAGTGGAACTTCAGCCGCTCGTTTAACTGCGGAAGATCTCAGATTTCTGTTCATGGGCGGACATTGAAACTTACATTATTAGGTAGTGGCATTGGACATTTTTGTTTAGATCAAGTGCAAAGCCCTGTAAATAGTGGGAATTACTACTAGTATTTTGCTGTAGAGAAAGGTTAGACTTGAATGTTTGTTTATTTAAGCATTTTTCCTGTGCAAGTTTGCAAGTATGATGCTTTTCCGACTGTTGAATGCATCTATGTAGATGCTGTTTAGCTCTATTTCTGGTTTTTCTTTTACCGTTTATGGTGTTAGGTCTAGCAGCAGACATTTTTGGAACACAACATTTTTGACATCGTACTATCAAACTTGTATGTCTGGTTATACCCACAACTAGGAATCTACATCTACATGTGAATTAACAGATACGTTTGTAACGTTAGTATGCGCTTAGCTACACGTAGCAACCACTAGAAATGTAAGATGACTCTTGAACTGACTATTCAAGATAAACTAAGGGATTCGAATTTGCTTATTACTCCATTATTACTCATGAAATCTTTCCTAAATGTGCTAGTGATATTCGGGTATTGGATTTATAGGAAATTGTTTTAGGTTATACAGGCCAATGGTTGAAATTACAATAAACAACATGAAAATGTTGTTATTTCGTATTCCATACTCGTTTAGTTATTGGATAATTTTTATTTAAAGCTCTAGTTAGTTATGAACTAAGCAAACTCAGATACTCTCATGTGAGCAAAGCCCGGCCCGGACCGGGCCTTGGACCGGGCTTTTCTTGGCCTGGGCCGACCCTTTCAGAAAAAGACCGGTCTTTTCTAAAGTCCGGGCCGGTTCGGTCCGGGCTTTATTAACTTTTTATCAGGCTTTTTAGGCCTAGCAGGCCGGGATCGGGTCGGGCCAGACATGACCGGTCTTTATTTTTGGTCGACGTAACTTTTTTAGAACACCAAATTTATGCATTTTTTTATCAACTTATAGTCAATAAGTATTACAAAAATGTTCAATAAATTATCACTTATGAGTATTACAAATACAAAAACAAAAACTTACTAGTTGGCTATTCAATTTGATTCACAATTTGACATAATAAATGCTTTTGTCGAATAGTTCACATATGCCAGTAGCTTTTTTCTTCTTAAATGATAAGTCAAATTACATATTGATGACACTTGCTATTGTATTGAAAATTGCACCATGTCTTCACTTCATTAAAACGGTCAACATCTAAAGTCATAACTTCTTTATGTTACTAGCTTGTGTTTCTTTTTTTTCCTTTAAGAATCAAAGTCGAAATGTCCTTCATCTTCGTGAATTGTATTTAAGTGACCTCCTTCATTGTCGTTGCCATCATCCAATGAATTGTTTGGAGATGTAAGTGTACTTTTCTCGATATCAAGTATTTCATCTTCAAGTTCATCAAGAGCATTTTCAAGTGATTCTTTGTCTTGAACGCGGTCAGCACTATCCAAATAATCCTTTAAGCAAACGTATACTTCCACCGACATATCCGAGAGCCTTGTTCTTCGTTCCGATATGATCCTGCCACTAAGAGAAAAAGCAGATTCCGAAGCTACTGTACTAGCTTGGACCGTTAGTAGATCGCGGGCCATTGCCGCCATGACCGAGTAATCTTTTTCCCTTCTTTGCCACCAACTAATAATATCAAACTCATAATATCGTTCTCGTGTCATGGCACCTAAAAAATCGTTTGAAACATATGCATTGTATTCATTGGTCGGGACTGACGATTTAGAACGTTTGCTTGAATCTTGCAAAAATGAATATGTGTAATCTTTAAGATTGTCAATGTTGTTATTTATGGAACTACTTGATTCATTGTTAGTAGTTGAAGGTGTTTGTTGGCTAGGATTTGTCTCAAACTCACGTTTATATAATTTAAATAAAGCTTCAAATGTTTCTAAAAAAGAAGCTTTATTATCTTTGGCAAAATAGGTTTGTATGATGGATGTATAGATAAAGCATTTCCAATTTTTTCGATATATGATAGAACCCCAGACCTATTAACCGTGGGATCTAATGCACATGCACATGAAAAGATCAAAGGTAATTCATTGTAGTATTTAAGTAGTTTTTCTATCATAGCCTTAATAGGTCCGGTCCAAAGAGGATGAAACTGAAACTCGTTTAACTTATTTGCCATAAATAATATTTCGGGCAACACTAGGTGTGAAGTTGGATAATAAACTCCGGATAATAATTTTGTAGCATTATAAAAAACTTCTAAAATACTTATGAATGAATCAAGTAATTCCCACTCAACATTTTTAATATCATGGTTACTACAATGCAAGTCATAAAATCCTTTAAGTGCATTTTTTTGTCTAACCAAGCGTACAAACATTTTATAAGTGGAATTCCATCTAATTGGCATATCCCATTCTGGTCTTAATGATTCAAAATCATTTTGTTTACAATAGTTATAATATAACCGTGAGAATTCATAGTCTTAAATTTTTCTAAAGGTTTGAAAATATGAGATAGACCAATTTGCACAATTAAGTTTATTATGTGACAAGTACAACATGTGTGAATGAATGAACCGTCTAAAGTTTTGGGTAAAGAGTTTTGCATTCTCCTAACACAATTGTCGTTATTAGACGCATTGTCAAACGAAATACTTAAAATTTTATTTTTTATTTTGTATATGTCAAAAGTTGCCATGAGAGTTTCGTATATACGTTCACCCGTGTGTGGATAAGAAAAAGATTCAAAGTTTATAGTGTGTTTAATCATTTGCCATGACGACGGATCAATCCAATGACATGTCACACAAATATAAGTATCTTTCAAATTGTGAGGTGCACTCCACAAACATGTCCTGAAAAAGTTTTAAAATATTTTATCATATCTCTTTTAGCTCTAGACCACATTTTAATAGCATCACGTTTCAGAGAATGACAACTTACTTGACAATATTTAGGTTGTAACGTATTCTTGATCCACCTTACAACTCGTGGACGGTCCAACAAGTTGAACGGTAGCCCTTCTTGTATAACCATCTTCATGCCTTCCAGTCGAGCAAGTGTTTGATTACATTGCCAACTTCGCCCATGTTCATCGATTTGCATTTGATCATATTCCGCCACCGGCTTTTTCTTCAAACACGCTTTTTCCCAATGTCTCGCCAAACTAGAGTTTCCCTTGGTTGATAGAAAACTCGAACATCTCAAGCATAAAGCATATTGTTGCCCATTTCTCTTAACAAGATCAAAGTGGTTCCAAACATCAGCAGTACGACCCACATTGCTTAACACTTCATAATCTTTCACCACAGTAGATGGTGTTGAAGATGAATCATTGTTGGAGTTTGAATTAATAGATGCCATAATTTGTAAATAGAACTGAAAATACAAGGTTTTGCAAGTAGAAAAGTTATGAGAAGTTTGGTAGAGTTACCTTGTTTTAGCCTATATTTATAAGAAAAAAATTTAGAAAGTTACCGTTACACTAAGAAAGGCTTGGCAAATTAACGTTAGACTAGAAAAGAGTTAAGAAACTTACCGTTAGTCTTAAAGATGAAAGTTGTTACTGACACAAATCACTTTATCAATAAATATGGTAGATTCATATTTGATGGAATGGAAAAAAGAAGGTGTAATATAGTAGATATGTACTGTAAGAGGAGGTTGGCATGACATTTACTATGATATATGAGATAATAGAGTTGGCATTGCATTTATTAATCCCAATGAAAAAGAAACTAGATCAGTTGATGCATTAAAGGGGTTGGAGAATGAATATTATATCTATTTTACCACAAATCGGGCTAGACCGGGCTTTGTCTGGGCTTTATTTGGGCCTCTAATGGGGCTGGTCCGGGCTTTGTCCAATATGGGACCAGGCTTTGACCAATATAGGACCGGGCTTTGGACCGGTCTTTTAACCAAAACTTGGACTAATATAGGAATGATCGGGCCAGATAGGACCGGGTCCGGGCCTCATCGGGCCAGGCTTTTTAGGACTGGGCTCGGGCAGGGCCTAGGACCGGGCTCAGGCTTTGTCCAAATTGCTCACCTCTCATCTATGCTAAAGGTCTTTGTTGCAAATCTACTAGTTACATTCAATTGAATATTGAAATTTATAAAATTCTTATCGAAACTATGGGTTGTTTGACTTGCTAAGATCGTTTAGGCTGTTTGACTTGTTTTATGAGTCGAGTCGAATATACTCGGCTGGAGTAGTATTTGTTCGGGTTTGAATCGGTTATTATAAATTTCAAATTCAAATAGCTCGCCATTTGTTCGACTCACTAACACCAACGCCTATATATATATTTATATATATATACACACACACACACACACACACACACATAGTCAAAGGTTCAAATGAGAACTACAAAAAGGTACAGAACTGCAAGAACTTTTAAGTTATAGGGATTTTAACATGTTTAACGATTCAATCATATGTGAACATTGATGTAGATTAAGGTTAAAAGTAAAATAGTTCGAGAAAACATCAAAATAACCTTTAAAATTAAATTTATAATTTTCGTTCACATGTGCACATTTGATATGTGCACATGTGAACACTTCATATATTTTATAGTTTAACATGTATTTTGTTGTTTTTAACTTTTGTTTGTCAATAATATGAACATTAAATAACATTTTTATGTAATTTGTTGCATTTACATGTATAAAAACAATGTAATTTAAAAGTTCTCGCAGTTCTGTACATTTTGTGGTTCTCGTTATATAAAAGCAATATATATATATATATATATATATATATATATATATATATATATATATATATATATATATATATATATATATATATATATATGGGAACGTTCAAGAGGGAAACAATTTTTTGGGGGGAAGGAGGGAACCATTAATATTCATCACGGACAATAATACACTTACCAATTAAAATGTCATCAAAAAAATTATTTTTATCGATAAATATTAATCATAATCGATGCTATAAAGAGTATATTCACCAATTAATTTTCTTTTTAACTTTTAACTCATAACATTAGTTAATGAATATTTAATAAATTGCTAACATTCATCATAATTGTAACACCCGAAATTTGAGGTATTATTTTAATAAGTATAAAATAGTTACTATTAATTATCGTACAAAAGTATTAAAGTTGTTTAAATTATTATAAGTTGTGAATAGTTAGTTATGTGTTAAATTATAAGATGATAAAACTTAAGGGGTTAGAACTATAAGTGTTTAATTATTTTGAGGACTAAAATGTAAGATTCATATATACATACATACATATCGATACATATATACATTCAAAAACATTCATGTAACTTCCAGAGGGAGAGAAAGGCGACGGGAAGAGAAGGAAGAAGGAGAAACTAATCTCAATTCATCAAATTAAATTCAAAGTTGAATTCAAGTAGTATTATACACCCTTAATCTAAGGTAAGTATTTATTCTTAGTTATCTAACCTGGAAATTAAGGGATAGGAGGGCTTGAAGGTTGAGATGATAAATTGATCAAAAAATTGGGTTGGGTTGTATATGATTAGGGTTAGTTAAGTTTAGAATTTATGTTACTAACCTTAATCCAAATCAAAAGTTGATAATTTAGCTAGTGTTAATAAGTAATTTTGGTGGGTTATGTGAAATTGTGTTAATTATGCCTAACTCACCCTAATCACTAATTAAAAAGGTTATTTTGATGCTAATGGTAATTCAAGTAGTTAAATTATAGAAGGGATTATGATTTTTGAATTAAGAAACTATGCTTAGTTTAATTAAAAGTCAAACCTTGTCAACTCAAGGGGAGGATGAGTTGATGATGTTGATTAGTTAATTTTGAAGATTGTTAGATGCTAAATGTGTTGTTATATTATTATGTGATTATTTGATAGATGTTAAAGACGTGGCGTTCTTTGTTGATCATTGAGTTATATTGCCTAAAACACCAAGGTGAGTGATATGGGGGTTATTTGGGTAATGGTTGTGTGTTCCGGATTGCATACGTGCAAGAGATTCACATGACCGAGTGGATTTTTTATTATTATATGCTCATGTCGTTATGTGTTGTTGATTATGCGTTGTTGATTATGCATTGTAGAGATTAGCTAACTTATGTTAGCCTATGTTGTTGTCAGTTGTTTCACATTGTGCACATTGTGAGTTGATAGCGGATCCGCCTAATTGGTTATAATCTCTACAAATGCCAGTTATTATTTGTTAGTTGTTGTGCATTACTCATATGATTGCATATATGCTCACTAAGCGAAATGCTTACCTATTTAGTTGTTTGATGTTGTAGGTGCAGGTGGTTCAGGTGAATTAAGTGGGCAAAGGGAGGGCAAAGCGATTGCAAAGAAGTAACATGGACCAAGACTTGCTAATTACAAGTTTGGCAAGTTTATTTTCTTTTAAACTATCGTTGTATATGCCATGTTGTGTAAATCGCCCACCCGAATGCATGTTGATGAAAACATATAGTTTTGAATGTGGTGTCAAGTTGTAGTGTTTGAATGACAAGAAGTCAAACTTTCAATTGGTTGTAAGCTTTTGCATAACTTTTATAAGTTGAATGTTGAAAGGATCGATAATTTAAAGAGCGGTTGTTTTTATATAGTTGGTTTTTAAATTGGTCAATTTTAAATGTTCAAACGGGTCGTTTTTGCTAAACTTGTCGAGATGATGGTTTGGACAACTTGATGTATGTATTGGGTTAAAATATGTTGATTTGAGTCCTGGAAGTGGTAATAGAATGACTTTGTTGTTACAAGAAAATGGTGCAATAAGTGCCCCCAAATGGACACTTTTGATTCAATGTCCAAAATAATCGTTGATGCGAACTTTGAAAAAGTATAAGTTGAGAAAGGTTTATTTTGTGGAGTAAAGTGTGTTTGCAAAATTTGGTAGTCTAACAGTTAATGAATCGAACTTTAGATCAAAAGTTGTTTTGGTAAAAAGCTGAGAATTCTGCACAGGATGAACTACCCGGTGAGTACACTTGGTACCCGGTAGGTACTGCCCGTACCTGGCAGACTTACCCGGGCGGGTACCTGTCCATTTTCAGAAAATTACTTTTAAAGTCTATTTTGAATTATTTTCATTATAACATTTAAGTTCACGTGTATATTTACGAGTTATGAAACATTAAAAAGAGAAAAAAAAATTTGAGCGTTTCAATAATGAATGTTAACCAACATTTTCACGATGAATGTTTAAACATAACATTTTGACAAATATTTTTAATTTTAACATTCATCATAATGAATGCTAACTAACATTCACCACGATAAATATTAACGATTTTGGATATAATATTCATCAATTGATGTTATAGCCTAAAAAAAGAATTTATCAAGGAAGCTTAATATTCATAACATTGATTCTGATCAACATTTATTAAATTTCACATTTTTATTTTTGACATTTGTATTGGCGAAGTTAAGATACTCCGTGATGAATATTACACTTCCCCCTTCCCCCCAAAAACGTGTTTCCCCTTGGATCATATCACTATATATATATACATATATATATATATATATATATATATATATATATATATATATATATATACACACACACACACACACACACACGTAATAGGATATGGATCAATTGCGAAATAATTTTTTGAGGGAAGTAAGGAAGTTAACCATTCATTCGCGATTAATGATAATCAAACGTAAAAAAAATATTTTTATCAAGAAATATTAATCAAACCGATGTTATACCTACTAATATTAATAGATAAACTATTTTTTATAACTTATAATATCATATGATGAATATTAAGAGAATTTTTTTAATATTTATCATTAATTAATGTTAACTGAAGTGGATATTATCAGTTTTTTTGAAAAATTATTTGTTATATCGAAACATATTTTGATTTCTCAAAATTTTGAAATTGGATTGTTCTATGCGTTAAAGATTTGTTCTCAATTAAATAGTCAATTTAAATAGGTATCCTACTAATAGACCTTTCTAATCCGAATTTGACCTAGAACCAAATTTAACCGATTAGATTAATTCAATAAGCTAGAAACGAAAAATACTCAACGCATCATAATTATAAAGCTTTAAGAACTCAATTTTTTCAAAATATAAAATTGTATATTTTGGGTTAAAATAGTACATATATTTTTATCGATTTATTCGTTTAGCACACTATACAATCACAATTTTTTGTATTACTTTTGTATGTTATTTTTCTCTATAGTTGCTACGTTTAATTCAAAATTCACTCAATTTACATCGGACAACAATTTATATTTTGACTCTATTGATAACATGTATAGCAATATAATTATAATAATAACTATATGTTCTATTGAAAACATTTTGGATTAATTTTCAAATTTATAATTCTATCTTACGAAATTGAAGATTACATTTTAAAAGGTTAACGTTCTCTTTTAAATGTTATTAGACATTAGACATTAGACATTTATGATTGTTTTTTATATTTTTATTTTCTGATATATATTTTTGTCAAATATATTTTATTTATGCTTTTTTTACTTACAAAAAAGACCTATACTCTTTTTTGAACTAACATATTTATTTATCTTTTTTTACATAGTTAAAAACACAAATACTCTTTAGACTACCTCTCCATACCCTTTTTATTTTAATTTCCTTAGAGTCGCATGTGAAAAAAGAAAATCGTCTTTTTTAGTTGGATGTCTTACTCTTTAAATTAAATAAAAAGGGTGAAAAACTTTGATGTCTTGCTATTACGTACTTTCATTTAATTATATGTGAGTTAGACATAATAAACTGTTAGTACGTGGTTAACTAATTAACTCTCTTAAACGATATTTAAAATTACACGTGGACTGAATTTTTATACTTTATTTTTTGAAGATATGATAGAGAGTATGAATATCAAAAAAATAAAATTCATTTGTATATTACTATTTAGTTTATAGATTTATATGTTAGTACAACAAAATTTAGTGAAAATGAAGTAATCAATAACGATACGCCACATATAACAAAATTCATTTTCTTCAATGTTTTTAAAAATTAAATATCTCAAAAACGTTAAGTCGAAAAATTATAAAAAATTGCACGATAAAAATCAACGTTTTTTTCTTCTCGATTAGACATACCACTAGGTATACTTTATAAAAAAAATAATTAAAAATAAAAAGTTGAGAGGATTTGATTGATATAATATAAAATAAAAATAAAAAAATAATAAAAAACACTATTTCTAACCTATTTACATTTACTAGCTGAAATATGAATAGTTTTGGTTGTCTACCAGATTAGACAAGTCGATAGCATGTCAATATATCGGGGGTATAAACGTATATAATAATTATTATTATCAAATTCTCTACGGCTTTATAACGTTACACAAAATAAAAAATAAAAAGAAAAAAAACTTATTATAAACAACCCCACACGTCACACTAAATTCACATCATACCTACCACACACCTTTCCTAACGCCGTCTAATACACCGTTACGCGTTTTCAACACACTGTCAAACAATCCCTTAACTCCGTTAGTTAACTCATCTACGCCGTCCGAATATTTCGTCACAACGTTTCCAAACTCTTTAACGCCGTTAACAAATCTAACGCGTCGATCTTCGCCGCCGTCTCTGTCACCGTTGATGACGGAAACTTCATCGAGTAAATCACATACGGTTACCACTCGGCTTGCCGTATCTTCAAGCTCCAACAACTTTGAATTTGACTTTATCAGGTCAAACATTTGTTTCTGAACGCCGTTGACCGAGTCAGACCACAAAAACTCGGCCGGAACTCGGAATTCAACCAGATCTGACTGTCCGTATAGTACGGACACTAAAACGCTAGATATAAAGACTGTCAAAATACCTAGACCGTGTAACGTCCGTTTAATCAGATCTTTTCCGTTACTTAACTTACTGATCGGAAAACTGTTGATGCCGGAAATCAATTCTCCGACCAAATCCTTCGCGCGTTGAGATTTCTCCGATGATGTCTCTTCACTATGACGTACGGATCTGATGAGCGCGTCCTTCGCTTTTATCAGTTTCTCGGGCGCTGGAATCTGACCGGACGAACTGATCATCCGGAGGCTTAGTTTCATCAACATACGACGTTCGATTAATTGTTGAACGGCTGATGAAACCAAATTGCATAGATCTAATACTTTTAAACTGTAATCCATATACAAAGCCTGGAAACATTCTGATTCAGATTTGAAACTCGAAATCTGATCCTGTGATTCGGCGTGAATCGTTGATAAAAATGCAACCGCCTTGGACATCCATGATAAGCTGATAAATGAAGAATCGGTAGCTGGAACTAGGGTTTTGAGATGAAAAATTACTTTTTCATCGAAGGATCTAGAAGCTTGTTGGTAAGATTTAGGGATAGGTGATGATTTCTTGGTGATTGATTTGAAATGTGAAGTTAGATTAGCTTTCTCTACGAGAAACATAGCGTACTGTTAGAATTTCTATAAAATGAAGTCGCCGGAACTGAGAGATTGTTGACGGAAACGGTAAGTTTTATTCGCCGGATTATTATAGATATAATTATTTGGTGGAGTTTTGGTTTCTAGGATTTGGATGTTAATTTCAATTTGAATTGATTTTATATAATTTATATTTTTTAATTATAAAAAGACGTGTGAATAAATATACGGTAGTGGAGACGAAAAGGGAACCAGCTGAAATGACTCAATTGCCCTTGCTTTAGCGTTTGCCTTTTGGTTTATTGATTATTTTAGATTTAGACGGATGAAATAAATATTCAAAGTTTGTGGATTCATATATTATTTTAGACAATAACATGTATATAATATACTCCGTAATAAGGGCATGAGCTAAAGGAAAGGGGTATTTTTTGATGGGATAGAGAAACGTTAATATACACCACAAACAATATTAAATGTATCAATTAAAATGTAAAAAAAATCATTTTTACTAATATATATTAGTTAAAATTAACTTTATAAAGAATACATTGACAGATAAATTTTCTTTTTAAGTCTAACATCATTTGATAATTATTTATTTAAATATTTGTAAATTGATGTTAACTATTTATCGTCAAAATAGTCATGAATGTTAGCTACATATTAAATAAAGTGGGTGTGGTTCTAAAGAAAATGAAAAGTTATGTAAGAAGATAAAACATCAATAGCAGCTCGACATGTGACCCTCTACCACTTCCATCTCTTTTACATTTTCTTTTCTCTTCACTCTCCCTCCTTTTTAGTATTCTTTTTTTTTTTTTTACTTTTTCTTTTCTTCGAACTTTTATTTAAAAAAGTTGAAATCGCTTTTGTATATTATCACTTAATATTTTTTTAACCTTTAATTTAACAGTTTAAACTTATTTTAATGATTTCAATATTTTTTTTCTGTCGTTTTTCTTCTTTAATGTATTTAAGCGGTTTTAAATCTGATTTTTTTTTTGTACTTCTTCTTTAAATTTCATTTAAAATTATTTAAACATTTAATTCACTTATAATACCTTTACTTAGATGATAATGTAGTATTTTTATATAAAAAAATGTTGTATCGTCCGATTGAAATACAATGCACTAATTTATTTTAAGTATAAGCATCGTGTATCATGGTAATAAATAATACAATGCATCACTCTAATAGTTGTATGCATTATATTTAAAATTCAAGTGCATCATAATAATATATACATTACGCAAATTGCATCGTATTTGAAAATGTAGTGCATCATGTGTATACACTCTAATGATGCATCGTTGTAATAGTGTAATGCACGTGATTTTAAAATTGTGTAATACATCATAGTTGAATGTACAGGCATCATAATAATTTGAATTGTAATAATTTTAGTGCATCAAAATTAGAATTATAGTTTATCTTAACTATACAATGACGGTGCATTAAATTTTAATTTCTGATGCATCGTAATCAACTTATTTTTAACTACTTATGCAAAAGAGTAATGATTGCATTCATAGTTAAAATTTTGCATGATAATTAACAGTCAGGTGCATCATAATTAAAAGTCAAGTGCATAATAGTTAAATGTCAAGTGCGTCATAGTTAAACGTCAAAAAGTCAGGTGTATCATAATTTTAAATCAAGTGCATCATAGTTAAATGTCAAGTGCATCATGGTTAAATGTCAAGTGCATCGTAATAATATATACACCACGTCATAGTTAAAAGTCAAATGCATGATAGTTAAGTGTCAAATGCATCATCATAAAATGTCAAGTGCATCATAGTTAAACGACAAATGCACCATAATAATATGCATGACAATTAAAAGTCAGGTGCATCATAATTAAAAGTCAAATGCATGATAGTTAAAAATCAAGTGCTTCATAATAATATATACAACACATCGTAGTTAAAAGTCAAGTGCATGATAGTTAAAAGTCAAGTACTTCATAATAATATATACAACATATCGTAGTTAAAAGTCAAGTGCATAATAGTTAAATGTTAAATGTATCATCATTAAAATTCAAATGCACAATATTAAAAGTCAAAACACAATAAAAAAAGTAAAAAGAAAAAAAAAAAAGAAGAAGAAGTTAAAATCAGTTGTAAATATATTGAAAATAAAAATAAAAAATACAAAGTCAATTAGTTATTAAATGGTTAACAAAACAAAGAACAAGTAAAAAAGTAAAATAAATCATGTTAAAATATGTTAAAAAGATTAGAAAAAACTTTAACAAAAAATTTTAAAAAATATTAAAAAAATAAGATAATAAAAAAAAATGTGAAAAAATATGATAGATGAAAAGGAAAAAGGAAAGGGGAGGAGAGAAACACTTGTCACTTTTCCATTGACTTCTTATCTTACTATACAAAATCTTTTTGTATTAGATCTAATCCCAATAAATATTCATAAATTGATGGTATAATCTATCGAAAGAATTTATCAAGAAAGGTTAACATTTATAGTGTTGATTTTGATAAACATTTATTAAGTTTCACTTCTCCTCTTTCGAATTTGTATCAACTAAATTAAAATGATTCATGATAAATGTTAACGTTTCTCTCATTCTCCTTAAAAAGGTGTTTCCCTCTAAATTACTCCACGTAGTATAATTATAATATATATTTATTGTTATTGTTATTATGTTAATAGATAGATAGTTATACCATTTTTAATTGTATGGTTTTTGCCGTTGTTTAAAGAAAATAAAGTTGGTCACATATTTGATTTTGTAGGAACAACTTGTCTACGGTCCGTATCTTTTGTTGGATTCCGCACGCTTGTTTTCGTACTACTTTTTGCTTTTTGTTTCTATTTTAAGGCTTTTGGTTAGTACTGTACTACTCTTTATGGGTCAACCGTCAACGTCAAACATGGATGCTTCACGCCTCTATTCTCTTTTTTCAATCCACAAATCATATCACTCTACGTACATTTCAAGTGTCTCGTTTTGACTTAAATTTTTTTTTCTTTTTCAACTTTGACTTTAAATATTTTTATTTATATTAAATAATACTTGATACAACATATATGAATGAATTGAATTTTAAATGTATTTTCACTAGTATAGTTTTCATCAGTTATTATATAATACAAATAAAAATACTTAAGTTCAAAGTTAAAAAAAAAAACCTTTATTAAGTCAAAACAGGACATTTATAGTGGGACGGGGAGAGTATATGATTACAACAAATTCATCAATAAACTAAAGCAATTAGAAATGTTGACGAATAACACACCCAAACTAACAAAAAGTTGAGTTCTTTAAGAAATGAGAGTAGTTTTAAAAGGTACTTAAGGAAGTCATGTACTTCAAAAACTTATTTATAATATCCCTTTTTTCTTTTTTAATTCTATTTCGTAGAGTTGCATTGCACAATTTTGACTTGCACCATCATTCTTTTACACCACTACAATCCGTTAAAATATCATAATAAGATCACGTATTTTGGTTGTACCTTTTTATTTCTTTTATTTAATTTTGTTTTCGATCCTTAACTGTCAAAAAAGAAAAACAAATACTCCAATTAGTTAATTTTGATACATTTGTTATTTCCACAACCAAAACAATTTTATAAAGAGATTAATATAAGCTTTATGTAGGAGAAGGAAATGCAAATTTAACATCTCAAAATATCATAAACATATAAACTTCCTTTCACAAAATTCATATGAGTAATTGAAATAATATGGTAGCTCAAGTATCTGAAACAATAAATCCATAAGTCTAAATGACAATTGTTGCATAACCACGTTCTTTAACCATATATATTTTACGACAATAATTCCATGAATGTATATGCGCATCAAGAAGCTTCATGCATCCCCAACATAAGATAACCTGAGCAATGGAGATGGGTCATAACGAGGAGACTCGACTACGATAATAGCAAAGGGATTCAACGATGGTAAAGACAACGGAATCGTCGACGGTGAGAATTGAGTCAATGACGGTGACCAACTGACCATGATGGTAGTGGATAACGGCGACGTGAGTGACACCGAGGGTTAGTCGGAGAAGATTTTTGGGGGTGAGATTGAAGCGTAATGGTTATTCAACCGTCACTTTATTTATGTGACTCTTCTAATTCTATGAAAATAAAACAGTAAAACATAGAATATGTTAATTACTACTACAACTACATGACTTCGTTAAATACTTTTTAAAACTACCCCATCCCTTAAAAAACTCCAAAAAGTTGGCTGTTCCTCCAAAGAGATTGAGTTAACATGTTTACTTTTGCATTCCATACGTGTCATTAACTAACTTGTACTGTACAACATAGTAAAACATGTTTAGGGGTGTACAAATGAAATTTGACGATGTACGAATCTTCAACCTTTACAATATGCCCCTTACAAATAGGGTTGCAAAAGAGTCGGCCTTTATCTAGTTCGACCCTAAGCTCGAAATGTATATCGACCCGAGCTTAAGCCTTGTCAAGCTCTGCTCGACTCGTTTGACGCCCTACTCACGGATGTGATAATGATAAAGACCAAACAGAAAAGCATAATGATGATCACATAACCCACAAAAGTGTATCTACCATCGAGGCTAGGGTTTCAAAGTTACCCTTGATACCAGTCCAGATTCTGAATCCAAGAAAGAGTTTTGACATACTAGAGCATCAGCACCTAGAGCTAGGAATTAAATTTGACTACTACAACTATGGCTTCTTGTAAACACCTATATATGCCTGAGATTTGTAATAGTCGGTATGCATGTCATCAAGGAGCTATAAATTGTATATCTATGTACTACACACTTTCAATAAGCATATTACTAGTTTAACATGTTGAAAATGATAATGGAAGCTATCTTAAGATCTGATCAATAAGATAACAGAAATAGCAAAATTAGTATATGATCACTAAACTATCATTTTATTATCAAAGAAAAGCAATTAGAAATGTAGATGAATAATGCAAGCAAACTAACAAAACGTTGGTGTTTCTCTGATAAGTTAAGCTTCAGAGAGAATTGAAACTTTTACTTTAAAAGTATCTCATATGCAGTGTCGCACTCAGAGATTTCAATTGTCGAGCTAAATTGTTATGTATTAACTGTAAATTATGCATAAAACAGCAACCATTGCACGCGTACAAAAACAGCAGCAAACACAGCACAAACTTGCATCTTACTACACTAAATTCAGCACATAAATTCTGCACAAAACAGCAGTAAAAACAGTTTTAATCTACAATAAGATTATATGCAGATATATAAATATAGAAAATAATCATTCGAGCATGTCATGGTTCATTCAGAACACCCCCATCCGGACATACTAATTAGATCAGACTTACTATACTAACTAGTGAATTCACATGACTCATGCTTGGACAGTTTTAGATGGATGATGATGATCCAATGTTGGTCCTTTAATATATTGTATATCTAATTAGATCAATGGTACTACATCATGATGTTGATAATTTCATGCGATGGATTTTTTGGGGTATTTGTGCCACCCACTGGAGCCGCTCCATATTTCAATGGAGCACGACCGAACCCCCCACAAGGTCCAACATCGCCCGGCAAATCACCTCCATCACATATACCACGACATTCAAGCCGGAATTCGCGCGGATTAAGCCTTAACATTGTGGGTCATGCGCTTCATTGGTGGTAGATACCTTTATGATAAATAATGCACATGGCAAGTTTCAAACCCATGACCTGAAGGAAGTCATGGGTTGTCCTTACCGCTAGGCTATTTAGTCATTGGTACAATCAAACTTTAACAATCTACAATCAAACAACAAAAGGTAATAATAAATAATTATTAAATAATTACCATTTTTCAATGATGCTGAATTAAAGTTGGTAGTATGTTCAATCAATGTTGGCATTGAGGTTTCATCAATAAGCCGTACGAACCTATCCCATACTAGGCTCATATCATGTCATAAGCCCAAGTGTAGAACTCACTCCCAAAAGCTAACTTGAAGGAGGAGGGGACACTTAGACTTATATAAGCCACCAACCAATCACCTACTTGGCCGATGTGGGATCATAACATAGCGTTAATAAAGAGTATCGATCGGCATGCAAAAAATAAAAATAAAATGGGCTTTAAGTCTTACATGCATGGTTAAAGCTTTTAAGTAGTTTTTTTTTAATAATTAAATATAAGAACGTCGGGTCTATCGTGTCAGGTCACACAACCCAAAAACATTATGTGGTCAGAATCAACGCGACCTTAAAAGGACAAATCGGGTTCGGGTTGGGTTGACTTGACCTTTTTGGCACCCTACACGCGTTCGTCAAATCAACACCAATTCGATTTCACAAATCTGACGTTACAAGTTTCATTGCTGAAAAACATCTCTCGATAGTTGCAGTTGCCACAAGCAAAACCAATGCAAGCTTGTCAACCACATTCATCAAATTATATAACATGTAAAAAAGCTTAAATTAACTCAAAAAATTTCTTGCCGCCAATAATCGAATCCGACGAGCAACACAATGTACATAGAATGTCGAGCAATTTTCTTCAAAGATGTTTGTTTTCAAACCATCAAACTCGCCATGCATATTGCTTGCTCCATAATAACGTTGACCTCTTACCCATTTCAAACTTAACTAATATTTCGTAAAAAACAAGGAGAGAAGTTGTATCCATAACATGAACAAGAGCCACAAATCTTTTCTCAAGTCCATGTAAATCAACATTACATAAAATTATATCATTCGCACTTTTTTAGATACGTTACTTGACTCGTCAATTAGCACGCAAACATATTATCACCATTTCTTTTAAAAATCGATTCTAAGTATTAATGCACGGAGCCAACAATTGATCTTTTTCGGGAGCTTTGATACATTACGAAATTCCTCATTTTGATTCTTATCAAGACCATGAAATGCGCATTTCAAACAAAATCTACATGTTTCAGCTGTAGCATTCAATCGAATTTGATTCTCTATCGTAGTATTGTGCTTATAAAGGGCAACATAAATAGATTGCTTATATTTTATTAGAGATTTGCAGTTCTCAAGTGCTCTGTTGTGAAAATGATTGATATCACTTGCATGTTTTAAATCTCTCCATTTTATTTCAATTACCAATACCTTTAGTCACATACAATTTACTCCCACAGTAGCTTTCATTTCAATCACTACATAAGTAACAACACAGGAAAAAACCTTTCTCCAATTTTATACTATAACTAATTATCATACTCATCAACCAAATTAGGTTAAAACACTTTTTTTTATTTCCTAACTTCCAGAAAGTCATGGCCACATGGTTTGACAAAGCCCATTAGACCAATACTTCATCGTGTTTCATCTATTTGATTGGGGTGAAAATATTGGTTTGATAAGTATGTAAATGGTTGGAGTAAAGTACAAACGTGGGATAAAGCTTTGTGCATATGTTGTCACTTACGTAGAGATTTTATTAATAACCAAGGTGGGAGTGAATCATTTGCGACCAAGGGTTTCAGTAGTTGGAATACAAACGGAGAGCTTTAAAAAGCATGTCGGTGATGCTAATAGTTTTAACCAAATATAGCACATAAGAACTGTGAAGCTCTAATGAAATAAAATCAAATAAAATTAATTGTTGATGTTGGCCTTCACAAGCAAGACAATATTAAGAAGAAACATTAGCATTTCGTGGTCATGATGAGACGAAAATATTTCTTTTTAAAGAGAGTATCTTCATAATTCTTCATAAAAAATAGGTGATAATGTGTTTGCATTGCTAGTTGAAGAGTAAGTGACGTGTCTCAAAAAGAACAAACATCTATAATTTTCCGTTATGTTTATTCACATGGACTTGTTAAGGAGATATTTGTAGGTCTTTTTAATGTGTACACATCTTGTTTATCTTTAAGTCTTTGATAGACTCCCTTTTCGCGAAATATATAAACTTTTCAACGGGTAAGAGGTCAAGGTTATGATGGAGCAAGCAATATACCTGGTGAGCTTAATGGTTTGAAGAATATCTTGGAAGAAAATAGCTCGGCATATTATCTACATTGTTTTGCTAATCAAGTTCGATGAGTGGTTGTGGCGGTTGCAAAAAAATTCCGAGTTCTATGAAATTTTTTGACAAGTTATGTAATTTAACGACATGTTGTTGACAAGCTTGCATTGGTTTTGTTTATCGCAACTGCAACCACAACCGATGAGAGATGTTTTTGGCAATGAAGCTTGAAAAGTTGGATTTGCACAATCGAATTGGAGATGCTTTGTTGAACGTTGTGCGATAGAAAGATAAGCACTTGCAACTGTTGCAAATGATGTAATTATCGTTTTTAAAAGAAGAAAAAATGTTTGGGCCAATTGTACAACGCTATACTTTGGGCCATTTCTTTTGCTACTTTCTTTATTGTTTTAGTGCAATTTATGCCTATATTCAAGTTTGGAAGCAGTATTGTTGCTATTTAGTAGCTATTATTGTGCTTTTTTTGTTGCAAAATTTTGACCTGTTTAAAGCTATTGTTTGATTTTTAGGTGTTGTTTTGTTCAGAATTTAGTGTAATAAAGATGTAAAGTTGTGTAGTTCCTAATGCCGTGTTTAGAACGTGTAATTGCTATTTATGTAGAATTTTACATTTAATACGTAAGTATTTTCCCACCCACAAATGAAATTACTTATCTGCATCAATGCATCATCATATGATAATGATCTATTCATGTAAGAAGTTAAAGTTGAAACTTCACTCAAGCTTTGAACCAATTGATAAAGTTATATCTACCAACGTATCCTTGACAGTTGATACACAAAGAAAATTCTATGAATCTGTATTCTGAATCAATGAAATGTTTTGACATGCAAGACTAATCCATCATCACCTAAACCTAAACCTAGAATTAAATTCCACTATAACAAAAATGGCTTCTTGTGAAGCACCTATGCCTAAGATTGTGGTACTTCCCACAATTATGTTCTTAAAGTGATTGTCATATACATGTCATCAAGGAGGTATAAATTGTATATCTACCATACACTCTCAATAACCATACTACAAGTTTAACAGCTTGTGCATTGATAATGGAAGCTATCTTAACATCTGATCAACAAACTCATGTTTAGTTACTTTTTCATCTCAAATCCCTCTTCCTTTAGAATGAAATGTCAGATCTTGTTATTAGTTAATCCATGTGGATTTGATTATATCTTGATTTAATTTAGTCAGGAACATAAATACGCATCTACAAGTTCAAGGTTCAAGTTTTGGAGAACATAATTGTTCATGAAAAGCGTTGGTAAAGTGGTTTTATAGTACTAATAAATCTACATATTTGATTCTATACAACACTATCTCACATGGATCTTATAGCCAGCGGCCCAACGTCAATACCCAACATGCTTAGATGAGATTATGGGAACAATCACGTACGAATAACTTATATATGCTATCTAGATCAACATCCATAGATCCATTAGGGCATAATAGCATGTTCACTAACTACGTACAATTGAAGGTGTAAAAACATATCTCGGTGAATAATCCTAAACTCTTATACAAAGGGCAGCTGCCAGTTAGATGTCATCAATAAAGAACCATATATTAAAAAAAAATTCAAACAAAAAATAATAAATCCATTTATGATCTACCATGGCAATAGATTGAGGATCTTGGTAACGAATAATATAACAAAATGAGGAAGTACCTAATTATTCGAAGTTGACATGATAAACACTTTAGCAATTAATCAGTATAATGATATTCAAAGTCATTACTAACAAGAATATAAACATAATTAATTCTAGGATATCATTATGAGAAAAACTAATCACAATGCATGAACAAAAGTGCAAAGTGATGTATTAACTTGTGGTAATATCACATCACCTCTAGTTATTAGCACAAAAGCACTGCTAAGCATCAGGCTTTTAGCATGACATTTAAGGATAGCCCCAGCTACAATTATGATAATGCCGGTATAAGCAAAATTAAAATTGATCGAAAAGGTATAAGAAAACCTTTATAATGAAAAGAACTCACTCTAGAATAAAAATTCAACCACGAGATAGGAACGCTACATTTTAACAAGTAGAAATCCTAAACAAGTCGCGTACCTTTTGTATTCGATCATAGACTATGAAATCCGTTTATGTTTCCTGAAAACATATCAAACTTGTTTATATAGCAAGGTCAGCCTCAATCTTTCCCCATGATTGTAATGAAGACCCCCTGAGCTGCTTCTTGAAGTTACCCACAATTTCCTTTGCCACATCTGCTTTCGAATCTTTCACCAACCCATTTACCAGAAGCTTAGTGGCTTCAAATGGAGGAACCCACTTCTTCTGAATAATATCCTTACATATTTCCAATCCACCATCAAACTCTCCTTCCTCAACCATATGTTTCATCAACGTGTAATAACCAAAAGATGGCGCCTTTACATACCCATCACTCACCATTTTATCCAAAACCTTTCTTGCAGATTCCAAATCTCCAACCTTACAAAACCCGAAAATTATCTGATTATAACTAGAAGAATCGGGCTCCACACCTTTCGATATCATTTCATCTAACAACTTCCTAGCCCTAACACATTCTTTGTTCTTACAATACCTCAATATTCTATGATTATAAGTAATCAAATTAGATTCCAAACCTTTCTCATTAATCTGTTTCACAACCATATCAAAAGCACTCTTTTTCCCACTATCTAAGTAAGCTCCCAACAATATATTATAAGAATCGATATCCGGTTTCACATTACCTTCATTTTCCATATTTGTAAGCAACACCTGGGCCTCATCGACACGACCACCTTTACAATAACCTTTCATCATCAAATTAAGAGACTTCACACCGGGAGAAATACCCGTCTTCTTGACAAAATCCTCAAACCTCTGATCAAAATTATCATTGTAAATTTTGTTATCTAGCATCACAGAAAGAACCCCACAAAGTGATTTTTCACTTATAGGACATTTACTTCCTTGAAGCATTTTATCGAACACTTGGAGTGCATTGTCAACCATACCAGCTTGTGAGTACAACATCACAATCCGTAGCCAGAACCCTTCAGAAGCTAGCTGGGACTCAGGAGAATTGGTGATTGAACTGGTTAAAATGCGGTCAATTAGGTCAAATCGTTTGGATCGAGAGAGCTTGTGAACAGAGAGAGTGAATAAGGGTCTGTAGCGTCTGAATGTGGGTATCGAAATTGATGATTCGAATAGTTTGGCGACCTTGATTGGGTCTTGCTCTGATTTGATTGCAGATTTCAAAGTGCGAAATGATGGGAACGATGTAGAAGAAGAAGATGATGATGAAAAGGTTCGAATTGGGGTTTGTTGGGAGATTGATAATCTAGTAATTCTAGAAATGTATCCTGCCATTGTCATTTTTGTGTGAATGATTTGGGAATGAAGAAGACGATATTCTGTTTCTAGGGTTTTTCAAGATTTTAGAACCCTAAAACGGGAGCGGTATTGCGTATTTACTTTTTTTTTTTTGGTAATAACCCCAAGTCCCAACTGTAGATTACAAAAAATTGCATTGCATATTTGAGAGAGCGAAAGTGTATTTATTACACTTTTAACCGGGGCTGGTTAAGCGAAGTGAACGAGTGAATAATTCATGAACCGTTCGATGAGAAGTTCGTTTATATTTGTTCGTTTCGTTATATGAACGAACATGAACAAAATTTTACGTTCATTTGTTTATATGAACGAACATGAACATATGTTTCGTTCATTCATTTACGTTCGTGAACGTTCGATAACATGTTCGTGAACGACATGCTCGTTTTTGTTAACTAATAATTCAATTAAATTAATACATATTTGTATATCTTATTTTAATCTCATCTAAATTCTATTATAATAGTATTAAACATTTATATATTTCCATTTTAAATATAATGCTATTAACCATTTAGATATTTTTACCTTTCACATTCTCCTCCCACATTTTCTCTCACATTTTCCCTCCACTCCCACACACATCCAATAGGACCTCTTCAATCCACTACTTTCAGCCTCCCACATTTTCTCCTAAATTCGTTCGTTTATTTTCGTGAACAAACAAATTTTCTTAGCGAACGAACATGAACAACAAAATCCATTCACTTATTCGTCCATGTTCGTTCGTTTGTTCAATAAAATCTTAATGAACGAACACAAACATGCTTCATTCATGTTCGTTCGGCTCGTTTACAGGCCTAATTTTAATCAATAAAATTTTTAACTTTTTCACTTTTAACTCTTTCTTATCGGTTGAAAGTGAATAATCCCAGTTGAATATTTTAAGGGAAAAAAGAACAGTATTATTTTAAGGACCACATAGTAGTGTACTAGAACAAGTCACAGAACAAGTCAATTCAACAATTCCAGAAATGACCAAACCATTGAACATATCCAAGTACTACCTTTTGATGATCAAAACCAACGAACTCTTGCTGTTGTGCATGAAGATGTCGCATGCCACACATCTTGTATTGGATTAAAAAAAAATGTGCAGGCGATTATGATAGGCAACAAATTAGAGAAGCAGATGAAACAAATTAGAGAAGCAGATGAAAGTTAAACTCAATAATATGGAGAAAAAACGCTCCGGGGTTATATCGAAACACAAAGTGAAATCCAAGAAAAAGAAAGTTAATTCAGAAGAGGTGGAAGCTTCAAACCCAGTGATATTAGCTGACTGGTCAGGAGGAGAGGAATTGTGTGAGCCACATTATCACACGTTTAGCCATATGGGGAAGTCTAAAGCGATTATGATAGGCAACAAGAAGAAATCTAATGATCACTCATTCAAAGACTTTATACAAGTCATGGCTGAGTATGAAAAAGAAAGGGTGAACACTAAGAGATAAAGATCTTATACGGATCTTTGATGGTCTGGTTCTCAAGTCCTAAGGCTCCATATCTAATGAGCAATTAAAAGTTCTTGAAGTATATCATCTAAAGAAACATTTCGAAATTCTCAATTTTTGATCGGCATCTTATATCTCAAAAACCGTTTTCTTTCTGCTATTTTTGAGACATATATGATGAGATGATGGAAGTTGAAAATTAAAGAATATTATGTTGTGTGCTGGGAGGGTCTATGAACAAGAATAGATAAGTGGTTGTCTTATTGCAAGAAGTTGAAGGCCTCATTACAGTGCAATAGTGCATCCAGAAAATGACTCTTCTTACATTTCATACGTTACAAGTTCTGTTAGTAGTATTTGGTCATGTTTTTTTAGTCCCACAATCTATTGAAGATCCTAATATGTATGGATCTTCGTCGAGCTATTTGTGTATCTTTACTTCAACTTGGTTAGAGGTATTTTATTATAATATATATCATGTTTTGCCAAAAAAATCGGTTGAAAATAAAAGTAGACAATTATTGTACAACATCCTTAAATTCGAATGGATGAAGTATCTTCTTTGACGAAAATATAAATTGATAAAAAAAATCCAAAGTAATACATTTGTGAGATTGCAATGTCAACCTAAATTGAAACTAACTAATTGTAATTAATAGAACCTTAATTTTAAAATATTGATTAGAATAAAGCTTTCATCATCTCAACACCATGATTCTTGAACCAAAAAACGTTAAAGTTGTTGAAACTGAAATGATGACTTGAAACATAGAACTTGAAGCATCCCTAACCAACTGAAGAACTAACGCTAACACTTGGAAGAAGAGATCAAAACGGCTCGATAACAGTTAATAGAAGTTGAACCCTTACCTCTAAAAGCCTAGACAGATCCTTGTTCCTGAAATCGTGTGAAACCAAACTCGAGAGGATTTGAACCGACCCAAGAAGAGGAATGTTTTCCAAGCAAAAAGGGATCGAAAATGAGTGCCACTAAAACCCAATAAGGTCTAGGCGATGTAATCCGACGGGGTGGGGATCAGGGAGATGTTAGGATGGTAGTAGATGCGAGTGGAAGATACCATAAGCTTAAAATGAAGAAGACTACTTGCTGGAAGCCTTAAAAATGAATTGAGATCTTACGAGAAGGACACATTGTTTTGTGAGGTTGCTTGAAAGAACTAGTCTAATGTTGAGAGAGTTAGGGTGAGAGCTCTTCAGACCTTCGACATGGAGTTGGAAGCCGTTCAAGAGAAAAATAAATTTGGGGTTTGAACTTTGTGTTGGGTTTATATGATCAAAACACAAAGTTAAAACATAGTTTAATTGCAACGGAAGCTTAAAAGTTGATCAAGTTATTAAAACACTTTTATTAAACCCACCAAGATCCAATTACATGATAATTAAGATTAAACAACCATAGGGTGTTTTAGAAATCACAACCTTTGATGACTTTGAACCCTTTTGGCAATTAGGGTGTTGATGAAGATTAAGAGCTCAATCCAAGAACTCCTCTATAGCTAGTTCACCAATAGCACTTTGCAACACTTGATGCTAGTCTTTAAACCCTTATAATTACTCTTAAGCTCTTAAGAACAAGTCACAATTTGTCTTAAGAGAGAGCTTGATGTTTCTAGCTTTCAACTACTAACTTTTTGTGAGTTTTTAGAGAGAAAAAGAGTAAGAAAAATCTACACACATTCACCCACTACAACTCTTGCATAAGGCTTGTACATATCCTCCCATGCATGCATAAAGTCAATACAAAGCCCATACATGGAAATTAATGCAAGTATGGGTGTGTGTAGGCATGCTAAGTCAACCAAACAACCAAGCAACCAACCAAGGAAGCAAACCACAACCAAGGGAGGACCCCCTTGGTGTGGCCGGCCATCACAAAAGAAAAGGGAGGAGCCCCCCTTTAAAGTCTTGTGCAATTTTGGTTGTGTACAAGTTTTAATTCCAAACTCTTTTTTTTGGTCCAATAACTTGTACATGACTTATATAATCATATTATATGAAGCATGCATTAGAACATTAATATTTCTATTAGATATTAATTTTCAATTAATTACAAGGGTAATTGATAATTAGTAAGAACCAATTCTTATAATTATACAATTTGTGTTTAATGCTATTAGTGTGACCCTATAGGTTCAAATGTTATTAGCAATATTAATCTCAATTTTAATCTATGAGCATTAAGATCCTACAATCTCCCACTTGCTCAAGATGTTATTAAGATTGATATAGACAGTGGAGAACGCCTAGCAACATTTCACTGCCCCCAATAACACATGAAGAGGTGCCACTCATCAACATCCAATTTCCGAAGAGCTCTAACCTAAAATTGGTGTTACTAGGTAAGTTATCAGTTATCCCTTTGTGATTAGACATCCTGTCAAACATGAGACATGGATCGCTATCATTCTCATTTGTTGTTCAACTTTAAGTAAGGCGCCTTAGATGTCAACTCTTAATGAATAAGAGGAACAAATCCCTTCTTGACTACATACGCCTCTTGTATAGTTCATATAGTACCCAATAATGGCTTTTATAACTGTCTGGCTAAAGAACATCGATTAACCATATCAAAGCACAATATTCCTTATACTTAACTCCCTAATATGTATCTCAGGTCTAAGGATACAAAGATCTTACCTTTATTCAAGATTCACTTATGATCATGATCCATGAAGTAATCTTGAAACGGGTCATGTCCAATACTTGTTCTCAAACAAATACCTATGAAACTTGGTTGCAACTCTTTGCCATTTTCATCTTATGAAGATCATCCAATCCAATTTCATATTAGTCTTATCACATAGTTGTTCCCACAAATATGACCGACTATGGACAATTAGAATAATTTATGTATTCAAGGATTTAAACATGTTAATATGGAACACAACAAGTATTAATGAAAAGATCATATCACATATATCAAAAACATTACATAGTTGTTGTTTTACAATGTTCCTAATTTCAATACTAAACATATGTAAGATCAAATCCAATCACTAGAATAGCGAAGTCCCATGCCTCGAGCATGACCCTCATGCTTAGCTTGTGGAAGGAGCTTCGTGAATGGGTCCGCCAAATTTTGATCTGTGTGAACTTTGCGAATACTGATTTCTCCAGCATTAACTACATCTCGAATATAGTTAAATCTTCTGAGAATGTGCCTGGTCTTCTGATGTGACCTCGGTTCCTTTGCTTGAGCAATGGCACCTTCATTGTCACAGAAGATCTCTATGGGGTCCTGAATGGTAGGGACCACACCTAGATCTCCGATGAATTTCTTCATCCAGGCAGCCTCTTGTGCAGCTTCCGAAGCTGCGATGTACTCTGATTCTGTAGTGGATTGAGCAACCACACTCTGTTTGGAACTCTTCCAAGATACTGCGCCTCCATTCAAAATGTAGACGTATCCCGACTGTGATCGAGAATCATCTCGATCAGTTTGGAAGCTAGCATCAGTGTAACATTTTAGACTGAGCTCCTCTTCCGTTCCCCCGAAGACAAGGAACATATCTTTAGTCCTTCGTAAGTACTTAAGAATTCCTTTGACAGCCATCCAATGGTTTTCTCCTGGATTTTGTTGGTATCTGCTCGTCATGCTCAAAGCACACGATACATCCGGTCTAGTGCATAGCATGGCATACATGATGGATCCTATTGCCGAAGCATATGGAATTCCATTCATCCTTTCTAGCTCAACCCTTGTGCTAGGACTTTGAGACGAGCTTAAAATCGTACCATGTGGTATTGGAAGAAAACCTCTCTTAGAGTTTTCCATCTTGAATCTTTTCAAGACTTTGTCAATATATGCATTTTGACTTAGACCTATAAGTCTCTTTGATCTATCTCTATAGATCTTGATACCAAGTATGTAAGCCGCTTCTCCCATGTCTTTCATTTCAAAACATTTTCCGAGCCAGGCTTTGACGCCTTGCAGGGTCGGAGTATGATTTCCAAATAGTAGTATGTCATCTACATATAAGACTAGAAAGACAATTACGCTCCCACTAACCTTCTTGTAAACACAAGACTCATCTTCATTTTGAATAAAACCAAACTCTTTGATTTTCTCATCAAATCGAAGA
Source organism: Gnaphalium uliginosum (assembly GCA_963930675.1). Lineage (NCBI taxonomy): Eukaryota > Viridiplantae > Streptophyta > Magnoliopsida > Asterales > Asteraceae > Gnaphalium > Gnaphalium uliginosum. Next base: position 35,939,021 of record OZ005684.1, read on the forward strand.
TTCCATCTTCTAGATGCTTGCTTAAGACCATAAATGCATCTCTTAAGCTTACATACCTTATTAGGATGTTTTGGATCGACAAAACCTTCTGGTTGAACCATATAGACATCTTCAAGTAAGACTCCATTAAGGAAAGCGGTTTTGACATCCATTTGCCATATCTCATAGTCATAATATGCGGCTATGGCAAATAATATCCTGATAGACTTGATCATTGCAACGGGTGAAAACGTCTCATCATAGTCGATACCATGAGTTTGAGTATAACCCTTTGCTACAAGCCTAGCTTTATAGGTATGTATATTTCCATCCATGTCGGTTTTCTTCTTGAAAACCCACTTGCTCCCTACAGTCTTACTATTGGGAGGAAGATTAACCAAGTCCCATACTTGATTATCTTTCATGGATTGCATCTCAGCGTTCATGGCTTCTAGCCATTTATCAGATTCAGAACCTGTTACAGCACCTTGGTAGTTGAACGGTTCATTTAACTCTATCATCAAGCAAAGATCTTTAGTCACAATGTAACTAAGTTTCTTGGGCTCATGACGAGTTCTACAAGATCTGCGAACGCCTTGTGTTTCGGTAGGTTCTTGATCAACCATTGATACAGGTTCAACAACTTCTTGTTGATCACTAGTACCAATCTCTTGTGCATCTTGTGGTTCTTGAATTTCCTCAAGTTCCACACGCCTCCCACTAGCTTCATCACTTAGAAACTTGTTTTCTAAGAATTCAGCTTTTCTGGAAACAAATATATTGTTTTCTGTGGGATTGTAGAAGTAATATCCTAAACAGTCTTTAGGATATCCTACAAATATGCATTTAGTAGATCTTGGGTCTAACTTGCTGGTAGCTTCTTGTCTTACATAAGCCACACAACCCCATACCTTTAAGTAAGATAAGGACGGAACCTTTCCATGCCAAATCTCATAAGGTGTTTTATCTACCTTCTTTGTTGGTACCATGTTTATTATGCGAGCGGCAGTTTGTAAAGCATAACTCCAAAAAGATAAAGGAAGAGTGCTCTTACTCATCATAGATCGGACCATATCCAATAAGGTCCGGTTCCTCCTTTTGGATACACCATTGTGTTGTGGTGTTCCGGGTGGAGTAAGTTGTGAGATGATCCCACAACTTCTGAGATGTGTTAAGAACTCTTGACTAAGGTATTCACCACCTCGATCAGAACGAAGGGTTTTACTAGTCTTGTTGAGTTGATTTTCAACTTCACTTTGAAACAATTTGAACATTTCAAATGCTTCGTGTTTATGTTTCATTAAGAAAACATAACCATAACGACTATAGTCATCAGTGAAGGTGATGAAATATCTTTCACCATATCTATTCGCAGGTTTGAAAGGACCGCATACATCGGTATGTATCACCCCTAACAAATCTTTTGTCCTTTCACTACTACTAGTAAAAGGTGACTTAGTCATCTTGCCAAGTAAACAACATTCGCATATATCAAATGAGTCTTTATCATTTGCCTTCAAAACACCACTCTTTTGAAGTTGGGATATGCGTTTCTTGTTTATATGTCCAAGACGACAATGCCATAGATAAGTTTCATTTAGATCCGATCTAAGTGCTTTGGTGTTTACATTATATATAGAACTATTATCAATTGAACAATCGAGATTTACTTCATAAATTTTGTTAAGAGGTCGGACCTCAAAATAAAACATATCATTGTTATAAATATGAAATACATTTCCCATATCGCGAATTGTAAAACCGCATTGTTTAATACATGCAACTGAAATAATATTCCTAGTCAAACTAGGTTCATAACATACATTGTCTAAATGTAAAATAAGGTTGGTCGGTAGTAAGAGTTCAAAATGTCCAAGTGAGAGGACCGCAACTTTTGCTCCATTTCCCACATGGAGTACCAACTCGCCTTTCTTCAGCTGCCTACTCTTTACGAACCCCTGTAATGAATTACAAATATGAGTTCCACATCCAGTATCAAATACCCATGTGTTAGGAGATAAAGAGAATGTATAAAGTTCTATATGAAAGATACCTGAAGTGCTGGTCTCACCAACCTTCTTCTTTCTCAACTCTGCCAAGTAAGAGGGACAGTTCCTTTTCCAGTGTCCAACATTGCCACATTGGAAGCATGTGCCTTCCTTAGGCACTTTCATCTTTGGTGGAGGAGGAGGGATAAACTTTTTACCCTTTCCTTTTCCTTTGGCGACATTCGCCTTAGCCTTGGAGTAAGGATGCTTGGGCTTTTGGATTTTGCCCTCTCTTATCGTGAGTACTTGAGGAGTTTTCTTGGAAAGACTGTTCTCGGCAGTTTTAAGCATCGCATGCAGCTCCGAAACAGATTTGTTCAACCCATTCATATTGTAGTTCATCACAAAAGGATCGAACGACTTTGGTAAAGAGTTAAGGATCAAAATCCATGGCTAACTCCTTGGAGACCGGACATTCCAATCTCTCCAAATGATCAATATGACTCTTCATTTTGAGCACATGTGTGCTCACATTCTGTCCCTCTTCCATGCGACATGCATGAAACGCTCGAACAGTTTCGAAGCGCTCGATCCTTGCTTGTTGTTGGAACATTTCCTTCAACGAGGCAAGCATGTCATAAGCAGGAAAGTTCTCCAGATCCTTCTGTAGTTCTGGAGTCATAGTGGCAAGCATAAGGCACGACACATCGATGGAATCATCAACATGTTTAATCCATGTGTCATGTGCTGCCTTGGGGACAGTTGGTGGCTCAGGATAAGTGGGGTTTTCAAGAACATAGAATTTCTTTTCTTGTTTGAGAACAATTCTCAAATTTCGAAACCAGTCAACGAAATTCGTATGGTTCAGTTTGTCCTTCTCAAGGACGGAACGGAGGGATATCGAGTGAGTGTTTGATGTGGTTCCATTTGGGGCCATCTATAAAAATTTTAAACAAAATTTCGCTTTAGTATTTAATTCTTTTATAATTAATACCCTTTGTGTTTATAAAAACATTAATTATTGAAGTCTAGGATCCAACGTCACAAATAAACAAATGGTTAGGTGTCCTTTATCCCATTTGCTTCTTTTGACAAGGTAGATAACGTTTATCAACTACATCATATGCAATTCCTAGTATTATGGGATCCTTAACAACGTTTGTTAATATTGACATGTTTGATCCCATCTATGCCTCGGATCTCTAATGCTTAGGTGACCTTTATCACAAAAGATTTCCGATCAAATCAGCCTTATGAAACACATGTGGTATCGGCCCAAAACTGTTTATGAGAATCGCGAAAACCACCTTGCTTAAGGAAGATAATCCAAGTGGTTAGGTATCCTTTATCCCACTAGGATCATACAAACTTAAAAACAAGTGTTTTGCAAAAGGATGGCATAGATTTGACTTTTAAAAGGGATTTTATATGTTTTAACAATTCTAGTTTTTGAAAAACATGTATCATGAACATTTCATGCATCAAACGTATCACGATACATTTTATATAAATCATATTTATATATAATAGGTTCCTTTTAGTTTGATAAAATCTCATTTCATGAAACTTGTACGCGCTCAATTAATAAACTAATATATATATATCCTATATTTGTAGTTTGTCGATTGAACATTGAGAACCGATTTTAAGTTCTTTTAATAAAACTTCATTTTATAAGACATTAGGAGTTTGGTTAACATAAAACTTATTTTAACTTTTTAGCAAATCTCATTTGTTCATATTTAAAAAAAAGTTTAAAAACTTGACAAACATGCTTCACGCGTCCGGGTAAGACTTATTTGGCCGAGTTTTCAGTTTTTAGTTTTCCAAACTCCATGTGATGTGATTTTATGTTTAAAATGTTTTCTAGCATGCAAATCCTATTTCATACATTTCAACATTATCATATAAACATACAAACATCACAAGCATGCAAGTTAGTGTATAAATCAAGCTATGATTCTATTAATGATACTTGTGAGCTAACACAAGATCATTAAGGCCTTTCCTAAGGGACACTTAATCTATTACAATAAAGTCTTGAAGCTCCCACTTGCCAAAACAACTCTTGCTAGCAATAAGAACATCCAAGCCTCCATCCTTTCCTTTGATGCTCCATTCTTCAATCTTGTTACATTAAAATGATATAAACTAGTCTAACACTAATCTATTACAAATTTAATGAATACCTAGTTACTATTACATTCCAAATGAATAAATAATCACAACATCAAATAAAGCATCACAAGGTCATTGGCTTATTTATACACTTATATCATCATATGAACAAAAACAACCTTTGTTTTTCTAAGACAACTTTTATAACCAAAAATGCATGTAAACTTTGGTTATAATAAATAACAATTATAAACTAACTAGTTGCCATAGAAAATATATATGATCATAGTTTTGACAAAAAGATGATCATGCATATTTTCCAAAAAACTAAGATTATCACATAATCTAAATATGATCTTAATTACATGTAAAAGTAGCTCTGATACCAATTGTTGGGTTTATATGATCAAAACACAAAGTTAAAACATAGTTTAATTGCAACGGAAGCTTAAAAGTTGATCAAGTTATTAAAACACTTTTACTAAACCCACCAAGATCCAATTACATGATAATTAAGATTAAACAACCATAGAGTGTTTTAGAAATCACAACCTTTGATGACTTTGAACCCTTTTGGCAATTAGGGTGTTGATGAAGATTAAGAGCTCAATCCAAGAACTCCTCTATAGCTAGTTCACCAATAGCACTTTGCAACACTTGATGCTAGTCTTTAAACCCTTATAATTACTCTTAAGCTCTTAAGAACAAGTCACAATTTGTCTTAAGAGAGAGCTTGATGTTTCTAGCTTTCAACTACTAACTTTTTGTGAGTTTTTAGAGAGAAAAAGAGTAAGAAAAATCTACACACATTCACCCACTACAACTCTTGCATAAGGCTTGTACATATCCTCCCATGCATGCATAAAGTCAATACAAAGCCCATACATGGAAATTAATGCAAGTATGGGTGTGTGTAGGCATGCTAAGTCAACCAAACAACCAAGCAACCAACCAAGGAAGCAAACCACAACCAAGGGAGGACCCCCTTGGTGTGGCCGGCCATCACAAAAGAAAAGGGAGGAGCCCCCCTTTGAAGTCTTGTGCAATTTTGGTTGTGTACAAGTTTTAATTCCAAACTCTTTTTTTTGGTCCAATAACTTGTACATGACTTATATAATCATATTATATGAAGCATGCATTAGAACATTAATATTTCTATTAGATATTAATTTTCAATTAATTACAAGGGTAATTGATAATTAGTAAGAACCAATTCTTATAATTATACAATTTGTGTTTAATGCTATTAGTGTGACCCTATAGGTTCAAATGTTATTAGCAATATTAATCTCAATTTTAATCTATGAGCATTAAGATCCTACACTTTGAAGGTTTTCTTTTAACATATAGAAGAAGGAGAAAAGTAAAAACCAATTCAACATGTTTATTTAAGCATGTTGGTTATCAATGATAAAGTTAAGTCGTTTTTGAAGGAGATATAATAGACACCAACAAAATCACTTAGGTGGTGTTTGATTTGGAGATGAAAATGATAAGTAGCATAAATGATGACAGAACAAATCAACAACAGATTCAAAATGTTGTTTGTTTTATGATTTGGAGTAATGAAAACTAAAATATTCAAGAAATTAAAAGGTAATAGCATCATCAATGATCATTTTTCTAAAGCTTTTTCTTAACAAATAATCGCATATAAGTAATATGTAAAAAAAACAAATAAGTAATCGTATAAACGTTTAGGACTATTATGGTTTTTCACCCTTAAGCTACTCCTACTCATAATATTAATTAATATTCTATGATTGAAACACACCGGGGGGCCATGGCCGTGGCCGTGGCCGTGGCACAAGATTCCTCATGACCTCATGTCATATTGTTGACAATGTGACGCCTCCTAGTTTAAGTCCATGGTTGTGACCTATACATTAAGAGAAATGTTAGGCTCACTAAATATTTACAAAAATATATTCACAAATTCACTTGGACCAATGAGATTAAGAGAGAGATGTAAGAGAGAGAATTTATAAATGATTATGATTGGTTTATTTCATGTGCCATGTTATTTTGTGAAAAAATGTTTGTAAATTTTATGTGAATATAGCAAAGCTCATACATTAAACACTTGGTTGATTTTATACCATTCAACACTCAGACTTGAAACTTACGATTTGTCAACAACAACAACAACAATTAAATCAAAGCATTTTCGTATCAGATTACATGTTCTATAACATCATCTTTAACTTAACAATATCGACATTTTCAACAAAATGACTTATTTAATTTGACCCATTTGAATAGTTTTAACTATAAGTGAACTTTCACCAATGATACAATACACTAATTTCGTCTCACTTTACACCATGAATAAAATATAAAATATATTTATATATAATTTAGTAATTCAATATGCTATTTTAAAATGTAGGCATAATATGCAAGGAGGTTTTTGTCATTTTGAAATATGTTCATGTGTTTAGTTACTTGTGCTTCAATGCCATCTCCATCACAAGTTTCCATCAAAACCAAACTATTCCTATCAATCGATCCTATCGGAATACTTAAACGAACGGGTTTTCCCCATCAGAAATCCACTTTCTTGAAAGGAAACCTACATAAACTCGAAGCGCAATATGATTTCCCTGCAACATAATCTAGACCTTCAGTTTCCATGCTTGACTCCAATGCTCTTAAACTTTCAAAAGCTTGTTGTAGATTTTGAACTAGTTCAAGTTCCAACTTGCTTTTTCTCATTTCAGCAACAATAGTATGTAATTATATTTCATTTGGATTCGTTGTGACAACTGTGACAAAATTCGACAAAATATTTTCCACAGTTGTTTCCGACAGCTTTTCCACCATTTTGGATCGCATGTCCGCCATTGTAAATAAGTAAGAAGGACAAAAAAAGTTCCGGATCTTTCTGCTTCTGCTGCCATTCCTGTTTTGTATAGCAAAGAAGTTAATAACTCGACCCGTGAAGGGTTGTTCAAAGGTGTCCCTGTGTTCTCTCAGCCATGACTCTAACCTTGGTCTTCAGGTCACATAGTTTTGAATTGGGAAATACAAATCTCTTCACGACACGCTCGCCATTGGTATCGTAACGATTATTTAGTGGCACTGCAAAATTGGTGCTTGGGGAAGAAATGAAATGAGGGTTAATGGGTTGAAGTACATGTTGATGATCATCTAAGCATGCGGCATTACGTGCTACGGTAGCCCAATGGTTCATGAATGTGCTAAGGGGCGCCATCGACAATCTTATGAGATATGAAAACAGCTATTGTGGTTCTGATATGATCCGCATTATTGTTAGCAGATTATATTAATATATAATATTATTTATTATTATTAGGAAAGTATTATTAGAATCTTAGTTAATTAGAGATTATCTTAGAGAGAAAGTTACCTAAACTCTATAACTAGAGCTTTATGATAGTAATTGAATTATGCTGAATATTAAGGATTGGTGATTTAATATCATTGGAGAGTTGGCATACCTCTCGAAAATAAATTGTGAGAGAGTTAATCGATCTCTCGAATATCGATTATTTATCTTTGTTATCGTTTTATTTTTATTTATCACGATACGAGCATCTTGATTCGTATCAATTGGTATCAGAGCTGTTTGATTCTAGGGTTTCAAAAAAAAAAACCGAAGTACTGTTCACTGTTACGGTTCACCACCGGAAATTACTATTCACCCTCGAAATTACTATTCATTGTCGGAGTTACTGTTCACGCCAGATTTACTGTTCATCTGGAATATTTTTTATTTTTATTACTTAAATCAATGGCGTACATAAGGTCCAAAATAATGGATGAACATCGAGCCACTATGCAGACTTACTACCAGATCCAGAGGGAGATGACGAGATCTGAACTAAGAATGACAATAGTTCAACAAAGTATTGAGATGGATATATGGGATATCAAGGAACAACTTGCTGAAAGGCGAAAATCGATAAAGGTGAGATCGAAGAGTAAGAGTGACCAAGAAAATCATCTAGCGGAAACTCAGTTTCTCGAGGATCCTACCTACCATACGACAGTGGTAGAAGATGACTACGATCAACCATCCATCTTGCTATCGTTAAATGCTTCAAGAAACGCGACTCCATTATCATTGCAGCTGACATAAGTTGCTCTTGGTGTGGGGAACCTGCCTGCAAAGGGATAGTATTGGTTTAGTGTTTGTGATAATGACTTTTTGAGGTGATGGGCTTTGTTGTAATAAGTATTGTTGACTTTCTTTGAGTAGAAGAATATGGCAGGAATGTATGCATGATGAGCACATTGATCAAGCAAACTAAGGTTGTAAGTTCGGAGGTGACAAGGGGTGGGAGAGAAAGCAAAGATATCACTTTCTGTGTGATATTCCTAATCCAGCAGAACATGTACGTATATATTACTCCCTGCGTTTCAATTTTATTGTCCCTAGACAAGAAACATACAGTTTAATAAAATGCAATCATTACAGTTTGCTTTTTGATTAAATGACACTTTTACCCTCTTTTACTTTTTTAGACATTAACCAACTTAAAAAGGATGAAATGTTAAAATAAACAAAAGCAGAATACTATTTACACAAACTTTCATCTAATTTGATTGACAATTTTTTTCCCACCAAAGTGTACTTTTCTAAAATTCCCCTCTAATTTTACCTCAATATTTTTGATTTTGCTTTAGTTTTCCCACTTATTTTACCAAAATTTGGTCCAAAATTTTCAACACCAAAATTTCCCACCAACAAATATAAAGAAGTGAGACTTAAAAACTTCAAAAGGTTGAAAAGTCCATATGCGCGGTATGTGACTTTTGTTCACATCTTCCATTTCACACTAAACCATGGATCATTTTTCAAATTCCAACACCCAAAAAAACACCACTGATTCCCAACGTAAATCTATAGTACAATGTTTATTGCAACAAACTTCACATGGAGAATTGAAAATAGGTTCATTAAGTGATGTAGCAACGCAATTTTGTGTATCTAAAAAGACCGTAAGTCGCTTTTGGCATAAAGCTAAAGTTCAACTCGAGCATGGTTTAACGATTGATTTATCTTCAAAGATATTTGGGGCCGTTGGACGCAAGAGAATAGAAATTGACTTGAATCAAGTTTCGCAAGTTGACCTACGTCACCGAACCAATATACGATCTCTTGCCAACTCGATAGGTGTTTCAAAATCAACAATGCATCGACGAATCAAGAAAGGTGAACTACGACCCCATACAAATGCAATCAAACCGGCTCTCACAAACGTGAATAACAGAGCAAGGCTAGAGTTTTGTTTGTCAATGGTGACTCGATCATTGTCAAGTTCAAGTCCCTCATTCTACGATATGTCTAACATTGTACACATTGATGAAAAATCGTTTTACTTGTCAAGATCGTCAAAACGTTATTACCTTGTTCCCGACGAGGATGAACCGTTAAGAGCATGTAAAAGCAAAAAAATTGTCACTAAAGTAATGTTTCTAGCCGCCGTTGCACGACCAAGATATGATACATCGGGCAATGAAGTTTTCTCGGGAAAGATTGGCATATTCCCTTTTACCACACTAGAACCCCCTAAGCGTTCAAGCAAAAATCGAGTTGCGGGAACAACGGAAACAAAGCCTATATTATCGGTGACTAAAGATGTTACACGTGCATGGTTGATAGAGAAGGTTTTACCGGCGATTAGACTTAAATGGCCTCAAGGTCATACGGGTCCAATATTCATTCAACAAGATAATGCAAGGCCTCATATTAGTGTTAATGATAACGAGTTTCTTGAAGCATCATCTCAAGATGGGTTTGATATCCGACTTTGTTTTCAACCACCAAATAGTCCCGATTTAAATGTGTTGGACCTTGGATTTTTTCGAGCGATTCAATCACTTCAAGAACAAAAGTCTTTGGGTTCAATTGATGAGTTGGTTTCGGCGGTGCAAACTTCTTTTGATAGAATGCGTTCGCGTGAGCTAAATAACGTTTTTCTAACTCTTCAAACGTGTATGAAGGAGATATTTAAAGTTCGTGGTTGCAACAATTACCAAATACCGCATATTGGTAAGGGTAGATTAGAAAGACAAGGTAACTTGCCATTGCAAATTTGGTGTGATCAAAACCTTATAGATGAGGTTGTTTCGTATTTGGCTCCGTGAGTAGAAATGGAAGAAGTTGAAAAGTGTGAAAAAATTGTCAAGTTTTTAAAGAATTTAAGCATGAACTAGATGATTAATGTATAAGTATGAATTCCCATTTTTTGTGATGAAGTTAGATGGGTTTTGTCATTAAGGGAACATGCAAGTGATGTCAAATGAAAGAAATTTGGTCACTGTATTTTTGGGTTAATATGTTTTTAACGTGCATGTATGTAATGTTAATGTTAATGGAACATTTGTATTTATTTGTATTTAGTTATAGTGTTTGTTCAACATGTCTGCATTTCTTTTAGAGTAATAATTGGTTGTTTGTTGGCAGTGAGATAACGGGTATAATGGGAATAGTGGATAAATTTTTTTATCTAAATATGAAAGTGGACAGATAATTTGAGACAACCCAAAAAAGAATACTGGACAATAAATTAGGGACGGAGGGAGTAATAGAAAGTGTTAGAAGGGCATTTAATAAAAGAAATAATAATGTATAACTATTGTAATATGCATGTTGCTGAATTTTATTTTTCCCACATATAAAACAAAGAAGATATCAAAAAGCAGATCAACTGTCATGTCGTTCTATGAACTTGAAGCTTTGTAATTGTATATATGTTGTTATGAAGCTTTTAATTTTTTATCATTAATTAAATACCATACGTCCCGGATTTATGTTGTTGTCAACAGTTTTTGTAATTCAAAATGAGAAGTGTTACATCCACAGAGCGTTCACATAGCAATTTTCACAAAGTTATGTGGCCGTGAAATATACCAATCAAATTTATGTCATGTTTCTCTCTCGATTCTCTTTCAACATTTTATTGGAGCCACATCATTTCGTGAAAACTTTATGTGAACTCTTTGTGGATGTAATATTTCTCATTCAAAATTTGTTCAAAGTATTGCTAGCGAACCTAATTCTTTGCTAATTCGACATTTGGACGTCAAACCTAATTCTTTCTTTTACATTCTTTACCATCAAGTTCTTCGATCCAAAGAGGAAGCGGTAAGAAGCAATCAACAGGGGTTCAAATGTTCAATCATATGAGTATATGGCATAAAAATAAAATGTGAGAACTAACACACATATAAAGATCAGATGGATACGAGGCTGCATAAGAACTGCACATCAGATGATTAAGGTTAAGTTGCTCAAACTTGAAATTAGTGGTTGTGATTTTCCAATATACGTAGAGAAAAAGTGAAACCTTAGACATACAGGATCTCATCCATACACCTAATTATGTGTCAAGACAGCAACAATAACGTTTATATCTTCACCTATATATAGAAAAATTCAATATGCACATATTCTAGGTAGCCCGAAAGTATCTAGGAAAATGTATACGTTCATGCTATACAAACCTGATGGTGTACCCTATAATCTAGACTTACAACATAGTCAGCCCATAGGTTTCTATATTGGGCCTGGCCCCTTACCCTTTATAAATAGGAAAAGCATCGCAAGGCTGGCACGTTATTGTCTTCCCAACACACAATATCTGCATAACTTCCATGTTCTCCATCTTCTCTAGAAACCGTCATTCAACAGCCAAAACCTCCATCTTCTCTGATGGTGCTAACACAACCCGGAATCATTCTCAATGGTTCTAACGATCGACTCTTACCACCCGCGACTAAATCATTGTCTTTGCCCGCCCAGATTGATCAAATGTAAATGATGATTCACAAAAAGCCTTCATATTTGTAGAGAAAGCACAGTGTTGCAAAGTTTGGTTTCATATATTTGTTAAAGACAACTATGTAAAAAGAAAGAAAAGCGGACAAGTTTTGTATGCAAAATTATGGTTACAACCTCAGAAACATTTTCCATGGTCATTTCCTTTTCACATTTGCAAACGTGTTTCTATGCAATAATTAAAAGAATTATGCAAATTTAAAATGAAAATCTTTTGTCATTTTTCACTTCAACCATGATGGTTTTGTGTACATTGGAATCATGGTTTTATTCGTTCATCAATAAATAAAAAAGAGAAAGAAAATGTCAGGGTTTTTTTGGGTATATATGGTTATTCATGCATGTTTGTATGATGTGTAACCGTCTTTCACTTTTCAAATACCATGTACTCATATATTATTTTCTTATTTTCTTTTGACTTGGCAATGCTTCCAACGGTTTTTAACTTCTTATATCTCTCCTTTTTGTTCTTTGTTTCAATGTACCATATATGGTCACGAGGCTTGTGGATACAGGGATCATAGCTCTTTGAATACGTGTCCGAAGAGTCCTACCAGAGCCCCATGCTCAGGTCTAGCTCTAGTTCGGCAGAGCTCGATGCTCGTTTTGGCCGACCTCCATGCTCAGCGTGTATACCTCATTTAGCAGAGCTTAACGCTCATTTGAAGAGCTCTGCGCCCTTGGTGTGGTTATGCTATGTGTGACCCATCTGCCGAGTCATCTGCCGGACCATATGTCGGGGCCATATGCCTAATCGGTTTGTAAGTCAACTCTTAAAAAATCAAAAATACATAAAAGAAAAAAAAAAAGAAAGAAAAAAGAAAAAGAAACGTACACAAGATATCTGTAAAAGTCCAATTTAATGAAGACTAACGAACCAACTGACTAAAAGTTTTGTGCACAACAATATACAATTTTCGAAGAGCAACAGCCTTTGAATCATATGTTGGAACTTGCTTTAGTATGACAGTTTTGATCCCAAGTAGGAGCAAGAGTAAACTTGTAGTCTCCTTATATACTCATTTACCATCTAATTATCAATTTAGACTAACACTTGGACATGGCTTCAAATTGAATGGAGTGGGTTGGTTTGGGCTTAATTGTTTGGACTTGGCTTGATAAATATATATATATTAAATGGTCAAAAGATGTGTCTTGGGGTCTTGTGATAAATCTAGATCCATTTTTAACCCTCCTCGATAATTCGTTTTCAGTTATTTTTGCACTGTTTCATAACAGTCACGACTGTTAAACGGATGCAACGTTCCATGAAGAGTTGCAACGCTTCAAGACCATCCTATATATATTTCAATTCGTTTTTGGAGACAACACATAAATCTTCATTCCAATTCAACCATCATGTTTATTAATTAGATTCGTCAGATTCAAGTTTCATACTTGATTAGTGTGACAACCCCCCATTTACGGTATGGAACCGTACATTTTATTCATGCATGTCTTAGGCTAATTCCCTACATAATGAAAACTAAACTATTTTTATGAGATAAGTCTAGCAAAGCCCAACAATTTTAATACGTAAAGTATTACTATCTTCGTAGTTAGTTATAATTACGCGCGAAACAATCAGAACGAGTATGACAAAAACATACGTACGTTGGTGACACGAAAATTTCTAAATAACGTAAAACTATTTCATATAGTAGTTATTTACTTTGAAATATTATGCATAACGATAAATAAAACTATTATACGTTTGTTTAAAAACGTAACGTACGCGATTAATATACGCAAAACGAACCCGACAACCAAATGAATCAAATTTTATAATTTGTAAACTTAAAAATAAAGTATTTGAAATAATACTTCGAAAGATATTAACGTATATTAAACGTTAATGAATTAATCAAAACATACGCATTTAAACGAACACGCAACTAACGGGTAAACGACCTAAATTCGTAATACGAGTTTGGGGAACAAGATTTTAACCATCCCATGCCTAGTAGGGCCCATAAAATCTGCCCCAAAGATTGGCCAAGGCCATACCCCAACACCCCCTTACTCTTTGTTACTTAAACACACAAACACAACACATTACACCCACTTCACTCTACCTATCTCTCTCCCTCTTGCTTTTACTCTCTCTCTCGGTCAAGAACCAACAGAAAAATCAGCAGCAACAACACCATCATCATCCACCAAAATCATCATAAAAGTCATCTTGGTCATCTTGCAAAAGAAAAAAGAAAGAACAAGCATAAAGATCATCATCACCTACATTTTTCGTTTCTTCATCTAAAGCATTGTAAGGAAACATTCCTTTTCACTAATCTTTCATGTACTAAGTGTTTTGACATGTTATAAGTTCATATCATGAAAGATCTTACATGGAAACATAACAAAAACTAAAAAAAAAAAAAACTTAACTTTTGTGATGAGTATTTTCTGGACAGATTTTTGTGTCATGGTAGAAAAATCATAACAAATCGTGTGAGTAAAATAAACGTGTAAAACCACTTGGAAAAGTTTGGTAATTTTGTTGGCTACAACTTTCGTTTAGACTTCATCCTCTGGAAATACACCGATTTTGATTTATAAACTGATTTGTGTGCATATGTCGATAGAAGTAGCTGATGTACACAGTTGTCCTCACGAACTTTTTTAACCCACCTCTACTTATCTAAAAATCATGAAAAAAATATAGGAAGTATCCAACTTATGTGGGAACATTGTATAATTTTTTATGAATTTTTCGATAACGTATGCTTAGTCAAATAAATATCCCAAAATGGTACTGACTTTACCTCCGAAAGTTTGACTTTCGGAAAAAGGTTTGACTTTCGGATTTTGGTGAAAGTTTCGGATTTTGACTCCGAAAGTCAACTTTCGGAGTTGACTTTCGTTCACTTTCGGAAAAACAGCATTTTTGGCCCAAAGTTTCGGATATTCACACTTTCGGACCTCAAACTTTCGGATGAACAGTATTTGGTCCTAACTTTCGGATGAACAGTATTTGGTCCTAACTTTCGGATGAACAGTATTTGGTCCTAACTTTCGGATGGACAATGTTTATTCGATTATTTTCCCGTCAAACATTCTCGAGGGACATTATATACTAAATATAATACGAATCAACAATAACAACATTGTGAAATATTAAGTATTAATGCGAAACAAAACAATAATAAATATATTTTTCGAGAAATATTATTATTACAAACATCACCAACGGAATGTACGAAACTTTAAACAACAAAGATCTTTCAAACGAGTGAACGATTAACATGGTTGGACGTGTAGTCAACTACTTATATTACTATCTCTCACGTTTAGGACGTTAGATACTTTATTTGGGCATACGCTTTGCTAGCTCTCACTAATTAACTCACGAGGTGAGTTCACAGCCCCTACTTTTACTTATTTTACTGCTTTTAAACTAGGGGTGGAAAACATAGCAAGTATTTTGATACTATATGCGAAAACTTGACTTCTTATGAATGCTTTTATATGATTACGAAATACTATTTGTTTACGAAATGATTTGCATACTATTTTGGGGAGCATGGACAACGAATCCTAGTACGAACCACGATTTACATGTGTAGTGCATCAAAGACCTTATGGCTACAACCATAATCATTAGCTAGGTGACTCTAGCCACTGAATATACGGATAGTTCTATCGGGGTGACGTCCTTTCAACTAAGAGCGCAGCGTATATTTACATGTCCGATTAGGCAACAACGAATTTGTGTCGTGGCTTGATTATGGGTTGGGTTGCGTTACTTTAACTCGTGAGGTTTAGCTCACCTTTCGGGAGATCCCGTCTATGCCTTCCTACGAACGACGATTTAGGAATGCGTTCCTACGAATTATACACTGGAATGATTTTCCAAACGTTTACGAATGGATGTGTTTACATCACGACAACGAAACTATACTTGTGGATATCCTGCGGGACTCCTACGGAACATATTTTGGTAATGAGTTTCCAACGAAACTTTTGGATAAACTCCAACGAAAACGAATTTATATGACTGGTATGTCAACGAAAACGAAACTTATTTGACTTGTATGTTAACGAAAACGAAAACTATATTTGATTATTGATTTAATCACTTTTTAACTTGTACGTCAACAGTTTACAAACAACTTGGTTTAACAACGATAATAAACCTGTGAATTCACTCAACATTGTTGTTGACGATTTCTACTATGTTTTTCAGGGAATTAGTACTCACGTAAGACTTGCATGCATCTTGGAACAACGACCTCCCGAGACGAATTAGGATGCCATTTTTGGAACTTACGGGATTTCCTTAGTAAAACTATAACTTTTGATCATATTTACGAAATCCTGGTTTTGAATATTGTATTCACTTAAAATGATGTATTTCAATAACACTACTACTACGACTTGTAAAGTCGTAGCTTTTGTAACAACTATATTGATGGCATCTTAATCACTTTGTTCTGCGATAATCATATGCTTTGTGTTGTAATGATCCTATGACGTCACGACCCCCGCTCGTACACAAATTGCTTCCACTGACCAAAGTTGACCGTTTTTGGGGTTTTGACAATTAGATTGTTGTATCCTCTAGACAGTGCATACGGGCAAAATTTATGTCTTAGGACACTGCAAACGCAAACCTCAATCTTCTTTTGAAATTCACAATCACTGAAATCAAAGTCAGTTTCTTCAATTCTTGATTTTGTAATATATATACATATTGATATATTATATATGTATATATATATATTATATATGTATATATATTATATTCAAACTTGTTATTAGTCACAGTTTATATTGTTATTTGTAATTGTTGTTTATCTATTTCATATCATCATATATTGAAGCAAACGATTAGAAAGCCAAAATTTTGTGGGACAGAAACATATCCATTTTTACTAAATGAATCAATAGCATATATGTTTGCCTTTGTTTCATCTTTACAAATGCTAAAGTTAAAAATACTACTATTAATAGATTTGCATATGATGAGTCATGAGTAACGTGGTTTCATCTCTACTAGTGAATTTATAACTTTTATGCACCCTGGTGAATTCAAATGGCACTCTTCATGCTCTGACTTGATGGGTTTTGAAAGTTGCAAATCATCCACCATTACAGTCTTTCTTATTACAGAGCACGTGCCTCTTATGGCATCTACCATCATTCGGCGTAGCTCCATGCCCGAGCATCCTTTCGGCAGGCCCTGTTCCACCTCCTCTATTGACAGGCTTCAATCAAAATCAACAAGGTATGTGATGCAAATTCTTAGCAGCTTAAGTCGGATCAAGAGGAAACAAACAGGATGAAAGCACAACGTGCATAAACTTGATTAAACTCAAAAATAATAATCTCTCCAAAACAATTCAAGTCCAAATATAAAAAAAACAGATCCTTAAAACTAGGAAACATTCGAGACAAAGTAGGAAACAAATAAACTAAATAATCACTAAAATAAAGGTAACTTGGAGAACACTCCAAATGTATTTGACTTCCAACAGGTTCGGCTTGCTCACCAATTTGGCTCCAACCTGTTTTCAAGTCCAGCCCACACTTGGTAAGCCCTAACCCAGCCCGTCTGCATCATTCTCCCCCTTTTCGAAACGACTCGTCCTCGAGTCAAACGGATCTTCATCTTCAGGCACAAAAGGAGAAAGATCAGCGACGTTGAAGGTAGCTGAGACGTTGTAGTGACCCGGTAAATCTATTTGGTACACATTATCATTGATGCGCTTCAGGACTCGAAATGGGCCATCCGCACGGGGCTTAAGCTTACCGAAGCGTCCTCCGGGAAAACGATTCTTACTTAAATGTATCCATACGAGATCACCCTCCTTGAATATTACTTGCTTTCTATGCGCATTTGCACGCCGCTGATAGACGATATTGTTGTTCTCAATTTGTTCACGAACCAACTTATGTATAAGTTTGATCTGGGTTGACCGCTCTTCTCCTTCAGCACTAAAATGCTCAGTAATGGGTAACGGGGTGAGATCCAACGGAGTGAAAGGATTACGACCATAAACGACTAAGAAAGGACTTATGCCTGTAGACCGATGTGATGACCTGTTATAAGGAAACTCAGGAAGTACCAAATCCCACTGCTGAGGGTGATTTCCAACAAGACTGCAAAGAAGATTTCCAAGGGTCCGGTTTGTAACTTCGGTCTGACCGTCACTCTGAGGGTGATGTGCACTACTGAAATGGAGACGCGAACCTAGCCGTTTCCACAATGTTCGCCAGAAATGACCCTTAAACTTTACGTCCCGATAAGAGGTTAAGGACTTAGGAACCCCATGTAATTTAAAAATTTCAGCAAAATAAAGGCGGACAACTTGACTTGCATCATAAGTCTTAGCACACGGGACAAAGTATGCCATTTTTGAGAAACGGTCCACTACTACCATGATTGAATCTTTCTGTCTTTGGGTACGGGGGAGACCTACACCAAAGTCAAGACTAACGTCCTCTGAAGGCCCATCGGGAACAGGTAGAGGTGTATAGAGGCCCGCATTGGAGTGATGAGTTTTCGCAATATGAAAAAGTCGGCAACGGTCAATAATACGTGCAACGTCTGCTGCCATTTTTGGCCAATAAAAACGCTCCTGTACCAATTTCAGGGTCTTGTCCCTTCCAAAATGTCCAGCTAACGCCCCCTGGTGACTTTCCAAAATAATGGCGTCCCGTAACGAACACCTCGGGACACACATTCTGTTACCTTTGAACAAAAATTCCTCTTGCATCGGGTAACCGAGAGTAGGGTTTGCCCGGTAGTGTTCCCATAGTTGAGAAAAATCTGGATCGTTTGGATAAAGCCCACGAAAAGCATTAAATCCCTCAACCTATATTTGTAAGGACGTGAGGAGTGTGCGCCGTCAGCTTAAGGCATCATCAACTATATTATCCGTACCCCCTTTATGTTTGATTACAAAAGAGAACTCCTGTAAATATTCAACCCATTTAGCATGACGGGGGTTGAGCTTGTGTTGACCATTAATAAAGCGTAGAGCCTGATGATCCGAATATAAGATGAATTCACTTGGTAACAAGTAATGACGCCAATACTCAAGACTTCGAATAATTGCATAAAATTCTTTATCATACGTACTATACTTCTGTTTCGCGTCATTCAATTTTTCACTAAAGAATGCGACGGGCCTGTTGTTTTGACTTAAGACACCTCCAATACCAAATCCCAACGCATCACATTCAACTTGGAAAGTGGTCTGAAAGTTGGGTAATGTCAGTACGGGTGCACTAGTAATCCGTCTTTTAAGCTCTTCAAAAGCCGCGGTTGCTGCAGGTGTCCATACAAACTGATTTCCTTTAAGACAATTAGTTATGGGTGCCACAATTGAGCTGAAATTCCTGATAAAACGTCGATAAAAAGAAGCTAATCCATGGAAGCTCTGAACTTCATGAATCGATGTTGGAGTTGGCCAATAAGTGATAACCGTTACCTTTGACTCATCCATGCGTATTCCCTTTTCGGAAATAAGGTTCCCCAAAAAGAGAACTTCATGTGATAAAAAGTGACAGTTTGTGCGATTAGCATATAATTTCTGATCTCTAAGGATAGCACAAACCTGGTGGAGGTGGTGAAGATGTTGTTGCACGTCTTTACTAAACACTAAAATGTCATCAAAGTAGACGACCACACAACGACCAATGAGGGGTTTAAAAACATGGTTCATCAACCTCATAAACGTACTTGGGGCGTTCAATAATCCAAAGGGCATAACCATCCATTCATAAAGCCCGTCACGTGTTTTAAATGCCGTTTTCCACTCATCCCCGGGTCGCATTCTGATTTGATGGTAACTGCTGCGTAAATCAATTTTAGAAAAAAATTGCTGACCCATATAACTGGTCAAGCAGATATTTAAAACGTGGCATAGGGAACCTGTACTTGATGGTTATTTTGTTAACCGCCCGGCTGTCGATACACATTCGGTACGCACCCCCAGGTTTTGGTACTAATAACGCGGGAACCGCGCATGGACTCATACTTTCCCGAATAAGTCCCTTATCCAAAAGCTCTTTAACTTGCCTCTGTAGTTCTTTGAATTCCTTGGGGTTCATTCGGTAAGATGCTTTATTTGGAATAACTGAGCCTGGAATAAAGTCAATACAATGTTGGATCTCACGAACAAGTGGTAGTCCGGCGGGTATGTCTTCTGGGAATACATCTGCGAACTCGGTAAGTAAAAGCTTAACTTCACTCGGTGTTTGGTCTGGTGGGGAATTCAGTTCGGTAATCACAAAAGCATATATGAATGGTGGGGTTGTATGTTTGGTAAAATCAAGGAAAGCTGATTTGGTGAGAATGCAAGCTTCAATCCCTGTTTTCCGATTGTTAAGCGGTGTTAATGTGATATTGTACCCGTTTTTTCTAAACGAATAAGTATTTTTAAAACCATCATGTGTTGTTTTTCTATCATATTGCCACGGTCGGCCCAATAATACATGACAAGCATCCATGGGGATGACTTCACACCATACCTCGTCAGAATATCGATTGCCTATGGAAAACTGAACGAGACAATGTTGGTTGACTTTAACAACATTCCCTTTTTTTAAACACGTTAGTTGATAAGGATCAGGATGAGTTTCTACCTTTAGACCTAACTTTTCCACCATACTTGTTGCCACCATATTCTCACAACTTCCACCATCAATGATTATAGTGCACACTTTCCCCTTTGACGTACATTTTATTCGAAATATATTATTACGGAGCCAATGTGTGTCATCAACAGGTGAGGATGGGACTGCGTTAAGGACTCGTTGAGTGATTAACAACACTCCCTTATTGGGATAAACGATTTCATCAACTATACATGTTTCTGTTTCTTCCTCAGTGTCATATATGGGCAGGGAATCGTGTGTAAACGTGACAAGCTGTTTATTCGGGCATTCCCGAGCATAATGACCTAGGCCGCGACATTTAAAACACTGAGGTACCTTTGATGTTGTAGTAGATGAATTAGATTGACTACCTAGTGTTTCGGTTCTGCTAGTGCTGGATCGGTTCCCAGGTGTAAAAGAAGTTGGAGTACGAAAATTTTCGGTTTTACTGGTAACGGGTTTTGGAGTAGCGACCTTGGATCTTATATTAAGTTGTTTTTCTACCTTCAGGGCTAGTTGACAAACATCATTAAAGCTCCAATAAGGCTAGAGTTGAACCATATCTGAGATGTCGGTTCGTAAAGCCCCTAAAAACCGCACTATCACCTGCTCCTCTTCTTCATCTGCCCCGCAACGCATCCTAAGCCTATCAAATTCAACAATCAAATCCTCAACGGAGGAATTCCATTGGGACAAATTATGATACTCTAGAAAAGCTTCTTGACGATAGTTAACCGGTAAGAATTTTTCTTGTAATAACTTTTTGTATGTTCCACCACAGTGAAGCATAATGACGTAGTTTAATGGCAACGAGTTTTACCTTGTACTTGTCAGGGATGTCTTTCAAATCAAAGATACGTTCGACCATGCTGATCCAATCAATAAATGCATCTGGTTGTGCCTTCCCATCAAATTCTGGAACTTCAATCTTCACCCCCATATTACGAAGGGGGTCAGATTCAACTGGACGGTGGCGTCTAGGCCTCCTGGCAAAAGGGTTACCGATTCCTTCTTCGTCATCCTAGATGTTGTTATCGGTTTCGGTTTCCTCAAAGCGATCCTCCCGTTGCAATTCTAGCTCCCGGACCCGTTGTTGCAACCTCGCAATCTCTGCGATATCACGTGGGTCTCTTCCTTCATCTTCGTTGCCTCGGTCGGCGTATCTACGATGATGACGACGAAAACCTCCATGATCTCCCATGGAATCACTGCTGTGCTCTGATACCAACTGATGCAAATTCTTAGCAGCTCAAGTCGGATCAAGAGGAAACAAACAGTATGAAAGCACAACGTGCATAAACTTGATTAAACTCAAAAATAATAATCTCTCTAAAACAATTCAAGTCCAAATATAAAGAAGGGCAAATGGCCCAAAAAGGTAACCAACTTGTCAAAATTTGACAATAAAGGGAATATGAGTTTTGTCGATGCCTAAAAAGAACTCACATTTTAAAATTGTGCCATAAAAGGATTTAAATTGTCAGAAAAGTTCAATTAAGGGTAAAATTATCGTTTATTTTTATAAAACGTTCCATAAAAGGATTTAGTATTTTGAAATCGTGTCATAAAAGGATTAAACATTTTGAAATCATGTCAAAAAAGGATTAAACACTAAAAATGAAATTCAAGTTTGAACACTCAAAAATTCAAATTAATGTTTATATCGTATGTTTTCTAGGTCAAAAGGTCACATATTAATTGAATATTTGAGATTTAATCCCCACATCAGCTAAAACCGATCAAAAATTGAAAGACAAAAAATGAATTCGTAATTACACCTTTAATTGAATTTTTTTGACAACTTAAATCCTTTTATGGTATGATTTTCAAATGTAGGTCCTTTTCGGGCATATGTAAAAGTGATATTCCCTTTATTGTCAAATTTTGACAAGTTGGTTACCTTTCCGGGCCATTTACCCTATAAAGAAAACAGATCCTTAAAACTAGGAAACATTTGAGACAAAGTAGGAAACAAATAAACTAAGTAATCACTAAAATAAAGGTAACTTGGAGAACACTCCAAATGTATTTGACTTCCAACAGGTTTGGCTTGCTCACCAATTTAGCTCCAACCTGTTTTCAAGTCCAGCCCACACTTGGTAGGCCCTAACCCAGCCCGTCTGCATCAGTATGACTCGTCACTCGTACATGTATGTTTCCAATCATTGATTGTTTGTGAAGTTCGGGGTTCATCACTGTTTCTGTTAAACAAATTGTTGTGATTAGTGTACTTTTAAGACCGAGAAATTAAATAGAACAATTAAGCAATAAATAAAGACACCAGGATTTAACGTGGTTCGGCGTGAGGCCTAGTCCACCAACGGAAGTGGAGAAGGATTTTACTAGCAAATAAGGCAAACCGAGGTTACATTGTATCACTCAATCTAGGCTCCGAAAATACTAACAAAGTATTTGGACACTCACTAGATTATAACACTTCCCTCGTAACTCATTCGTATAGAATTTTAAGTAACAATTCTATACTCACTCTTTTCTCTATAATACTCTTTATAAGAGTTTAACTCTTTCAAGTATTGCATGGGATGATTCAAATGAAGTTTCAGCCATTCACTTTTATAGTTGAAGCTGAATGTAGTGTCATGCATGCAAGAAGACTTTAAGTAGCCTACTCATTCATTTTACACCATACGTTGCATGGAATTTAAGCCATAACAAACATGTGGTCAAACAACCTTGGTAAGTGGCCTCCAAAACAATAGTGTGATTGCATGGAATTTAAGACATAACAAACATGTGGTCAAACAACCTTGGTAGGTGGCCTCCAAAACAATAGTGTGATTGACTTCTTTGGTTCCAAAATTCAGCCACAAATTACATGTGCTAAATGACACCGTCCATGTAGCCTCAATTATTGACCATTGTCTAACAAATCTCCACATTGGCGAACATTCCATTCCTTTGCTATCCGTTCTCAATCTCTGCTTCCTTCCAGCCCTCACGGGCTCATCACTTTCTGCGAACACCAACCAAGTCCAAACAATATTCGTGTTGGATATAGTGTCCAAGTGCATAACTAATTGGTAAGTGTATCATTAAAAGTAGAGTCCTTTTTGGGTCGCCCTCGAAGAACGGTTAAAAAGAAATAAATGAGAGATAATAGTAATTGGAATTAATATTATAGTTAATTATTTAGTTTATTAATTATCAAAGTTGATGAATTAATTAGAAACTAAAAGAAATTCTGGAAGCCTGATCCAACCGCCGGTTGGAAAGTCCAGGCGGCGGCTGGAGTCAAATTAAAGTGAGTCGGTGAAACGCACAAGTCCAACCGGCGGCTGGATATTCTAACCGGCGGTTGGAACCCGAAATCAGTATACCCCACATCGGCTGTCATATTAAACCTATGGGGTATTCTCCCTATATAAATAGGGGGTTACACCTTGGCTTCAAATGTTCAGTTCATTTCTCTCTTTCTCATTCCTCTCCTTGTAAGAGTTTACACGATTTAATCGGGACCTTAGGAATTGAAATTTTCTCTTTGGTTCGTGGGTGTGAACCATTAGAGGTGCTCTAGTTTGAGTACTCGCTTCCAAGCTGGGAAGCTTTACTAAGGTGGTCTGCGTGTGAGAAATCCGATTTTCTCTAAGGTTAGTATTTTCTTATTTATTTTGTTTTGTTGCGTATTATTATTAAGTTAAGATCCTTTAGGGTTTAGTTTCCTTCATGCCCTAGATTAATTGTTATTTCCGCATTGTATGTTAATCTAGTAAGGGAATAGAAAACCCATAAGTGGTATCAGAGCATTAGCTTAATAATATAGACACTTAACGATGGAGTTACTACTTAGTTAATAGTTAATTGTAAATAGTAATCCATAGATAAATTTGTATGATCATTAAATGTTAATAAGGATCTAGAATAAATACTAATATTTAAATTGTTAAATGATACCCCTAAATTTTAAAATGTTTAAAATAGAACCCTGAACTTTAAAAGCTTAAAGAGACCTATATATATTATGATAAATATATATGTATCATTTAAAGTTTAAATACGTTGTCAGTCAATTGATAAATCGGCTCACCCATAGTGAACAAACTATAAGAGAGGTATAAGGCGAGACACTTTACTTCCCTAAAGAAGTGGGTTTTTAATATGCTTCGAGCTGACCTAATTCTCCGCTTCTTTGTGCGTTCAATGGAGCTACCGAGGACTTTTGATAGGATGATGTCAAGATCAAAAAGTATTGAATTAAAGTGCTAAAACAAAATCCCTTTTAAGTATAACAAATGTGAATTGTATGCTATCCCATGAAAACCGCAGATCTCTCATATGGACGGTTAATGGAGTGTGTGTGGTTCACCGACACATTAATGAGAGGACATAAGTGAGAGGTTATGTGAGACTCGCGATTCTCGAGCGTACTCGGGCCGGGGACTACGCGAGTTTTGCATGATTAAGTTCACTATCTTGTTCATGATCCTCGACATCCCAGTCTTGAATGGTAGATAAGCATATCCGAGATTAACATGCCATTGATTGAGTCAATGAATCTCAAAAGAACTAGGAATTTCATAGAGAATGAAATTGACAAAAGCATTATCTACCTAAAATAAATTCATGATATGATTACGGCAAACCTCTTCATAAAACGAATAAAAAATATGGATCCTAGCCTTAATTTAGAATTGGATAATTAAACAATTAAGGAATATTTATACTAACTAAAACTGTTTATATTATAGATGTCTACTACCGAAAATGGTACAAATCCACCCGTTCTCAGTTCCGCAAACAACTCGAACTTCTCACTACTCTCAGTTCTTGGGAGGGAAAGACTAACCGGTCCAAACTATATGGACTGGATGCGTAACCTTAGGTTTACCCTAATGTACGAGAACAAGGAGTATGTTCTCGATGAGCAGATTCCCACTATTGATCTTGATTCAACCCAAGAGGAGATTGAAACTCATCGAAAACATTATGAAGATGCAAACAAAGTGTCTTGTATCATGGCATCCTCCATGAGCCCTGAATTGCAAAAGACTTTTGAGAATACTTGGGCTTATGAAATGAACCAACAGCTAAAGGAAATGTTTTAGGCAAAGATAAGCAAAGAACACCTTGATGTGGTTAAATCCCTCATGGCTTGTAAACCCAAACCTGGAGCCTTTATTTGTGCTT
Source organism: Gnaphalium uliginosum (assembly GCA_963930675.1). Lineage (NCBI taxonomy): Eukaryota > Viridiplantae > Streptophyta > Magnoliopsida > Asterales > Asteraceae > Gnaphalium > Gnaphalium uliginosum. The sequence continues at coordinate 35,964,662 of OZ005684.1, forward strand.
TCGTCTTGGAGATGAAAGGGTACTTTGATAGGTTGGAATCTTTGAACATGATGTTTGATACTGAGCTCTCGATAAATATAATTTTATCTCACCTACCAGCTGTCTACAATCAGTTTATAATCTCATATCAAATGAATTTGAATGAGAAAGAAACCTCGATAATGGAACTCCATAACGTGCTGCAAATCGCTGAGCAAGGGATCAAGAAGATTGATGTGCCCTCCGCCTCAGCAGCTCCTGTGTTGGCTATTGGTCAAAATGCAAAGAAAATAAAAACTTGAAAAGGTAAGACTGGAAAGTCTAGTCGTGGTTCCAAAAGAAAGTTTGATTCTGAGATTGCATCTGCAAATGATCCAAAGGAAGCAGTGTGCTTTTACTGCAACACAAAGGGGCATTGGAAGCGTAGCTGCCCAAAATATCTGAATGACCTTAAAGACGGAAAGGTCGAAAAGAGTAGTCACTCAGGTATGTTTATGATCGAACTCCATAATACTACAACTTCTGATTCGTGGGTTCTGGATTCAGGGTGTGGTACTCACATTTGCACTGTATTACAGGGTCTAAAGGAAAGTAGAAGTTTAAGGCATTGAGAGCTCAATTTAATCAAGGGAAATAGGAAATTCACGCCCGTGACCAAGATTGGAAAATTCGAGCTCATGCTGAAGTCTGGAGTTAGGATAGATTTAAATAATTGCTGTTATTCGTCATAAATGACTAGAAGCATAATTTCATTTTATGCATTGTTCAAGGATGGTTATCGATTTTCATTTGATAATGAGAATGGAGATATTTTAGTTTATTTAAAGGGTAGTTTTATTTTTAAAGCTTCTCCTTACAAAGGCATATATGAAAATGTTGAATGTGTTAGCAATGTGATTTTAAATGTTGATTCGTGTAATGAGCTTGATAAATTCAAATTGTGGCGTTATCGTCTTAGGCACATAAACAGGAAACGCATCGCCCAACTCCAAAAGGATGGAGTGTTGGAATCATTCGACATCAAGTCGGATGATGTATGTGAATCTTGTTTACTGGGCAAGATGACTAAATCACCATTCACTGGATCATGTGAAAGAGGAGAAGGGTTATTGGACTTGGTACACACAGATGTATGTGGACCATTCCGATGTGGCACAAAAGATGGAAATCGCTACTACGTTACGTTTACTGATGACTTCAGTAGATATGGATATGTTTATCTGATTAAACATAAGTCTGATACTTTTAAAGTATTCAAAAGATATCAAAACGAAGTAGAGAATCAACTGGGTAGAAAGATAAAGGTACTCCGATCCGATAGGGGAGGAGAATACCTTAGTATCGAGTTTCTCGATCATCTTAGAAACTGTGGAATAGTTTCACAGTTAACTCCTCCTAGAACACCACAACTTAATGGAATTGCGGAGAGGAGAAATAGAACCCTGTTAGACATGGTTCGATCTATGATGAGTCGGGGAACACTTCCAATAAGCTTCTGGGGTTACGTATTAGAGACAGCCGCACATCTCTTGAATCAAATACCCACTTAGAAGGTTTCAAAGACACCTTATGAGATATGGAACGAAAAACGTCCTTCTCTTGGTCACATCCAGATCTGGGGTTGCGAGGTTTTCGTTAGACTAGAAACCCAGGACAAGCTAGAGTCCAGATCTGAAAAGTGTCTTTTCGTCGGTTATCCACAAGAGTCGTTTGGATATCTATTATACAGACCCAAGGAAAATGTGGTGTTTGTAGCTCGAAGAGGAGTGTTCCTTGAAAGAGAAATGATATCTAAAGTGGACAGTGGGAGTAAGATAGATCTTGAAGAGATTCAAGAATCGACCGATGAAGAACCTATAGTAAACACTGACACTTAACAAGAGGTGGTGACACCTGTTGAACCTGAAGACATATCCTTACCCGTTCGCAGAACAAGTAGTAGAGTTAGCAATCCTCCTCAGTTCTATTATGGTTTCCATATTGAAGAAGATGACAAGATTAGTGATAGTAATCTAATTGATTTGGATGAGACTGCTGACTACAAGGAAGCGATGGCAGGCCCTGAGGCTGCCAAGTGGAAGGAAGCTATGAAAAACGAGATTTAGTCTATGTATGACAACCAAGTTTGAAATTTGGTTGACACTACACCCAGTCTTAAGACGGTGGGTTGTAAGTGGATCTTCAAAAAGAAGACAAACATGGATGGGAAGGTACATACTTATAAAGCTAGGTTGGTAGCGAAAGGCTATACTCAAACCCTTGTGACTGATTATGAGGAAATCTTCTCACAGTAGTTAAGATAAAGTCAATTAGGATAATGCTTAAAATAGCTGCATTTCATGATTATGAAATATGGCAGATGGATGTCAAAACTGCTTTCCTTAACGGAAAACTTACAGAGGATGAGTTTATGGCACAACCAGAGGGTTTTGAAAGTGCAAAGTATCCTAAAAGAGTGTGCAAGCTTGGAAAGGCCATTTATGGACTTAAACAGGCTTCTCGTAGCTGGAATCTCTGCTTCCATGAGAAAGTCATAGAGTTTGGATTTTCTAGAAGCGAAGATAAGTCCTGTATATATGTCAAAGTCAGTGGGAGTGTTGTAGTCTTCCTAGTATTATATGTGGATGATATACTACTCATAGGAAATGATATCCCAACATTACAAGGTGTAAAAGATTGGTTGGGAAAATGTTTCGATATGAAAGATTTGGAAGATGCAGCATCTATTATTGGTATAAAGATTTACAGAGATAGGTCGAAACGTCTCATAGGACTCAGCCAGGACACGTACTTAGATAAAATTTTGAAAAGATTTAAAATGGAAAATTCTAAGAAAGTGAATCTACCCTTACATCATGGCATAAAGATTAGTAAATATCTATGTCCGAAATCTAAGGAAGAACTGGACAGAATGAGTCGAGTCCCATATGCTTCGGCTATAGGATCGATCATGTATGCCATGACGTGCACAAGGCCTGATGTCTCATTTGCTTTGAGCATGGTGAGTCGGCATCAGCAGAATCCTGGTGAAGGTCATTGGACAGCTGTAAAGAACATTCTCAAGTATTTAAGAAATACTAAAGACAGGTTCTTAGTTTATGGCGGAGAAGAAGAACTCAGAGTAACGGGTTATAGTGACGCAAGTTTCCAAACAGATAGAGATGATAGTCGGTCACAGTCTGGTTGGGTATTCTTACTGAATGGGGGAGCGGTGATATGGAAAAGTTCAAAGCAAGATACAGTAGCAGACTCCACATGCGAGTCTGAGTATATTGCAGCTTGCGAAGCTTCGAAGGAAGCCATATGGATGAGGAATTTCATTGGAGATCTTGGAGTTATTCCAACAGTACAAGACCCCATTGACATATTCTGCGACAATGAAAGTGCAGTCGCTTTGACTAAAAAACCCAAGGATCATGGGAAGTCAAAGCACATAGAAAGGAAATACCATTTTGTTCGAAGAAAGGTAGAAGAAGGACACGTGTTTGTGAAGCTTGTACGATCAGAGGATAATCCGGCTGATCCTTTCACAAAGGCACTGGCAAGTTCCAAACACGATGAACATGCTAGGAGCATAGATATAAGAGATAATATAAAGTTTTAGTTGTTAGTTTGAATCTGAAACATTATAGCAATGATTGAAATGAATCGATTTGGTGATTAAATAATGGACATTTATTTATTTGAAAGAGTTCTACCATTTACTATTGTTTGTCATTGTGTTTCATTTTTGCATGTTTAGAATTCACTTCCCGAGTAATTAGTTTTACTCAAAAACTCCTCAGTCGTTCATACTACAGGAAGTTAGTGTTGATTTAAGACTTTCATGGAGTGTTAGTAGATTGTCTATGGAGATTAGACATAGCATGGAGAATGCTGCAACACTCATGAGTACTTGATGGGGATTTAAGTATAGGAGAGACCCGTACTTAAAGAGATCACTTCATGGATTAAATCACGAGTGATTTTAAGATGATAATATCTTCTATTCTTAAAATGGAGATACATTGAGTTTCCAGTTTTTCAAATCTGTTATACATTAGTTTATTCAAACGCTGCGCTTAAATGCCAGTTATAAAGGGTATGCTAGGTGTATCATGATGAGTTGACTAGTACTATGTAGTCGAAATTTATCTGTTCCTTTTGCAAAATGTAAAAGCGATATCATGGGCCCTCTGATGATTAAAAGTTGACTCTAAAAGTGCTAGGCCTAACCGAAACTAAGTTGATGTGCACAAATCAGTAGTCTTATATAGTCAAAATAATCGGAGATCTGAAAACATAATCTTGATTCTTGAGATTGATTAAAATCCATGTCTCAGTTTCATACGATATCAATAGAACAAAGGAATATTTGATCACTTATCTAAGGGTTGTCTCTAGATATGATTCAGAGTTCGGCAGTTGCGTTGGATTGCACTCTTTGCTTACTTAATGGGATAGACTTAGACCAATAATAGTTGATGACTTATCCAAGTGGGAGACTGTTGGATATAGTGTCCAAGTGCATAACTAATTGGTAAGTGTATCATTAAAAGTAGAGTCCTTTTTGGGTCGCCCTCGACGAACAGTTAAAGAGAAATAAATGAGAGATAATATTAATTGGAATTAATATTATAGTTAATTATTTAGTTTATTAATTATCAAAGTTGATGAATTAATTAGAAGATAAAAGAAATTCTGGAAGCTTGATCCAACCGCCGGTTGGAAAGTCCAGCCGGCGGCTGGAGTCAAATTAAAGTGAGTCGGTGGAACGCACAAGTCCAACCGGCGGCTGGATATTCCAACCGGCGGTTAGAACCCGAAATCAGTATACCCCACATCGGCTGGCATATTAAACCTATGGGGTATTCTCCCTATATAAATAAGGGGTTACACCTTGGCTTCAAGTGTTCAGTTCAATTCTCTCTTTCTCATTCCTCTCCTTGTAAGAGTTTACACGATTTAATCGGGACCTTAGGAGTTGGAATTTTCTCTTTGGTTCGTGGGTGTGAACCATTAGAGGTGCTCTGGTTTGAGTACTCACCTCCAAGCTGGGAAGCTTTACTAAGGTGGTCTGCGAGTGAGAAATCCGATTTTCTCTAAGGTTAGTGTTTTCTTATTTATTTTGTTTTTTTCGTATTATTATTAAGTTAAGATCCTTTAGGCTTTAGTTTCCTTCATGCCCTAGATTAATTGTTATTTCCGCATTGTATGTTAATCTAGTAAGGGAATAGAAAACCCATCAGTTCGAACTTGTTTGTAGTAACTGGTTTGGTCAACATATCTGCCGGATTATTTGCCGTGCCAATTTTGTTAACAATTATAACCCCTTCAGATATGACTTCGCGAATAAAGTGATACCGTACATCAATGTGCTCGGTTCCCTCATGATACAATTGATTCTTGGTCAAATGTATGGCACTCTGGCTATCACAATGCACCACAGTTTGATCCTGTTGCAAACCCCGATCACCAACCAAGCCCTTCAGCCATATCGCTTCTTTAACACCCTCTGTCATGGCCATGTATTCCGCTTCAGTTGTAGACAAAGCAACCGTCGATTGTAATGTTGCTTTCCAACTAATAGTACATTTGCCGAGAGTGAAAACATACCCCGTCTGAGACCTTCTCCAATCCAAATCACCGGCATAGTCTGAATCAATGTATCCGATAACATTATTATTACCGCCACTATCATATACTAAGCCAATATATGTTGTCCCTCTGAGATACTGAAGAATTCATTGCACCGCTTGCCAATGAGCTTTCCCTGGAGAATCCATATATCTGCTCACTACACCCGCAGCCTGTGCAATATCCGGTCTAGTACATACCATAGCATACATGATGCTACCAACTGCACTAGCATATGGGACATGTGACATGCTCCACCTCATCCTCATTTTTCGGTGACAACGCCGATGAAAGTTTGAAATGTGCAGCAAGTGTAGTACTAACTCGTTTGGAGTTATCCATCCCAAAACGTTGAAGCACCTTTTCGATGTATTTATTTTGTGACAAATACAGTCTGCCTTCATGTCTATCTTTGACAATCTCCATTCCCAATATCTTCTTAGCTGCACCCAAATCTTTCATCTCAAACTCACTTTTGAGTTGAGATTTTAATTGATTGATCTCTGACATATTTTTTGAAGCAATCAACATATCATCCACATATAACAGCAAATACACGAACGAGCCTATCCGTAAGCTTTTTGTGATATACACAACTATCATAATCACTCCTTGAGTAATTTTTGCTAGTCATGAAAATGTCAAACCGCTTGTACCATTGTCAAGGTGATTGTTTCAAGCCATATAATGACTTTTTCAGCAAACATGCGTAATCTTCCTTTCCTTGGACAACGAACCCTTCTGGCTGGCGCATAAAGATTCGTTCACCTAACTCACCATGCAAAAATGCCATCTTGACATTTAGTTGTTGCAGCTTCATATCAAGTAAGGAAACTATGGCAAGTAACACGCGAATAGAAGTATGCTTTACGACCGGTGAGAAAACCTCATTAAAGTCAAATCCCTCTCTCTGAGTAAAGCCTTTAGCTACAAGACGTGCTTTGAACCTTTCATCTTCAACACTTGGAATTCCATCCTTCTTCTTGAAGAACTGATGTGTAAAATCTTGTTATAAAAAAAATAAACTTAAAATACGGTAATTAAACAATACACAACGAGGTAAGTATACCCTACCGTATATAGAATAGCTACAATAAGTTCAGGTTCGTTCCACGGGGAATGTGAATTCAAGAATCGTGTTCGAGTGTAAAATAATCTAAACAAATAAGTAAATATTGGGGTTTTGTAACCGAATTGTCACGTTGCTTAAAACTAATAGAATTAATAAAATAAGTGGACTCAGGAAGAGTCAAGGTTGATTGAATTAACTTTCAGATGATAAAACGACACTTACTTGGATTATTTCACTAGTGACTTCAGGGTGTGTAATTAAAACCAATCATTTAGCAAAACTTGTTCATCTCAATTATACTAGGCTTAACGTTCACTATAACCTAAACCATAATCTGGATTCTCTAACCATAATCTAGTAAAAGACGTTCGCCAATATCACTAACTTGCACAATTGAATTCAGTTGTCTAACTTATACCAAATTTGCGTCCGCAATCAAAGGTCAATCATACATAGACATATAATTGATAAATGAAATAACTTCGTAACAAACGTTCGCTATAGTTACGAATTAAATCACCAGTAAACTTTGACAATGGTTTAAAACTCAATTACACAAGGGTTTCGATTAAACGTAAATTAAATTTCATAAAACTCTAAAGATTACACCCCTACTCACCATTATTTCATCCAAGCAAGTGTTTAAGGATTTAGCTACTCATAACTAAATAGAAACAATCACAATAAACAATTGAAACTGAAGAAAACATGATTTAATAGATAAATAATGCAAACCGAATGATTACAATTGATTGTTGATGATTGCTCGTAACCGAATGATTGAATACAATGAAAGATCTCGTAAATGATGAAAAACCTTCAAAGAAACCCTAAAAATCGTCCCTGGTCGTTTTGTCTAGCAAAAGTTAGGTTAAACATAAATAAAAACGAATTTATACTTTCCAAAAATTGCACGAACCGCCGGTTTACGCGATCCCGGAAACCATACGCGATCCTGTCTAGCTTCAGAATTGGCCTTTGATACGCGATCCTGAATAGAGGTTGTGGGATCGCGTATATATTTGAAAAGCCCTTCTGATCATATTTTTGCCTGAGGTACGCGATCCTAAAAAAATGTTGCGATCGCGTATCTCTTTGAAAATCCGACCGATTGAAATTTTGCCTTGAATACCCGATCCTGGTGAGGTCCTGGGATCGCGTAACATGCCTGAAGATGAGATTTTCCTATAAACTTCATACATCGGCTTTAAGTCCTCATCAAATCACCCCCGTACTTCATATATTCATCGTTTGCACCTGAAAGTTAATTCCAATGCAAATAAGTACCAAAAGTTCTAGAAATTAACTTAAAACAATCGTGAAAGCAATGATATCGCGTGAAATATTTATATACAAAATGAGCGATATCAAATCTCCCCACACTTGAAATTTGCTTGTCCTCAAGCAAAATCGTTATAACCCAAATCAAAACAAAACCCCTCTTGCATTTTAAGAAACGGAGAATCAGGTTTAACAAAATAATACTAACACCAATCACAATAGCAATCATGTTAGCAAAAGTTATATAATTACTAGAAAACCCGAGATGATTAATTTGCCAAGCTCGAATGCACGACCTAGCACCTCACATAAGGATAAGTGTATAATCACTCACTCTCAACCTATAAACTACAAGGAAAGGGAATAAACGATATAACACTCAATCAAGCCAAGCGTGATGTAATGTTACCATAGGATTCATGTGTCAATTCAATTAGAATTAAATCTCACTTTCACTTAACAACTTAGTATTCATCTTGATTCACACTAATGATTGGAATAATTGCATTCTATGACTTTCTATGAACCCTGTGTAGCGAACTTTCAAACCAACCATCCTAGACAGAATAAAGACCTTCGGTGTCTAGGTGTAAAACACCCCTCGGGAACTACTTGTTCAGGAATTCAAAGGCCATCTAGTTGACTACAATTATCCAATCCTTAACATTAAGCTCAAATTCATTAACTTCCATAACCTTAGTTGTTTTCAGCTAGCAATCATTCAACTTTCACAACTCAAACAACTTCCTTTCAATCACAACTTTTGATTACAGAATTTAACATTTAGAATCCTTTTTTAAACGATTTAAGTCACATTTTAAACAAAATCCATTAAAAATTCTAACTAGGCAACATTTAAAAATATAAATGGTTCGGGTAATTGACTACATAAAAAATAAGGCTAAAATTATGATGGTATGAATGTGGAAGTGTCTACGGGTTTCTAGCACTAAGAATGAGTGCTACGACCTGGGTGGACCGGATATAAATGATTTTTAAAAGAAAATAAAATCCTAAATAATTAAAATTCCTTGACCGATTATTGAGATTCGAACTAATCAAAAATAAATGATCCATAACAGACTCGATAATTGGTTAGGTGATCAAAATTATTAGGATAAAGCTCCAAATTCTAAGAAGACCTCCTCATCATACTACCTCACCTATATCACATTCCTGTGATCTCATAGCGGTCTCGAAATGCATCACTAAGGCAAGTTCTAGAACAAACTACAATCACCGACACACTCACAGCAAATACAATATAAACACTAAAGATAAGTGTTTTCTCAATAAGGCTCAATATATCTCACATAATTTAATAGTGGGGCTACAAGTGTGCTAGTCATGCAATTCACCCAATGAGGTTGCTTTTATGACACGTCTCTAAACAATTTCATGCAAGAGGGAAGATTAAGTCACTTTCAACTAATATTCATCCTACGTTATAAAGCAACTAATCTTATGAGGACAAACAAATTCCTAGCAAACTATCATTCATTGATCCGTTATTGGGATTCGTAAAGTTCTATTGGATAAACCAAGATCAATAACAAACCCAATAAGAGGTTAGAAACAATAGCTTACTAGGAATTAAATTCAAAGTGAATTTATAACCAAATCTCCCCACACTTAAGATATGCATTGCCCTCAATGTAACAAAAGGAAAAATATGCAATTAACACTAGTGTGGAAGTAAAAGGGAACGAGTACTTCCCCGGGGGTTATGCAGATTTTTGATGGAATGCCGAGAACATGTTGTCGCTGAACTTACTGCCAGCATATGCAAGTGATTCCATTCCACAAAAGCATTCTATCAAAAGAAAAAGAAAATAAAACTAGAAAATAACTTATAAAACATAAGGATAGTAGGAATGACACTGTACAAACCATACCCAAGTGCCACTCACAACAAGTCTAACAAAGATCCAATGTAGCACAAACCAGAGTCTAACACAACCACAAAAAGAAAATAAATTCAAACACAATAAAATAGTACAAATAAAAATAATGTCTCGAGATCACAAATCACTCATCCGTTGGCCAATTACCGGGCCAACGTCCCCACTCTGACTGCACATGAACCGATGGGCCAGTACCATCCGCCTCCTCTCTCCCTCGCTACAACCTGTACTGCTCATCTAACTATGCTAAAGCAGCACCCTCGTCATACACTGGTGGAGGGTACACCGGCCCAGGCTGCCCCCACATCGATGGATAGTGGTACGGAGTAGTATGCAAATCCTGTACCTGGTCATAAAGGCGACGGGTGTTATGCTCTGACCAGACGTTATGATAACGCTGTGCACCTATCTCGTAGCGAACCTCCTGCTGAAAGGCCTCCTCTCGTTGCTAATGTTGTTGTGTTTGCTCCCAGTGGTTGTTAGACTGAACCTGCAGATTTCCAAAACTGGTCATTAACTCTCTGACCCACCCCGGCTGATCCTGTGATTGGGAGCTCGACCCTGTACTTGTAACTGGAGGATCTTCATCCATAGGCTCATCATGTGACGGCGGTGGTGGTTCCTGTTCCTGTACCTTACTCTTTTTGGTGGGTCTCCAAAGGACATACTTTCCTTTGATTTTCGACACCGCATGTGCAGCGGTATACATCTCAATAGATAAAGGAATAGAGGTATCTGGTACCAGTGTGTACGGGTGCTTTTTCTGCTTAAGATTCACACCAAGGTAATCCGCAATCAGAGTGACATAGTGACCCCCAGCTATCTTGGAAGGAGAACGGCGACCACTACCATAACAGTTCCATGAATAAGCCACACAGTAAGGAATAGAGACCCGTTCTCTGTTCTGGATTTTATCCAAGTACCACATATCCTGCACGTTAAGTTTCTCCATGTTCTTACCCCGACATGCAATGGAATGAGCAATAAATTTCTGAATCAGCCTCAATTCCATTTTAGTGAGAGTACTAGAATAGTTACCACCTGAAGAATATGGAGTCGTGCTCAATCGTCCCCAAACTGTCTCCATTACCACCTCATCCTCATCAAACCAAGCTCCCTCAAAAATGTAATCCTCAAAGTACCTTGCATCTATCTCTTCATCAGTATAACTTTTCAAGCATAGCGCCATGTCCATCAAAGTCATGGTCCTCTGCTCTCCACCTAAACGAAATCCCAACAAAGGCTCATCAATCTTTTTTATCTTGCACATTTCCACAGTTGAGAAAAATTCCAAGCAAAGCTCCCTATAGATTGGCTCCTGAATCGCAAAGAATCTCTCCCAATTGTTCACATCATAAACAATGCCATCGCACCTACATCGGATGGTTTAGGTAAGAGTATGTTTAAAGGATCTTGCAAGACCCGATTCCTCCAATGGGTGCCAATCGATAATCCTCGGGTGAATGATGACCTTATCCTTCAGATTCATCAGATTGTCATTAAACATATTAAACTGCCAGGATGTCTGATTAGTGAACCGGAGGTTCGGGTGAATGGATGCCGGAATAAGCTGGGAGGTGAGGGACATAGGGGGCGCCCTTGAAGTGGATTCCTTCTCTTTTCCTTGTTTTCGCTTAGACATGATGAATTAATGTTTGATTAGTGAAATCCTTGCAAAATTTAGTGAAAGATGATTTTGGTAGTGTGGAGGTTGAGAAAAAAACGTGAATAGGGAGGTTTGTGTGGCTAGGAGGGGTTTTAATCGTGCAGACCTGACCCGGTCCGGTCGCTTACGCGATCCCACAACATGCACTCGGATCGCGTACCTATGTGAGATATTGGTAAGTGACGATTTTTGCCTTACATACGCGATCCCAACCTTGGCCCCGGATCGCGTATCTCTAGCCAAATACGGACTGAGACAATTTATAACTAAGTTACGCGATCCCATATCTCCTTCAGGATCACGTATTCCCATAGAAATCCGAATTTTTTTTTCATTTTTTTATTTTATTTATTTATTTATTTTAAACGTAAAGCTAAAGCTATTCTAACACTTAAAGAAATAAATATACACAAAACAAACTTAAAATAAAAGGATACATATGCGGTTTGGTTCCGCGCAATGCTTAGTTTATTAACGAGTCATTAGCTAGACTCGACCCCGAATTCATTTGTCCTTGGGGTAAATCGCGGGTGTCTCCCACTCGCTTCCAACATCCTCCTCATGATACAACTTCAATCTATGACCATTCACAATAAAGCTCCCACCATCGGTTTTAAACAATTCCACATAACCGGAGGGATAACCATGTTTAACCGTATAAGGACCGGTCCAACGAGGCTTAAGTTTCGGTTGTTTCAACTTAAAACGAGACTGAAACAATAGCACCTTATCGCCGGCTTTGAATTCCTTTCTCGATTTCAGTTTCCGGTCATGCAAAACTTTAGTCCTCTCTTTATACAACTTTGAGTTCTCATAAGCTTGTTATCTCAACTCGTCTAATTCGTGCAATTGCAAAAACCTTTTCTCACCCGCTTCAAGTAAGTCAGTGTTGCAATTCTTGAGTGCCCAATATGCCTTATGCTCCACCTCAACCGGTAAATGGAAAGTTTTTCCATAGAGTAACCGATAAGGTGTAGTACCGATAGGTGTCTTGTAGGCGGTTCTAAATGCCCACAATGCATCATCAACCTTCTTCGCCCAAATTGCCCGGTTGTCTTTTACCGTTTTCTCTAATATTCTTTTCAAAGCCCAGTTAGTATTTTCAACTTGACCACTCGTTTGGGGGTGGGAAGAAGTCGAAAACCTATGATTTACCCCATACTTCTTCAAGACCTTTTCCAATTGTTGGTTTGCAAAATGGCTCCCACGGTCACTAATTAAAGCTTTAAGGATTCCAAACCGACAAAACAAACTTTTCAGAAAATCTATCACCACCCGGGCTTCATTTTTAGGCAAAGCTTTTGCCTCCGCCCACTTGGACACATAATCTACCGCAACTAGGATGTATTCACACTTATGCAATGGCGGAAATGGACCCATAAAATCTATGCCCCAAATGTCAAACACCTCACAAACTTGGATGCTTTGTTGAGGCATTTCATCTCTTTTGGAGATGTTGCCGGTTCTTTAGCAAGCATCACAAGTCTGACAAAGTGTGTTGGCTTCCTTAAAAATGGCCAGCCAATAAAAACACGCATCAAATACCTTCTTACCCGTAGTAGAAGGTCCATAATGTCCACCTGTCGGTCCATAGTGGCACGCATCTAAAATCTTCCTCGTTTCAGCCCCGGAAACACATCGGCGGATCATACCTTCCGCACAAACCCGAAACAGATACGGGTCCTCCCAAAAATAATACTTCAAATCAAAAAAGAACTTGCTCTTCTGTTGATGTGTCATCCCTTTCCTTACAATACCTGCAACCAAATAGTTAGCAAAATTCGCGAACCATGGTGCCTCATTCTCCTCATTTTCAGCATTATCACCTACCTGCAATAAAAATTCTTCCAGAAAGGCATCATCAATGTAAGTATCGCCTAACTTGTCCAGGTTTGGATTTTCCAACCTTGACAAATGATCGGCGGCAAGGTTCTCGGCCCCTTTTTTATCCTTTATCTCAATGTCAAATTCTTGTAATAACAAAATCTAACGAATGAGACGGGGTTTGGCATCCTGTTTAGCAAATAAATACTTAAGGGCCGAGTAATTGGTGAACACAACAGTTTTAGACAACACAAGATATGGCCTGAACTTATCAAAAGCAAACACAACAGCTAAAAGCTCCTTTTCAGTAGTTGTATAATTTTGTTGAGCCCCATTAAGTGTTTTACTAGCGAAGTAAATCGGCCTATAATGATTACCCTCCCGTTTTCCTAAAACCGCACCGAAGGCAAAGTCAATAGCATCACACATTAACTCGAAAGGTTGTGACCAATCGAGTGAAACCATAATAGGTGCATTAGTGAGTCGGTCTTTTAAAATCTCAAACGCCTTCACACAATTATCATCAAACATAAAAGTCACATCCTTCTCTAGAAGTTTGGTCATGGGTCTCGTAATTTTAGAAAAGTCCTTAATAAACCTACGGTAGAATCCCGCATGACCTAGAAAACTCCTAACGGCCTTTACAGTCGTGGGTGGAGGTAACTTGGCGATAACATCAATCTTCGCCTTGTCAACCTCAATCCCCACACTTGACACCTTGTGTCCTAACATAATCCCCTCTTTAACCATTAAATGACATTTTTCCCAGTTTAACACTAAGTGTGCCTTTTCGCATCTTTCAAGCATCTTGTCTAAGTTAGACAAGCAAGACTCGAATGAATTTCAGAAAACAGAAAAATCATCCATGAAAACCTCCATTGAGGTCTCAATCATATCCTGAAAGATAGCAATCATACACCTTTGAAAGGTGGCGGGGACATTACATAGTCCAAAAGGCATTCTCCTAAATGCATAAATGCCAAAGGGACATGTAAATGTCGTCTTCTCTTGATCTTTAGGGTCTATAGGGATCTGGAAATACCCCGAAAACCCGTCAAGAAAACAGAAGAACTCATTACCGGCTAGTCTCTCTAACATTTGGTCAATGAAAGGCAAAGGAAAATGGTCTTTCCGGGTGGCATCATTCAACTTTCTATAATCAATACAAACACGCCATTCCGTGACTGTCCTAGTTGCAAACAATTCGTTCCGGTCATTAGTAACTACAGTCATACCCCCCCCCCCCCCATTTAGGCACACAATGAACCGGGCTCACCCAAGGACTATCAGAAATAGGGTAAATAATACCCGCATCAAGCAATTTAACTACCTCCTTCCTGACTACATCCTTTATATTTGGATTAAGCCTCCGTTGTCATTGATCAACGGGTTTTACAGGTATGTCAAATGTACGCCAAGCAAAGGCGCCCTTGTGAGCCATTAACACATTCAATAATTCACACTTTTCAGAATCTAAAAGGAAAGAAGAGATTACAACTGGCAACAAGTTGTCGCCTTGCAGAAACGTGTACTCGAGATGGCTCGGAAGTGGCTTTAGCTCCAAATCTGTCGGTGGATCTTCCAAAGAAGTTTTTATCCTCAAACGGTCTTCATCTTTCAACATCTCATAACTCCAATCCACTTCCGGCTCATCATCCTCGTTCTCTTCCATCATACTCTTAAGCTCCTCCTCGGTCATCATGTCCACTCCATCAAGCTTTATCTCTTCCAATCCAAGCAATACCTGTAATTCCTCGTCTAATGCCTCATCTATCACATCAAAAGAAAAACAAGTATCGTCAGTCGAATAAGGATGCCTCATGGCCTTGTCGACCGTGAAAGCAATCCTCTCCTGGCCCACTCTTAAGGTCAACTGATTATTCTTAACATGAATAATCGCATCAGCAGTATGTAAAAATGGACTTCCTAAAATGAGTGGGACTTTACTATCCTCCTCCATCTCTAGAATCTCAAAATCCACAGGAAAAGTAAATTGTCCAACTTCTATCATCGTATTTTCCGCAATCCCAACAGGATATTGGAATGATCTATCGGCCAACCTAATGCTCATGCGTGTAGGCTTTAGGGATCCTAAAGACAATTTAGCATACAAAGAATAGGGCATCAAGTTTATACTAGCACCTAAGTTAGCTAGGGCATCACAAGTCATAAACTTTCCCAGGGTACATAAATGATAAAACTCCCCGGGTCACCCAACTTGGGTAGAATCTGATTCTGAACGATAGCAGAGCACTCATCGTTCAGTAAAGTAGCTGACGCCTCCGATAGCTTCTCCTTGTTGCTCACCAAGTCTTTGATAAACTTAGCATAGTTCGGCCAGCTAAAACATCAACCAAGGACACGTTGATCCGAATGCCCTTGATCATATCCACAAACTTCCCATATTGAGCCGCAATCTTTTCCTTCATCAGTCTTTGCGGGTACGGGATCTTCGGCTTTTATGCCTTCACCACCGGTTGTGCAACCGTAGGTGTTGGTGTAGCCGGAATAGATGTGGGAGGAACGAATTCCTCCTCTTCTTCCTCATCGAGCTCATTAGTATTATCCTGCAAAATAGAATCAGAAGACACATGTAAACTGTTAGATAAAACCCGCCCGCTCCGAGTGGTCACGGCACTGACATGCTCGTTACGGTTGGGCGGTGTAACATAAGGCTTGGATCCCCCGGAAGCCTGTCTAGGATTGTGCTGCGTATTACTCGGTAATCTATCAGTCGGTCTGCTGGATTGTGCTTCGGACATCCTATCCATCTTCCTATCTAAGTCTTGAATCGACGCTTGGTGATTCTTCTGACCCTGTTCCACACTTAACTTCATATTTACTATTTGGGTCTTCATCCTCTCAGTGTTCGCTTTCTGTTCGGTAATAAACTCCATCATCATCTTCTCCATCGGAGAAACAGTAGGCGCTACAGTTGCCGGAGTCGGTGGTGGTGGTGCAACATCCCTCGGTGGGTATTGCGTGTAAGGGGTCGGATTCGGACGAGAGAACCGGTTTCCCTGATTGTACAAATTTCTGTTCTGGAAACTACCCCGTTGGTAGTTATTTCCTCCCTGAAAATTATTCTGATAATTACCTTGTTGAACAAAATTCATGTTTTCACCCTCGTACCCATCGGGCATCACCATCGGTTGGTCATCCCCGTTACAATCACCTGTGGCATGGTTGCCACCACAGTTGCCACACCCATCACGAAGCTCCTTAATCTCTCCTTTGAGAGTCTTGAACTGGCTCTGAAACCATACGCGATCCTGTCTAGCTTCAGAATTGGCCTTTGATACGCGATCCTGAATAGAGGTTTGTGGGATCGCGTATGTATTTGAAAAACCCTTCTGATCATATTTTTGCCCGAGCTACGCGATCCTGAAAAAATGTTGGGATCGTGTATCTCTTTGAAAATCCGACTGATTGAAATTTTGCCTTGAATACGTGATCCTGGTGAGATCCTGGGATCGCGTAACATGCCTGAAAATGAAATTTTCCTAAAAACTTCATACATTGGCTATAAGTCCTCATCAAATCACCCTCGTACTTCATCTATTCATCGTTTGCACCTGAAAGTCAATTCCAATGCAAATAAGTATCAAAAGTTTTAGAAATTAACTTAAAACAATCATGAAAGCAATGATATCGCGTGAAATATTTATATACAAAATGAGCGATATCAAGATCCATTTGCATCCAACAATCTTTTGGCCTTTAGGCGGTTTCATTAGCTCCCACATATTATTCTTATAAAGAGACTCCATCTCTTCATTCATTGCTACAGACCATTTTGCAGATTCCGGGCTGGCAATAGCTTCACGATATGTAGCAGATTCTTGAACCTCGATATCTTCTGCCATGCTTAGGGCATAAGCTACTAAATCTGCATGCCCGAACCGTTGTGGTGGTCGTATAGATCGTCGTTTTCTGTCTCGTGCTAGATTATAATTCTGGAGATCATGTTGCTCATCTGACTGATCTTCTGGTGCCATATGATCAACACCAAAGTCATGTATATATTCTACAACGGGCTCGTTAGGAGAAGCTTGTACTACTCCTTCTGGAACTTCTATTTCTTGTTCCACCTGCTCTTCAAGTTCACGATCTTTTCCAGCAATTACTTGTTCCTCCTCTGTCTTTTTTAACATAGCAGACTCATCAAATGTCACATCCCTGCTGATAAGAAATCGGGATGATTTGCTATCTGGGCACCACAATCTATAACCCTTCACCCCGTCTGCATATCCTAGAAATATGCATTTCTTTGCCCTCGGTTCAAGTTTACCATCTTTCACATGAGCATAAGCAGGACAACCAAAAATCTTCAAATCAGTATAACTTGCAGGGGAACCTGACCATTTTTCTAAAGGAGTTTGACAATCAATTGCAGTTGATGGAGACCGGTTTACCAAATAACAAGCTGTGTTGACAGCTTCAGCCCAAAATACATTTGGTAATTTTGCATTTGAGAGCATACACCGCGCTCTCTCCAAGAGCGTTTTGTTCATCCGTTCTGCAACACCATTTTGTTCATCCAGTCCATTGTTAGTTCTCAAGCGCTTGACGGGCTTTCCAGTCTGCTTTTCTATCATCGTCTTCCGCTGCTTGAAATTGACAAAGACTTCATCCTTATGTTTAAGGATGTAAACCCATACTCTTCTCGAGTAGTCATCAATAAAGGTTAACATGTATCTAGCACCAACTTTTGATGGAATAGGAGAAGGGACCCCAAAGATCTGAATGGATATAATCCAAGGTGCTTTTGGTCCGGTGAACAGCTGTGCCAAACTTCATTCGACGTTGTTTTTCGAATACACAATGCTCGCAGAACTCCAACTTTCCGGTATTCTGACCGCATAGCAAACCTCATTTACTAAGCTCCGCCATTCCTCTTTCGCACATGTGCCCAAGGCGCATGTGCCATAACTTGGTGGTATCTACATCTTTAGGGGGTGTTTGGAGGGGCTTATTTTGATTGCTTATTTGCTTATTTGCTTAATAAGCTCCTCCACTAGTGTTTGGATAAGTCCATTTTATGTTGCTTATTTGCTTATTTGTGAGAGGCTCCAAAATAAGCTTCAATTTCTTGTCTTATTTGCTTATAAGCAATAAGCAATAAGCTCAAGAAATAAGCTCCCCCAAACACCACCTTAGCCGATGAAGAAACTCCAGCTGCACCAGTGACTATGCTACTTTTAACAGGTAAAGGTCGTTACTCCTTTCACCTTTCATCACATCAAGTGCACCTCTTGAGACTTTTAATACTCGACCTCGATACTCACAGCCGATGGAATCCAACATACCCAAGGATATAAGATTCTTCTTCAATTGTGGAACATGCCTGACATCTGTCAAAGTCCTCACCATGCCATCATACATCTTGATTTGAACTGTTCCTATGCCAACAACCTTACAACTTGCACCGTTTCCCATTAAGACTTTATCACCATTTATTTGTCGGTAGGTGGCAAATCAATCCCTAATAGGACACATATGATAGGAACAGCCCGAGTCAAGAATCCACTCATCAACGGAGCGGTCATCGGTAACACTTAGAACATTCGCACCATCAGAATCGTCTTCTGCAACCGCCACAACTTTATCGGCTCCCGCTGCATTTCAAGTCTCTCTTTTTCCTTTTAGATCTGGACAATCTCTACCTATGTGCCCTTCCATGTGACAATTATAGCACTTGATCTTTCTAGATCTTATTTTTGATCTAGAACGACCCTTGTTGTTACTGCTTGATGCTTTATCGTTGCGTCTTCCTCTTGCCACCAAACCATCCACATTTTCTTCCACATAATCCGCTGAGGCTTTCTTCTTTAACTCGCTAGAGTTTAAGGTAGATTTGACATCCTCCATGGAAATAGTTGTTCTACCATATAGTAGAGTTGTAATCAAATGCTCATATGACTTTGGCAAGGAACATAAGAAAATCAACGACTGATCTTCATCGTCAATTTTTTACATCAATATTATTCAAGTCCAAAAGTATTTTATTGAACTCATTAATGTGATCAATGAGCGAACCTTCTTTCATCCGGAGAGTGTACAACCGCTGTTTCATATACAACCGGTTCGTGAGACTCTTCATCATATATAGAGATTCTAGCTGAAGCCAAAGCCCAGCAGGTGTAGTTTCTGCAGCAACTTCTCGAAGCACACAATCCGCAAGATTCAGAATAATCATGCCATGTGCCTTCTCCAGAAGTTCATCCTTCTCTTCATCTGTCAACTTTTTGGGCAGGTAGTCTCTACCTTTTAAAGCTAACAAATAACCTTGTTGGCTCAAGAGAGCCCGCATCTTCATTCGCCGAAGACCGAAATCGTTCTGGCCATTAAATTTCTCTACATCGGACCTGATTATCGTCATCTTGAAATTAATCACAACTATCGCTCTGATACCAGTTGTGATTAGTGTACTTTTAAAACAGAAAAATTAAATTGAACAATTAAGCAATTAATAAAGACACGAGGATTTAACGTGGTTCGGCGTGAGGCCTAGTCCACCAGCGGAAGCAGAGAAGGATTTTACTAGCGAATATGGAAAACCGAGGTTACAATGTATCACTCAATCTAGGCTCCGAAAATACTAACAAAGTATTTGGACACTCACTAGATTATAACACTTCCCTCGTAACTCACTCATATAGAATTTTAAGTAACAATTTTATACTCACTCTTTTCTCTATAATACTCTTTACAAGAGTTTAACTCTTTCAAGTATTGCATGAGATGATTTAAATGAAGTTCCAGCCATTCACTTTTATAGTTGAAGCTGAATGTAGTGCCATGCATGCAAGAAGACTTTAAGTAGCTTACTCATTCATTTTACACCATACGTTGCATGGAATTTAAGTCATAACAAATATGTGGTCAAACAACTTTGGTAGGTGGCCTCCAAAACAATAGTGTAATTGACTTCTTTGATTACAAAATTCAGCCACAAATTACATGTGCTAAATGACACCGTCCATGTAGCCTCAATTATTGACCATTGTCTAACACAAATCAAATATACAAACTATTGTGTGTAAGCTCCCCAATTTGTTTTAAATTTAATAAACCGAAAAAGCTTTCTTATTGAATTCATTGAAGGTATCACTGACATTGAGATATGGAAATTTATGTACACGTTAATCGGCAATAATTATGTGTAAATTGGGGTCACTTAAATTTATTTGGTCAAAGCACATGGCAAAGAATATGTATATATATTCACCTACCTTTCGTTATATTTACAAAGAATCCATGTTACGAACCACTGCAGTATACGTGGATCAATTGTTTGGTAGTACGAATTTTAGTCAAATGTAGTGAGCTTCAAAAGAAAATAACACACACATGGTGCTACAAATAAGTTATAAGAGGGCCAGATGCCTCTAGGCAGAGCTTCGTGCACCATTTGCTCTGCCCGTGCCTTCTGCTCCCTGCTTGTGGAGCTTTGTCAGGCGTCTGCCGAGCCATCTGCCAACCCATTTACCCGAGCCCCCTGCTAAACTCGTTCGATCGGTTTTGGCTGAGCTCCAGCTTTTCGGGTCTACCCATGGGTTCTATTCTCGGTTTTGTTAAAGCTCTGTGCCTTATCTGCCCTCTGCCGAGCCCTCTGTTGCCCGATACTCTACCTAGCCATCTGTCATGTCAAAACCCTCTGCTGCTAACGATGGTGCTCTATCGGCCTGCTGCTGCCTAATCTTTATGCCATCAGCTTGAGCAATATTCCTGAACAATCTGCCCAGACCCCTGCCGAGCCAGTTTGTAAGTCTTCTTAAAATAAGTCATTTTGATCGTGCAACAGTTAATGACTTTTATTGTGCTGAATTTTCAACCAAGGGATTTGTTTTCAATGAAACCAACTAAAATATTTCGTATTTTCATCATCAACAGAAGAAAGAAAATTGTTACTAACTGATGGTTCAGACCCTAATATTCTGACCCATTCGGACCTGACCGGAACCCTGCCTCTGCCTAAATCCTTACGCCATCTGCTGAATTTGGTCTGTAAGTTTTCCATTTGATTAACATACAGTTTGGATCAAATTCAAGTGTGATTTGGATCATCATCTACTTATTTCAAAAAATATACAAGTTTGTTGCTTGCAAAAAAGAGAGTTTAACATATCGTGATATTATTTTGAAAGTGCCTGAAGATTTTTATGATTAAAAAAAAAAAAATCTCACCACAATCTCGGTCACATATTCAAAAAGTATGTGCAATGAAGCTTGGAAATAAAGAAAGAATTTAAGCTAAGATTGACACATTATGTTCACATAGTAAGATTCAAACGAGTACATCAACTTTATGTGAGAATGAAAAAATCAATAAGAACGCGCCACGTGTCACAAAACCCACTTTACCCCACGTTTTTAAAAATTAAATATCTCCCAAACGGTAAGTCGAAAAATCATAAAAATTGCACCATAAAAATCAACGTTTTTTTTCTCTTCGATTAGAGATCTCACAAGGTATACTTTCGACAAAAAAATTTTTTTCCTTTTCGTTGAGTTTTGTAAACAAATAACACATGTGTTACCAGCAGGTAACACATGTGATACCAGCAGGTAACACATGTGATATCAGCAGCTGGTATCACATTTGTTACTAATATTGTACAATCATAAAAAAAGTCGTTAAAAGTATATCATGTGAGATATCTAATCGAAGAGAAAAAAAATATTGATATTCATGGTGCAATTTTTATAATTTTTCAATGAGTCAATCTTGAGATATTTAAGTTTTAAAAACGTGGGGAAACGGGTTTTATGACATGTGGCGCATTCTATTGCTTCCTCTATTCTCAACACTTTTGACATTCTCATTTGAACCTCATTCTCAATTACAAACACATTTTGCTTATCTAGTAAATAGTTAGCAAGTATTGAAACGTTTATGAAACATTTATAACAAAAACTCACAGTAGCTTTAGTCGTTACTCTGCCAATTGAAGTAGTTTTCTATTTTTTCTGGTATGTATTTTATTATATTTCCTTATTAATTAGCAAGAAATATCAAGTATGAAAATCACGGAATGCACATTGTGTAGGCACATCTTTATCGGTTATACATTTGGCTTATAGTCTCATACTGATTTGATTCCATCCAATGTTTCATGTCTTTTTTGACATAATTAGTGGCCCTCTACTAAGTTCATTCGGTCCAAAGTTTCATGTTTTGTTGACAAACTTATACAAATTAATATCATATTTATGTGCTCGGTTAAATACTTTGTAACTGGGTATGCTTAATGATGCATAAATCAGGCCACTAATCTGATTTCGTTAAAATTTAAGTAAAAGAGCAGATTTAGCTCATGTAATTCATGGTGACATTTATAGATTATCATGTACATGGTACAAGTGCATGTCAGAACATTCATCATAAAAGTTCGCGGTACTTTTATGGTGTTCTAGCGGGGGTGAGAAATCAAGTTTCTCATAAGAGTTTTTCAAATAGATCGATTAAATCAGGTAAATATTGGATTTCATATTCAGTGATTACTTAGGCTAGTATATCTAATATAATGAAACTCTTCTTTCTACAGCCCATACTGCAAACTTATAATCAGAAATGCATGGCTTCTTCCCTGCATTATTAGGCTTCTTAGGTCTTGCAAGCTTTTAAGGGAATCACTTTTTAAGTCTTAGTGAAGCCGATCAAGTCTAATATTATTTACGAACTTATCTTATTATTGTTGTACTAGCAAATGAGCTTTCCAACATGCAAGAGTTATCTTACTATTGTTGTACTAACAACTCGGTTTTTCCACATGGCATATTTGGTTCGAGCCATCTACCCAAACCATTTGCCACAACTCTCTTATGCTCGGTCTTGATGCCCTGCCCAAGCTCTCTGCAGACCCCTAAGTTGAAGTCAACATCTTAACTCACTCTGTGGCGTGGTAAGTTCTAAAATTTGTACCATAATTAATCTGCTTTGACGGGAATGCTGCTACTAGATCCTCCTGATGCTCTGTCGAGCTCTCCGCTAAACTCACTCCGTAAGTTTATGATTCAACTCGACAATGCACACATTATTATGCTAAGAAGCACAAACACACACACACACACATACACATGTGTAAGCAATTTTGTAACAGCTTTGTTGTATGCATACCTTTATTGTGTATGAATCTTGTTGCAATTTCAGTAATGTAAATTTATGCTCCTGTTGGGAAATCAAAATCTTCCTTTTAGATAAAAGAAATTTTATTCTCATTATGAACGCTAAGCTTTTATTACATTTTGCTAAAAAACAAAATGACTTTTGAATCATTAAATGTTTATCCATGAAGAAGCAACAAATTTTGGTATGCACATATATATCTCACTATAAGTGGGTGAAACCCTTCTAAACATTTGGAGGGTTCAAGGGGTTCAATGAGCATCTTTATTCATATGAAGCTTATGGCATACAAACTTATTGCATTAATAACTCATTTTATTCTTATCTTTTAATGTTCAAAAGCTTACTAATGTGTGTAATATTAGGTCAGCATATGCTACACCTCCGCTACAAATTTGGCATGCAAATAGCAGGAAAGGTGTTATATTTGAACAAACTTTTAATGCATCTGCCTGGTGTGGACTGATCACCCACTCCGCACAGCTTGCATTTTGTTCAATATTCATTTCAGTCTCAATTTGAAATGTTTTACAAATGGACATATATATGCTTAGTATCATATATAAAAATTTTAAGTCTTGTTTCATTTCAACCAACTACTCACGAAACCTCTGCGCAAGGTCAGTTTTGCCTTTAAGACCTGACTGTAATGGCAGTCCTGCCACAACGGGAGGTGAATTCTAGCCCTTCCCCGGCAGAGATCCACCGCAACCACCAGGTTGGCAAGAGTCGGATCAGACCAAATTTGGTTTAGCAAGGGTCCTGACTAGTAAGTCCACTCTTAGTTACAACCTGATGTAGATTGCAAATGAGATAATTAGATTAAGCCTGTTATCTCTTCTAAACACGTTGATTCACAAAGAATGCTGCGGTTAGGTATTATTCACCTCAAATCGTAGAACGAAAATTGAGAGAAAATTCGATTTCATAAAATTCAAAAACTAAATGTTCCTGGTTCAACATGAACCCTAAATAACAAACCAGAATTTCGAATTGGGCCTAAAAACAAAACGGACCAAACACAAAAGCCCAAAACAAAGCCCAAAATAAAAAATAAAACATAAAATAGCCCATAACTTCTTCTAGTAGTCGTTTTTGGAGGAGATGGGCCTTGATCCAAGCTTCGAATTGGCAGGTCGCGGGCCTGAAACGGAGCCCCGTTTCCCAAGTTATGGCTGTTTTCGTGAAGCCTGTTTCTTCGTTCGATCTTGGGCCTCTATAAACATCAAGGCCCAATCTTCAGCACTTGAGCCCGCATCACAACCAGCAACTAGCAATCTAGAATTTGCTAAGTCATGACAAACAAACGAACAAAATAAAACATGTTCAAATCAAACAAAGCCCTGGTCCTAGTTGAGTGCTGCACGATCAGGCCAAATTAATCATGTGCCATGATGCAATAATAAGTTCAACATAGTAACTTTATAAAGTTACCGTCCTGAACTGGGGGGAATGATAACACAGTATCCAATAGTGCAAAGTGATATATCTTGCAATTCTATTGGCTTGCCACTATGGAAGTTCTTTTGGTTAACCACTTTGCATGCTTCTTTTCGCATATCTCACTATCAGATTAATGGCATTCTTATTCTTCTAGAATGTTTATTGTCATAGGTTCGTTGCCAAGGGTATGGGTTCTAGTCGGATTATTTTATTTCACACATCTTTTGACACATGCCCATGTCAGAGCTTGGACATGTTGCTTTACTTACATGTTCGTTTTTACCCTACATATCGGTTAGATTATTGGCACTTACATATTCATAAGTTCAACACGATATTTATTAACTTGTCGTGCCGAACTTGGAGGACTTGATGGTGTACCCGATAATATGGACTTCCAACATAGTCAGCCCATAGGTTTCTATATTGGGCCTGGCCCCTTACCCTTTATAAATAGGAAAAGCATCGCAATTGGAGGCAGGCACGTTATTGTCTTCCCAACACACAATATCTGCATAATTTCCATGTTCTCCATCTTCTCTAGAAACCGTCATTCAACCACCCAGACCTCCATCTTCTCTGATGGTGCTAACACAACCCGGAATCATTCTCAATGGTTCTAACGATCGACTCTTACCACCTGTGGCTAAATCATTGTCTTTGCCCGTAGGTTATTCACGTCAATCGGAGTGTAACGAGTTGATCCCCTAATCTGCACTAAAGCTGAAATATGCTTGATTAAAACCATTGAAAACCACATAAACCTCTGAGCTTCTAACAATAGCAAACAAAAACATCAGGTGACATATGTTTTTTTTTAAGATCAAGCGATGAATTATAGCCTGAAATCTATGTTTTGTCTACAAGTTGGGTCAAAGTAACAAACCTTGAAACCTGCATGCCTCTCACAAAAGACTGGCCAAGATCAAGTATCCTTTATTGTGATCACATATACAATTTTCCATATTTCTGTCGTTTCACCCAGCACAATTGGTTGGAATTGTTAGAAAGGTTAATATTTTTGTCTTCACCAAACACATTGAATGCTGATCGATTCAGCATTCAACACTGAATCGGTCCATTCGGCAGTAAACAACCGGGGCTTAGTGTATTATCCCAATTAAAATAGCCGCATTAATAGTCCTCATTCAAGCATAAACTAGAAAATAAACTAATAACCAAAACATATTTCATACAACTTAAAAAATATGCAGGCAACACCTATAGAAAAACAATATGATAATACCCACCAACAACAAACTTGAGTACCACTAGAAGTTCAGGAAACGAACCGAGATGCCAAACTAGCATCTTTTCTTTTTACACTTGTTATATCTTCTGAATGATAGTTCGCAAACGAGATTATTGTCCTACATCCGGGATTAATTAGTTGTAGCAACGTCTCAAAAGTAGTATAATTAGGCAAAAAAAAGAAGCCCGATTAATCGTTTCCTCCAAAAGGATCTCTGCCTCTCAATACTTGTTTTCCTTCAAGAATTCTTGAAGAATAACATTATATGTGATGCAATCTGGCCAACAACCATTATCTTCCATCTAGAAAAGCAATTCTTTAGTGCTAAGTTTAGTGCAATACCAAAATTAGTGCATTTTGGCATTTATTATTTTATTATACTAAAATATTGCAAAGTTTAGTGCACAGT
The DNA here is from genome assembly GCA_963930675.1 of Gnaphalium uliginosum. Taxonomy (NCBI): domain Eukaryota; kingdom Viridiplantae; phylum Streptophyta; class Magnoliopsida; order Asterales; family Asteraceae; genus Gnaphalium; species Gnaphalium uliginosum. The sequence continues at coordinate 35,991,240 of OZ005684.1, forward strand.
GCTTTTGTTGTATTTTTGCACTATCTTAGTGAAAAAAGTATAAATAATGCACACATCGGAGATAAATAGAAGCTCTAGGTGATTTCCGATCATTCTTTTTAATCTAATTTAAAATTTAAACTTGCATAAGACAACAATGACATAAGAGCATCTCTGATCAACACCTTTTTAGAACTTTTTACGATGTTTCTTGCTCCATTGCTCACCGACATGTATAACATCCCCAATTTTGTAAGTAAATATTTTAAATTATAAGTATTATTAACTACTAAATTATATTTGGTATTAAAAACAAATGTATGAGTTGGGGTTAAAATAGAATTGAGAAATTAGTTGTGTGGCTTGAGTGTGAGTTTTAATGTCTTGAGGGACTAAAGTGCAAACTGAGTATTGTTAGGATAAGTTGTATTATTAAGTGAGAGTAAGTTTGAGGACTAAATGGCAATAAGACAATTCTTATTCCCTTCTAATTAAAATTCTAGAAACTTCAAGAGTATTATGTTTGAGTGTGTGCGTATGAGAGAGAGAGAGAGAGAGAGAGAGGAGGAGGAGGAGGAAGAGAGAAAGAGCAAGAAATCACAAATTGAGCCAATATTTGTGTACATTTAAGTTGTAATCACTCAATCATTCATCCTTGGTAATGTTACCCTATTCATCTTTTAATTTGAGTTAATTGAAGGTTTTGATGATGAACTCTAATTGGGATTTTTTAGAAAATGTTGGGTTTAAGGTGTAGGAGTATTGGATGATTGTTATTGAGTGTAAATGAGTGATTTTGAACTTAAAACATATGAGTTCTAACACTTTTTTACGATATGATGATTTTTCTAAATATTTTGATGATATAGATGATGATGGTGAAATGTTGTAGTTGGGTTATTATTGTTAAAAATGACCATTTAGCTATATGCATGTGAATTTAATGAGAAAATAGTTATAATTGTTAATTGATGTAATTGTAGTTTAATGAGAATTTATAATTTAAGTTGATTGAGAATGGATGTTCTTAAGTTAAAACACAAGAGTTTGAGGTGAAAATACTATTGAGTTAGTAATGAGTCAAATGAGAATGTGATTAGGTGATAAATGAGGATTTAGTTAGTTTTGAGATATTGAGAAATTGAGTTGTGAATAACCCTTGTATATGTATTTATGTGATTAGGTGATTCAAAGAGCTAATTGAGAAATTTTGAGCTTAACTAACTGTCACACCCCCAAAATTAACATAATGATAATTAAGGCGGAAGCTCGGGGCGTGACTCGATCAATCGACATTAAATCGAGAGTATATGATTATCGCAGAACATTCATAATATTTTAGATGCCAAACATAGTTTTACAGAGTTGTGGCTCATCGAGCCGTTAAAAGAGCAAAGTTTAACAATTACATCGTTAATAAAAATTGTACGTTTAGGGATAAAACAACATTAACATCATAGGTAAATCCCGATTGTTCAAAAGATGGCATCCTAAATATCATGACCAGTACGGTTTCAAAATGCATGAGTTCTTGTGGCATGGCTAATTCTCTGAAAAACATATTTAAAACGTCAACATAATTGTTGAGTGAATCCATAGGTTTAAGACTCAATCATAAACCGTTATTTAGTAAAGTTCATCAGTAAATCAAAAAGTGGCATCGAAGACCTACGGTACGATTATTTAAAATATGAAACAAAGACGGTGATCCCCCAAAGGCTAGCTAGGCCTATGAGTTAATATGCCGAAACTAAGCCTATAACCAATACACGACTTAATACGAATCGTTTGCCCTGGATAATGTAAATATACGATCCTCGTTGCGAAATAATGTCGCTAGTTAGCGCGACTAACTAAATAATCAGGGGGGAATGTCAACCCAATAGTACTATCCGTATATTCAGTGGCTAGAGTCACCTAGTTAATGGTTATAGTCATTGTAAGCAAAGGACTTCTATGCTACAACTTGCAAACTTAGGCTCCCATAAAGATACGTTGTCAAGTTTCAATAATCGCATAAAACAGTTATATGTTTTTCACCCCAATGTTTGAAAGCATTAAAACAGTAAAATAGGGGCTGTGAACTCACCTGAGTCTGAGCGTGCTAGCAAGATAAGTTTAAGTAATTTAGCCCAAATAAGCCTCTTAGCGCCCTAAACGCATGAGGTCGTGTTAATAACTGTAGACGACATAAAAGTCCGTCTATGCCAATTGTTCACTCGTTTCGAAAGATCGTTGTGCTTTAAAATGTGTTTACAATACGTTGTGACGTTTTCGAAATAGTATTACTTGATGATATTATTATTATTCATGTCTTGTTGTATAAGTTGTGAAGTATATGTCGTTGTATAAGTTGTGAAGTATATGTTGTTTATCGTGAAATTGAGGTTTTAAAATAAATTAAAGTTGGACAGATTTGGTGCGAGTCGAAGCAAGTTGTGGTTGACCAAACCATTATGGTTGGCCGAACTTGGGGTTGGGCGAACTGTGTGCCTGGGAGGACTTAGTGGCAGGGGGAATTTAGTGACGGAGAGACTTTAGTGGCAGGGAGAACTTAGTGGCAGGGAGAATTTAGTGACGGGAAGACTTTAGTGACAGGGAGACTTTAGTGACAGGGGGAATTAGTAGCAGGGAGAATTTAGTGACGGGGAGACTTTAGTGACAGGGAGGCTTTAGTGAGGGGGAATTAGTGGCAGGGAGAATTTAGTGACGGAGAGACTTTAGTGTCAGGGAGGCTTTAGTGACAGGGAGAATAAGTGGCAGTGAGACTTTGTGGCAGGGAGAACTTAGTGGCAGGGAGACTCAATGGCAGGGCTTTGGCCTGTTGTGTTGTTTCATAAGATTTTACACGTTTTTCATAGCTCGTTTTGACTAGTCAAAGTGTCGAGATAAAATCCGAGAAAATTACCCAACGTTTCCTCATATCTTAACTACTTTCTAAAATTTTTTCATAATTTTTATCTAAGTGAAACTCGCTAAATAAATTCGTGACCATGGGTGTGTCCAGAAACGACTATTTTTGACATATGTTCATAACTCAGTTTGTAATTCAATTTCGGTGTATTTTCAGGAGATGAGATCAAAATGAAAGTTGAAGCTAACAAAATTACCAAACTTTTCCAAGTGGTTTCACACGTTTTAGTTACTCACACGATTTATTATGATTTTTCTACCAACGATAAAGATTCTGTCCAGAAAACAGTTTCACCAAAGTTTTGTGTTCCTTAGTTTTTGTTATGTTTTGGTGCAAGATCTTCCACGAGATGAACATATAACATGTTAATACACTTAAATACATGAAAGAAAGTAGAGAGATGGTGATCCCTTACAATGCTTGACGAACGAAAGAGATGTAGATGATGTTGCTAGTTTCCCTAAGATTTCTTGAAGACGAACGTGGTGACTCTTGGTGGATTATGGTGACGGTGTACTGTTATGATGATGTTATGGTGGAGTTGTGGTGGTGTGGCTGCAGATTTGGAGAGGAGAGGGAGAGAGGATTTGAGAGAAAATGAGAGAAATGGTTGAGTGAAAGGTTAAGTGTTCTATTTATCAAGAAAAAGGGTGATGGCATGGAGGTATGGGTTGCATGTTCAAAAGTCAATGGGAGGGTGTCCTAGTGACGATGGTGGACGATTTTGGCAAGTCAACAAGGGGGCCCATTTTGATTTTTGAATTGTTAGGTTAAGTGTAGATATTTAGGCCATTAAACACTAATCTTGATCAGTTAAGTGCTAATTATGTAATTAAGGTGATCCAGTGGTAATTAGGGTAAATTAATGGTGTTAGAATATTATTAATTGGTTTTAATAATATTCAAATGTCTATCGTTAGTTCTCGATTAGTCATCATTGTCTAATTTGTCGTTATACGTCTTTTAGTTCTCGTGAACGCTTATCGTATATTAAGGTTGTTACTCTTTCATGTTAGCATAATTATCACACTATAAATAACTACTATTTATATTCGAATAGATTTACGTTACTTATAAAAATTTGTCACAGCGTCCGTGGGTGTCGGTCTCTACCGATTGTTTGTGTGATTCTCAACGATCACGAATACATTCCGCATTAAAATAATGTGCATCTCTAATGCAAACGTGGGCTTTGTGCTAGACTTTATTTCGATGAAAACAAATTCATATTAATCACATAGGGAATTAGCCTTACATGCACGTGATACGATGTACGGAAATTACCGATAATTTGAGGTTGTCACACTAACCAAATCAAAATTGCAAGGTAAGTAATGGAGGAGGAGTTTATAAGATGACAACACTTGGCTTACGTGAGTAATAGTCAAGTGTGTGCCATCTCGAGGTTTGCCATTGGGACATATGAGGTGTTCAATGTGCACACCTTCAATGGTGGAGAGCAAGGGTGACTTTGAGGCTTGAGAAATCTCAATTATTATGCCTTGACACCATGAGATTATACTCCTTTTAGTAGGAGTCATATTGAGTATACATTAAGGATCTTTAATCATGAGTATTCTTATATTTATTTATTATTGTTTCTATTGAGTTTATTCACATTACTTTGTAAGCAATGAGGCTTATCCCTTTTGTTGCTATTTTTGTTATTGATTAGGTACTTTTAGCGGGTCAAAGAGTATTACGGGCAAAGAGCCAAATATCAACTAACGGTGGAACTTACTATTGAGTTAGTAAGTTAGAAATTCCTTTTGAATAATCATGCTCTTGATATAATGAAGCCCCTTTTTGAAAAATTAAAGGTTATTTGTGTATGATTTTTTTTTTTGGTTGAAACTTGATCCATTGATAAATTATGTCTAAATGAGTTTTATTGTATATTGGATCAAAGTAAATGTTGATGTATAATTAGTGAAGTAAGTTGTGGTAGTAAAAAGTTTGTGTACACTATAATGTAGCTTTGATTGTAAATTTGTGAAGATTTTAGTTGTTAAAATCTGGAATTTGATATGAGCTGTAAGTTGTAAAAATATGCAGGTAATGTTGAGTCAAAAAAATCTTAGTTGTTGCACCTGTAGGGCTACCTGGCGGGTATCCTTATACCCAGTGGCAAGAGGATGTATCCGGTTGAGTACCCGACGGGTATAGCATGTTCAAACGGGTACCCTCTCAGTAATTTGATCAGAAAGTTTGACTTTGTGGACTACCCGGCGGGTACCTTGCCTACCCGGCGGGTACTTGTTAAATTTCAGTAAATGTTCCTTTTAAGTCTAAAACAATTGTGTATTTATTGTCATAAGTTTATATTATTATTATTGAGATGTGATAACTTGTTAAATGAGTTTTAATCGTGACTTAAAATATATATATATATATATATATATATATGTATATATATATATATATATATATATATATATATATATCGGGGCATTTCAACATGTGAGCAATGGTGATAACTAAACGTTGATTAAAATACCATGTTACTAACATTGAAACAAAATTTAAGAGTTAAATACTCACATTGGTAATAAAATAGGTACGTTACTAACTTCTTCATAGAATTTTAACCTCCTCACACACCCAAGTTTATATGTAAAAAAATTTATAGGGAAAGGATAGAAGTCCATCTAGAGAGAAACGGGATGTGTCGATTCCACCTTTGTCCTTTTATACTCTTTTTTAACTAGTATATAAATATAAATATACATACCTCCGTTCCACAATAACTGTTCACATATCTATTTTGCCTTGTTTCATTATAAGTGTTCATTTTATATTTTAACCAATCAAAAGAGACTTTAGTAAGTAAGAATGATATTTTATTGATGGAGAGTGAAGTTAGTGAAATTTCTTAGAACTTTATGCAAATTTAAAGTACACTTATAATAGGACGGATGAAGTGTTAAATAATAGTCCGTCTGCCTTTGCTATCTTTTGATTTTAATAATGAAATTATTATAGAATTTTAAATAAAACAAGTGGAACCTAGGTATGGATTTAGTGAAATTTATATGAGTAAAGATATAATTTTATAGAAAGATAGATTTGACATGATATATGTCAGTGCCATGGACTTGATTTTACAAAAATAATAATTGGCGATGCTCTAAGCAACACTCACATGTTTATTTAAGATCCATGGTCATCATGCTTTTTAGCAAAAATCCATTATTAAGAACGTGTAAATGTAAAAGAGTAATGATTTATCCACCTACCATATCATCCTAACAAATGAGATGATAACACATGCGAAAATTATTGTAAATATAATATAAATATATAAATAATAAATAAATCTATATCTATCTATCTATACATCTAAATAAATCAAGGTTGCGATTGTTTATGTGGTATCCTTATCCCCGAACAATTCTCTCGTAAGGTGACGTGTCCTAGAAATTTAACTATAATATGACTCACTTGTTTTCTAGGTATGTCACATTATCACATTAGCTTTTTCTTAAAAGCCTTATTAATTACTATGACTTCTCATTAGTTACCGTGTTTTGAGGATTTAAATTCTTTACAAATTGTTACATTTCAATTTGTGAGAAGTCATAAATCAAATTGTTTTATTCATCTGTGTTGTTATCAATTCAGAAATACAAACATCTATTTGTAATTTTGTACGCATACAACTATCCTTATTATAATTGATATTTTTTTAGAAACTACAGTTCATTGTGTTTTATATGAAAATTCCTACAAAATATACAAACAACTACAATTTCAAATTATTACAATTTTTTTTTTCTTTATAGAAAATGGTTTGCTTTTTCACATTCACATCTATACAAATAGATGTATAGATATAGATATATAGCAATCATTTAATTTTTATCATCACTTAATGTTTGACTATACTCATATATTTGCTGTAAAAAGATGGTAACTACCTAATTTATACATACAGATTTTTTACTACGATCTCGTTGAAAAATTATATCACACGACCACTAATTGAATTGTAGCTCATGTAAAGCCATATATTTCTTCTTTATTTTTTCTAAGAGTAATGATCATATGAAAAATATCGACATTTCAACAATATATATTTCTAACAAAACTCCATTGACCTTTTATATCTATAAAACCTATAAGACGAATGTACACAAATCAAGACATCTTTTAGAATCATACTATCTATACAAAAATCAGTCCATAGACCACCATATCAGTAAACATAATAAAAATATAAATAAAATTGGTTTGGCATTATTTGTATGCCACAAAAAATGTTTCTATTACTTATATTACTTATTGTCTTGATATTTAACCTTTAATCAACTTTTCCTGCGTCTTTTGCTTATAGCTAATGGACACACGAATTGTTCTTATCGCTGATATAACTCCTGCCAAAGTAAAGTTTTCGATCAAAGTTAAAATTCTTCGTTTGTAGCATCATAAATGATTTGGAAAAAGAGAAACACTTCCATAATATGGAACAATTTTCATGGATGATGAGGTTTGAACTTATATATATATATATATATATATATATATATATATATATATATATATATATATTTTAAGAGAATGTATTAGAATTTAACGTAATGTTGCAATTGATGGTTGATACTTTTGCTATTCTCAGGCTGATAAGATATGTGCTACAGTGAGAAATAAGCAGATGTTCAAATTCCAACCGCTCCTTGAGGAATGGGTAGGCTACATTATACACACTAGCCTACTACCCGAGCGATGCAGCGCGATAAAATTTTTTTGAGCATTAATATGTTTATCTAACATGTCCTTGTATAATTGAGAACATATATAATACTCTGAAGTATACCATTTTCTTATTATTCACAATTACAATCTCGTCACGACTTGAAAATTGATACAAAATTAAACCCGATAACCTGCTAAGTCAGAACAATTAATGCGTTCAACTTTTATGGTCGGATCAGGTCAAGGTTCTGGTTAATGGTCCAACCCGTTATCCTGGAGAAAAAACTAAGTGTACTTTTGTAATACAAATTTTAACCCGTAAACCCATTGTTTTGACCAAAAATTACCAAATATAATTCCGTGATCAAATTAGTAAAGTGAGGTAGAGTGCTTAAGTGATTTCAAGATAATCAAGCTTTAGTTTGACGAAAAATCGATATAAATCAAGTATATTAATCAAAACGTAAAGTAAATGTAGTCGACACAAAGATATACGAGGAAAGCCCTTAATCTTGATAGATTGCCGGCATAAAACCTCGAGAAGGAACAATCGTTCCTTGCCTTTGTTAATTCTATATATGAAAATCGGGATAATACACACTAAGAGCACAATATGATCGAATCTAATGAGTGCGTGTGATGAACTTGGTGAAAAAGATAAGTAAGAAACGTGTTTGATCCTGAGCAGATAAGTGAGTGAGTGTAAGTAGTGAAGATCAAGTGTCCTAGTCAATCATTTGCCTCGTTATTTATAGCTAAGCACAAGTAACCAATTATCCGAAATATCCGGGATCTTCCGAGCTTCCACAGAGACTCGGCTGACTATCCCGAAATATCCGGGATCCGCCGAGATTCCACAAAGACTTGTTCTTCCACACGTTTTCTTGACTTCTTCTCAATTTGAATAAGCTTCGACCACATATTATGGAGCAAGTAAGTCCCTTTTGAGTCTTCGCACGACCTGGTCAAAATAAATAAGCAAACACAAATCAAGAGCATATGATCCGGGATATTGAGTACCCAGGATCTTGAGTATTCGAGATCTTGAACATACGAGATCTTGAACACCTGTAAAATATAATCATATCCTGACTCAGATCAGGTCAAGGTTTTGGTTAATGGTCCAACCCGTTATCCTGGAGAAAAAACTAAGTGTACTTTTGTAATACAAATTTTAACCCATAAACCCATGAAACCAATCCGCCACATGTTCACCGATATTTAAAAATAATTAAATAATCATGAGGATAATTCTTTTGCAATTGAATCTAATTACGATTTCTTTTGTAACTGAAACTAATTATGATGTATTAGTTTTTAATTAATTGTAATTGACCTTAGATTTATGAAGGTTGAATAAATAATTAAAATGGCAAAAATATTAATTTACTATTTCTACTATTCTAAGACCATAACTGGTTAATGGTCCAATCCATTATCCCGGAAAAAAAACTAAGTTTGCTTTTGTAATACAAATTTTAACTCGTAAACGCATGAAACCAATCCGTCACATTTTCACCGGTATTTAAAAATAATTAAATAATCACGAGGCTAAATCTTTTGTAACTTAAACTAATTATGATTTCTTTTGTAACTGAAACTAATTATGATGTATTAACTTTTAATTAATTGTATTTGACCTTAAATTTATGATGGTTGAATAAATAATTAAAAGGACAAAACGATAATTTACTATTTCTCTTCTTTTAAGACCATGAACCGAACTCTTTATTTATTAGTATAGATATATTAGTATAGATAATGTATTAGTTGCTGAAAACAAATACAAGTCTATCCATATATCACATGCTTACAACGTACACCAATCTATTGGTTACTAATTGCTTATAAATAGAGATGACTTTACATCTCTATGCTAATTGCTTACTTAAGCTTATAAATAAACATAGATTAGTGAACTTTTAAATTTATTATATTAATTACTATACCTCTTTTGCGAAATTTAATTTTAGTTGTACTTTATATGAGAGAACTATTATTATAATTTTATTTTCTTATATATGAATACCTTTTTATGGTAGGAACCGTATGAATAATACCAATATTATTATAATTTTATTCTCTTATATATAAAATTGATTTATATATAAAAATATATAGATGATACACAACTCACAACTTTTTAGTGTGATATGTGATACACATTAAATTTTTTATAATGTATATTATATTGTTTTTAAAAAATTTATATACATCTTACGTAATATAAAATTGCAATAATTTTGATATAATTTTTTTGTCAAGAAGATTAACTAAAGGTAAAATTAAAAATAAAAAAAATAGGCGCTAGACGTGTAAACAAATAAAAGTATAAGAGAACTCTTAAACCCTCACCGGTGACATACAAGCCGCCACACTCCTCCTCCCCTGTCTCCGTCCACACCACCACCGCCGCTGCCACCCGCGCCGCCGCATATCATGACCATCTCAAATAGTTGACATTAAACCCTATGCAGCCTTCTTTTTTCAGGTTAACATCTTACCGTAATTTGCATCTTATATATCCCTTTAATTTCTGGTATATATCTATTTCATCACTTGCCCATTTAAATTTCTCTGATATATCATCAGACTCATCATCTTCTGATGAAAACAATAATACCCATTTACTATGTCTTCCTGTTAATCAACCCAACAAGTTTACAGTTCTTGAAACCTTACATAAGTTCAAGAATCAACCCAACATTGCATTATCATTCATTACCCAATTAAAAGATTCTAACTTTAATCATGATGTTATAACTTACATGGCAGTTATTAGGTTTTTGTGTGAATGGGGTATGGATATGAGGTTATATTATATGTTTATGGATGTTGTTGAGAAAAATAGTAGTGGGGTGTGTTTGAACTTCGATGTTTCGGAGTTACTTGAAGTGTTGATCGAGGAGATTACGGTTGATGAGAATCGAAATTTGGTAAAAGCGGTTTTTGTGTTGGTTAAGGTGTATGCTAGTGTTGGGAGGTTTGATGAGGGTGTGGATTGTTTGTTTAGGATAAAAAGGAGTGGACTTGTATTGTCGACGGATACATGTAATTATTTGATGAATCAGATGGTTGGGTGGGGTAAGTTGGATATGTTGGAGTCGGTTTATAAGCAGTTGAAGAGGAAAGGTTTGGTTCCGAATGTGTATACGTATGGGATTTTAATTAAAGGTCTTTGTAGGAAAGGTTGTTTGGAGGAAAGTTTGGCTGTTTTTAAAGAAATGGAGGAGGCTGGAGTTGAACCTAATGCTTTCACTTTTGGTACTTATGTTGACGGGCTTTGTTCAAACGGAAAACCTGATATTGGTTTTCAGTTTGTCAAAAGTATGCGGGAGTTAAAAGTGCAGGTTAATCTTTATGCTTATATTTCTATTATTAGACGTTATGTGAAAGAATTGAGGCTGCAAGATGCAGAAAGTGTGTTACTTGATATGAAGAATGCGGGACTTGTGCCTGATGTGGTTTGTTATTGCTCATTAATTCAAGGATATTGTCAAAAAGGGAATATTTCTAAGGCGTTAGCCTTTCATGATGAAATGGAGTTGATGGGTATTAAAACTGATTGTAAAATTTTGAGTGTGATCATGCAATGTTACTGTCATTTGGGTTTGTTGGCAGATGCTGTAGAACGATTCTTGGATTATATGGGAGCAGGCCTTTTTGTTGATGAAATATCGTTTAATATTGCGATTGATGCTTTATGTAAATTAGGGAAAATGGATGAGGCGATGATGTTGTTGCAAGAGATGAAACGTGGGAAAATGGAGCTAGATGTTATGCATTATACCACTTTGATCAACGGGTATTGTCTTTTAGGAGAAACGTGGAATGCGTTTAATATTTTTGAGGAGATGAAGGCGAATGGAGTGAAACCCGATGTTATCACTTTTGATGTGCTCGCTGGTGGGTTTTCAAGATGTGGCCTTTTCGAGGAGACAATCGGGCTTCTAGATGACATGCGGGCCCACAGTTTAGAACCCACGAGTGTTACACATTGTGTGATTATTGAGGGGTTATGTAAGGGAGGAAAAGTGAAAGAAGCTGAATTCTTTTTTAATAGTTTGCAAGGGAAAAACTTGGATTATTATGCTGCAATGATAAACGGGTTCTGTGAAGCAAATGATACTGAAAGTGCTTTTGAACTTTGGTTGTCTGAGCGGGGGCTCATTGCAAAACGTTCATCTTGCTTAAAACTCTTAAGTTGCCTTTGTGCAGAAGGTGAAACAAAAAAAGCTCTTGAGTTATTTGAAGCACTCGAGGCATCAGATAATGGTTCGTTTAAGTTATTATACACTGAAATAATATCTGCATATTCTCGTGTTGGAGATATGAGAATGGCTAAATGGGTTTTTGATAAAATGATTAAAAAAGGGTTAATACCAGATGCTGTTACCTACACGATGATTATAAATGGTTATTGTAGGGTCAATCGGTTGAAGGAAGCTTATTATCTATTCAATGATATGAAAGAGAGGGGTATAAAACCTGATATTATTACTTACACGGTTCTGCTTAATGGGGGGCGTAGAAAGGAGGATATGTTGAGAATTTCAAATGAAATTGAAGAAACGGGATTAACTCGTGATGTGATATGTTACACCGTTATGATTGATAAGCATTGTAAATTAGATCGTTTACGGGACGCTGTTTTGTTATTAGATGAGATGATTGATAGGGGTCTTCAACCAGATACAGTGACATATACTGCACTTGTGTGTGGATATTGTTCTCAGGGGTATATGCATAAGGCTGAAACACTTGTTGATGAGATGATATCAAAGGGTATCGAACCAAATTCTCGAACTATGTTGGCACTAAAATCAGTGAAGGCAAAAAAAGGGAAATTTAAGCATTAAGGTTGTACCTCATACATGGACAATCATGGTATTCATAAGTTTTTTCTTGAAAATCTTTTGTATTATAAGTATATGGTTTTCTCATACTATGTCACTATTTGCTAATAGGAAGAAATTTTGTCATAGCAAGAATGAGCATCAACATGAATTTTATTGCCTGGGTATCCTAGGATTGTGACAAAGGGACTGAGAATTAACTGGGAAAACAAGTAATTAAAGGTAAATGTCTTTTTGTGTTTGTCTGACTTTTAATACCCAGTTAGTTATATTCTGAGTGATACTGCAGGTTTTTGATATGTATGGAGTTGGTTTGCAGCAAGAGTTCTCAACACCAAAGCTGTTGAGGGAGCTCAACCTTAAGGTAGGGTCGATGATTATATTGGGGGTTTATTGTTTAAAAATGTATAATTGTATGGGGTGAATTTTGAAAATTCCTAGCATATGTGTTTAAGTTCTAAAAACGCCTATTGTATACTATTGTATGTATAGAACCTTAAAATAACGTCTTTCAATGTAGCAAAAAACATACAAATATACGTTTTTAGATCTTAAATACATACAATAGGAATTTTCAAAGTTTGTCCCATAAAACATGTAAAGTTCCATACACTTTGAAACAATAAACCCATATTGGGCACCTGTTTTTAGCATTTGCAAATGTCTAAGACTAAAGATTGAATTTTTTGACTTTTATTATGTTTTGTAAATTCTGTAAATTCCTACTTCACGCCTTTTAGGATTCCAAGGATATCTTAGATTCTTATAAGTAGCATCTAGCTATTTTAAGAGCCCTCGTGTATTATGTGAGATTAACAACAGTTGAATGGATCTTTTATATACCTCAGGTCTATTTGGTTTTCAGGGAGCTGCTAGCAGATCTCTTAAAAGTCACGGCAATATTCGTTAAAACTTGTCACTGATACCATGGATCGAGATAAACAAATTCATGAGAAATTTTCTGCAAAACTTACAGTGACAGTTGCATTTAATGGCACAGGTGATCGAGTGTTTGATGGAATATCTATATATGGAAAACACATGCATGCTGCATCGAGATGCAGATGTATGAGAGTAATGATATGCTGGTACATACATATACAGTGTAAAGTTGTAACTTGACAAACATACAGATAGGTATTAGAAATTGTATAGACAGATAGTTATGTTGAATTTTAGTGGATAGTATCTTTATTTTTGTCAATAATGATGTCATAAGGTTATTCAGTTTATGTAACTTATAGGGGTGTAACGACACGAGACAACTCGCGAGCTTCTCGAGATTGACTCGAAATATACTCGGTACAAGTCGAGTCGAGCTCGAGCTACTCGAGTTAACTTTCAAGTCGAGCTCGAGTATTAATATACTCGACTCGAGAGGCTCGCGAGTCTAATCGAGCTTGCATTAATTTCATTTTTACCCTCCATTTATATGAATACTAACATATTTACCAACTTTTTTAGTAAACTTCGAGTCGAGTTGATTATGAAAGTATCGAGTCGAGTCGAGTGAATCTTGAAAATAACAAGTCGAGTAGTGTTAAATCTGATTTAACTTATTCTTAATATATAAATACCCATAATCGAATCGAGTCGAGCCGAGCTCGAAAGTGTCGGTTAATTAGTCGAATCGAGCTCGAGTTTGAAAATACAAGCTCGATCGAGCTCGAGTCGTGTTTCGAGCTTCGAGTTTTCTAGTCGAGTCGAGCTCGAGCTTGGCATTGTATCGACTTGACTCGACTACACCCCTGGTTATTTCTGTTGTGCACATCATTTTTCTTTTATATTATTAACCGCAACAAATCAGATTGCTTACCAGAAGTCCCTCATATTGTATTAAATCTTAGTGATTTTCTATTAGCCGGGACATTTATCGAAACAACCACTTTTTTCGCTCAAAACCAAGTCCATGTATAGTGTTTGAATCTTTCAGGCATCTGATTCAGTTAACACTAAATGATAAATATAATGTTTGGAGGCGTTTAGCTGATTAGACTAAAGTTTCACCAATCACTTTCTGTTAGCAATTGCTTAATCCGTATTGAGCAGTGAGCACGTTGTTGATTGTAGTTGCCCGTGGTTCTAAAGTTCTGTTGGCTGTGGAACATTCGACACCTATCTTTAAGTACTTCGAACTTCAGGTTCTATAGGATTAACTTCTGAATCAAGAATTGCTGTTCTCAAGATCATTGCATATTTGGTGCTTTGATCTGTACGTGTATGCACATTTTTTCCTCATTTCCTGTGATTTATGGCTTGGTAAAAAAGGCTGTTGATTAAGCATAAAGCTTAAGCTTGAGTGCAGAGGTTGTATTGGCTCGATTCGTTACTCTCCGTGAATTACGTGGATAACCCTTGAGCCGTATAGAACGGCACTAAGGGTGGTGTGAATCGTCGGAAAAAGATAAGCGGTTATCTTTTAGGGTCTTGTGTGTGCTTTTGTGGGGAAAAATGCTTCAGACCCTGAAGTTGAATCCATTCCTTGTATTTATCGTGTAGCTCAACTTCTAGAAACTTTGGAGAATAAGTTTGTCACGTGGACCAGTCGTATCATGATAGCGAGGATCATGGTCATGGTCCTTGCAAGTGGAGTCCTTGTTGCCCTCGTGGCTCTTTGTGATTGGGGAGCATCCTTAGTGGTGTGGGCATACAAATGTATATACCCGTTGGTACTAAATTGTCCGGTATCTGGAGGGCACAAATCCTAGTCTTTGTGGGCCGGATGGGCTACACTTTGAGCCCACTTACGTATGAATACGGAGTAACAGGCCCAGAGTACTGGACTTGTTATATGGTACATGATTAATTGTTAAAACTGTTTTGTTTGAAGTTGAGCAAAAATTCTTTCTAAATATTTCTGTTTGAAATATGAAAAGTTGCTGTATTTTTTTTTAATACATAGATATAGAGATATGGTAAGTTCGTAAATAGGTATGTCAAACTAAAACAAAACCCGACTCATAATATTAATTCAATCATGCGATTCACTCGTAATATTAATTCAATCATGCGATTCACCTTATTTCGAAGCTTCAATCACTATATATTTCTTAGTTATCGGAAGAAAAAATAGAAGAGGAGACAAAAAATTTGAAAGAAAAGAAGAAAAGAGAAATTTATTTTTCCGTTTTGAGTCTCCGGTTCGATAAAAAGGAATTGAAAAGATATAAAATGTAGGCATAGTTTTCAGAGATTTCAATTTTTAGAGGAAAACTATGCATTGTTTTTGATAATCCATGATTGTCCATCACGTCTTAAGGATAATCCATCATTATTCCAATTCCTATGTTAAACATCATATCATCTACATATCTCTCGAGATCCATGACTACCATTTTCATGTTGATTGGCTTCAACTTTGTTTTTTTCAATCATAATTTACCGTTTTGCACTTTGGTCGGACAAAAGTACACGTACACGTCTCCTTTTTCATGTTTTTTTTTTCTAGTGCATATAAATAAAAGTATATTGGTAAATGTAAGCCAGAAAAATTAAGTGACGGTGTCTCATTGTTGTTAGTGGTCAATCAGTTGTTAGTCAGTTTTGAAAAAAAGTTGATATAACGCTGAACTGACAAAAGCTGAGCAGTCGGTTTCAGTCTCTTGTTGGGAGTGGTCTTATAAGCAATAAGCAACAAATATAAGCCCACCGAAACAACTTATACTCTTGGGTTGCGTTCGGTTTGTAAAATTCGATGGAATTGAAATTTCAATTTCATTCCACAAAGATGTTTGATTCATGAATGATGATTTGAAAATCAACAAATTCTTTCACTCAAATTGTCAAATGAACAAGAATTTATTTGCCTCTCGCAAAAGCGAGGGGATATATCTATTATTTAGTTCGATTATAATTGTTAAATGTATGATGATTACAGTATGCATACCTCAATCTTATTGATCTTCACATATATACACTATGAAAATATTAAAAGCAAATAGTTGATAGTACTCTCATCATCTAAAACTCTAATGTTAAAATTTTTATATGTCCTACTCCATATTTCTTACTCACTTCGTTCCATATTTACAGTCCTTCATTCTTTTTTTTAACGTCCCAAATTAATTGTTCACTTCTAAAAGTAGGAAGATATAATTAACTAAACTTCCTATATTAACCACACTTTATAAATATGTCATAAAAAAGTAGGTAAGAAATATGGGTGAAACTGTCATAATATATAAATGTACGGTATATTAATTATTTTTTCCTTAAATTGCGTTTTTTGTCTATGGACAATAAATTTGGAACGCAGAGAGTATTTCGTTTATGTCAAAATGTTTTTGTCATTTCAAGATTAAAATATATATTGTAATTTTTATCTAACTTTTTAAAAGATACTATTGAATTTGTACATTGTTCAAATATATAAGTAAAATATGTAGTATATTCTTATTAGTTATTAGTTTATGATAATAATTCTAGTGTGCTTAATTATTGGTTTTAATAAGTGAAAGAAAATAAATAAAGGTGCCATAATATGGGGATATTGAAAGTAAATCTCAAAATTACAATTTATCATGAGAATTTCATTTTCTCTTGTTTTATGATTATATTATAATATCAAATTTAAAATATCATGATAAATTATCAACTTACTTGGTGAATTGATAATAAGTGATACATTCATTATACTTCCAATTTTTTTTGATAAATTTCACTTACGCTAAAAATATTCCCAAATCAAACGTAGCTTTGGAGGGTTTTTCCCACTTTTTTTTTTTTTTTTTAATATTTTAATGACTCATTTAATGTTCGATCACAAAGTCTTCTCTTAGACTTCAAAATCAAATCCCAGTCAACATCAAGTTCACCAAGATTATTTGGGCAAAAAACTGACCAACATAATCGGGTCAAAACATCGGTATCAAATCAGCCCGCGTCGGTTCCGCCCACGTGTATATTGTGTATCATGAAACTTCCTCTTTTGCCACCATTATTAAATCTTTTGACCTTTTTTAATTTTCGTTGGAATTAAAAATCACACATTTTGTCAACTTCTTGAATTCCCAGTGAAGACCCACCTTCCTTAAAACCGCTTTTTGGTAACAAAATCAGATCAATTTTCATCAAGATTGCAACTTTTGATAACGTGAATCCACTTTGTTTGCTTCAAGCATTACCCAGGTTATGTTTTCTTGATATTTCTGTAATACCCATATCAAAAAGGTTGAAACTTTATACACCAAATCAACTATTATCATTGTTTCTTGATTAGGGTTTCAAAATTGGGGGTTTTCCCATTTTAATTTCCATGTATGTCAATGAGGATGTCATCACCATCCATATGCCCATGTCAAAAAACAATCCACTTTAGTATAGGAACACCAATTAGCACCTCAATTAGTAGAAACGAAGTTTCTAGAAGAAGAAGAAGAAGGAGTAGTACCTTTTTGGCTTGTGTGGGTCCTATTAATGGTAGGAACCATAGTTTGAGCTTCGAGATTGCGAATTCGGTTCAAAGGAGTTTGAATAACTTTGCCGATAGTCGAGTTTCGAGTGAATTAGATGTAGCTAGTGATGAATTTCCTCAAGATGGGAAACAATTAGATTATTCTAAAGAATTTAGTGGATTTAGAGATGACCCTATTGTAGGTAAATTAAGAACTCAACTTGGGGTTATACACCCCATCACTTTACCTCCAATTAATAGGAGTATTGGTGGAATGTTTGTTTTCTTTTTCGTTATTGGGATTGTGTTCGACAAGCTTTGGACATCAAGAAAGAAAAAAGTCAATGATGAGGGAGGGAAATTGGGTATGTGGCCACAAGTTCCAACTAGTTTTTCGCTGTTTCTTGAAAAGGATTTACAGAGGAAGGAGTCGGTTGAATGGGTGAATATGGTGTTAGGGAAGTTATGGAAGGTTTATAGAGGTGGGCTCGAGGATTGGGTAATCGGGTTGCTTCAACCGGTTATTGATGATCTAAAGAAACCAAATTATGTGGAAAGAGTTGAAATAAAACAGTTTTCTCTAGGGGATGAACCGTTTGTAGTTAGAAATGTTGAACGTAGAACTTCACGCAGTATGAATGATTTACAGTGAGTTTTATTCTCTCGAAAGCGTACCTTCAAGATATTAAATATTAGTTCTTCTTTTTTGTCTTATTTTATTTCTTATATTGCTTTTTTAAAGGTACCAAATAGGTCTGCGTTACACTGGTGGTGCTCGAATGCGTCTAATGCTGACATTAAAATTTGGGATTATTCCAATTAAGGTGCCAGTCGATGTGCGTGATTTTGATATTGATGGAGAACTTTGGGTTAAATTGCGTTTGATTCCAACTGAGCCTTGGGTGGGAGCTGTTTCATGGGCTTTTGTCTCACTTCCAAAAATAAAGTTCGAGTTGTCACCATTTCGGTTGTTTAATTTAATGGGTATGCCAAAGCTTTACTTTTCAATCTTAGTTACCATTTGTTCCACACTAAATTAATACTGTAGTAGATAAGATACACCACATTGTTGACCCTTTCTAAAAAAAAGAAAGATACGATATCTTTGGCTTAAGTACTAACATATGTTTATTTTTTATCCCTCTTTCTTGCATGTTTTGATGCGATATCAGCCATCCCTGTACTCTCCATGTAAGTGGCTTTTCCATACGATTAGGATTTCTTAGATATTGTGTGATCATGACATTAATTTGATGCTATACACTGTGCTCTACTTTGAATGAGTTGCTCTACTATGAATGCATGTATTTATTCATTAAACGGGTGTTTCGATATATGATTTGAAAGTGATTATGTGACATTAATAATAAAAAAAGGTATAAATGATAATCAACTGTAGTAATACGAGCTATAGGAGATACTGTTGGATGTGCTGTTGTTGTTTGAAGTTGTAATGATCATCATCAAATGTCTAGTCTTGAGCTAATTGTGGTTATATAGATTAAAAGACCAAAAAGATTAGTTCGTGAAAAAGGGTGGTTGTCTTGTGAAGTGCGAGCAAAATTCTCACAAATTGGTTTAGCAGAAGGGGTAAATAGGTAATTCGAGTTTACCTAAAGATAATTAGTTTTGTTACAACCTGTATGTAATTAATATTTCAAAGCTTTTGCTTTTACCCTTCAATAATTAGATACTCAAAAGCAGACTATATTATCCAAAAATCAGAAACTGCGTTAATATTGTTATGACTTCAAGTCACTATAATAAGATAATTAGGTTCAAAGCGCAAATCCAAACACCCCCTAACTTTATTCAATTCAATTGCTTTGGTAATTTGATGCGTCATCCATCAACTTTTTATTCGACGTTTCTTGGAATTCTAGGTTTTTAAAAAAGCTGTTGACCGAGGATTTGCCTCGATTATTTGTGCGTCCTAAGAAGAGTGTCTTAGACTTTCAAAAGGGAAAAGCAGTTGGTCCACTACAAAAAGATTTTAAATCAGGGGAAATGCAAGAAGGAAATAAAGATTTTGCTGGTGAACTTTCAGTCACTCTTGTTGATGCTCGGAAACTCTCTTATATGTACTATGGTGGGTATTACAACATTTTCGCATTTAGCATATATAATATATTGGTACCATTAAAGCTTGTGTATCCTCTTATTCATCCATTTATCTGCATCTATTAATGAAGCACCAAACTAATGTAATAATTAAGTCATAAACGGGTAAAAAGGGGGAGGTTTTCCATGTTCAGGTTACCCGGGAAGGGCGAGTATTTTTACCCCGTGACCCTTTCTTGTGAGGATATCAAGGCGCCAACTACCAGGCCATCTTGGTGATGGTTAAGTCATATCATGACTAATGCAACTAAAATGTAAATTTATCATGGTTGTATCAAGATTCATTTTGCTTACTTTCCTGTTCAGGAAAAACGGACCCATATGTTGAACTAAGGCTAGAAGATCAAGTGATGCGTAGTAAAAAGAACAGTCGAACAACTGTCACCGGGCCTCCTGGTCAGCCAATATGGAATCAAGTGAGGATTTTTTGTAGTATTAGTCTGCGTCTTTTATGGCAATTTGAAACTCGTTACTAAAATTTAATCTTATTTTGCTTTATGGCAGGATTTCAGTATGCTGGTTACAGACCCACGGAAACAGACACTGTCAATACAAGTAAAGGATTCTTTTGGATTTATACAGTTGACCGTTGGTGCAGGAGAGGTAACCGTTTTTACTTCAACAATTGCATGTTTCTTTAATTTAAGGGCAAATCACACAAAAATGTACTTTACTTGAAACTTCTATTTAAGGTACTTGATGTTTTTTTTTCTTCTTTTGACACAAAAAGGACGTTTTGACTTACACATTGCCTTACGTTAAACTAAAAAGCACACACGATGGAGCTGCTCTCGAGGGCGCACCACACCAGACCCTGGTTTTTGAAAGATATTTTTCCTATAAACAGTAAACTAATCCTCGAGTTATTTATGCTTACAGTTTTGTTTTTTAGTATTATTATCAAGCTAAAGTAGCTTCATGAACCATAAGGGGCCAAGGTGACCTCCGCTCAAGTGGTCAAAAATCATTCATTTGATGACAAAATGAATAAATGATAGTGTATTATCTTTAATAAAAAAAGAGTTTTGTACCTTAAATAGAAGTTGGGTATACGTACAATACCTTTTTATGCGATTTTCCCTACTTTAAATTTGTTCAAGATCTTTATTTTGCTCAATTTTCAGGTTGACCTACGATCTTTAAAAGATACGGTACCAACAGATAGGGTTGTGACTCTCCAAGGAGGTTGGGGACTTGTGAACAAGGGATCTGCTGGAGAGATTCTACTTCGACTCACATATAAAGCATACGTTGAAGATGAAGAAGATGAAAAGATAAATGCTGATATCGATGCATCAGATGACGAATTCTCTGAACCAGAACCAGCTAGCACCACATACGAGCCTACATCAGATAAAGAAACGTTCATGGATGTTTTAGCGGCCTTTATTGTCAGTGAAGAATTTCAAGGAATAGTTGCCTCTGAAACATCAAATGCTAAATCTTTTACCGATGCAATGGATATGAATTCAACAACACCCAATCTTGCAAATCCTGACGGTGTTTCTGGAGGTATTGACCTCACGTAACAATTTGTTATGTTTTATTCACATTTGTTTGTGTTGACTAAATTAGAGATCTATTTGCAGGTTCAGCGTTATTATGGCTTGCTGTGATCACAAGTATTTCAATACTAACAGCTATTAATATGGGTGGCTCTAATATCTTCAATCCTTGATGGGATGCACATAGTTCCAGACTTTCAGCTTAATCAAGTAATTTTTTGAAAACCCTCTCGTCTAATTATCGAGCAGAACAAATGTTCATTTAAGGGTTGTTTTTTTCTTTTTCCTATTTATTAGTTATTACCTTTTGATACGGCCCCGTTGAGTTTTTGCTAAGGTGGTACTAAATCCACCTTCGATGAGGAATCATAGAACTTGAAGAATTCAAGTATATGCAAAAGAAATAATATATACATAGTTGTAGATATTTCAAATGATTTATTCTTTAAGTGGAAAACAGTTTGTGCATGCAACTCCTTTATGTAACTTTTTTTTTTTCATTAGGAATCCAATCTTTACGTAGATAGCATTGGTTAAAGCTAAAGGGCAAGTAAGGTTAAGAGTCTTTTCCTAATTAGTGCATGCATCTTGCTTTTTCACTTTATTTTAAGTCGGAACAATCATTTGGTTATTACTAGTATATCACATTGCTGAATCCATAATTACTGTGGGCCTTTTGCTATCATTCTGTCCCAAATTAATGTCAACTAGATATAAAATGTATACAGATTTAGAAATGTGCAGTTGTTGATTTTTTTTTTTACTTAATTATTCCCCTTCAAAGTACATATCTGTAAAGGAATGGATTTTGTTTAAGTGTGTAACCAAGAATACAAGCGAGAACTTGATAAATTTTTTTAGAAGTGCACACCTATTTTGGGACGGATAAAATATTATGAGAACAAAATTACAACAAGGTCTCTCCATAATTGTCCTGAACAATTTACAGATAACATTGGTGAGAGCCAAAAGGTGAACTGAGGTCCAAATAGTTTAGTAGATAACAAGAATAAGCATGATGGTATTAGTGCTTAATGATCCAAAAATATTATAGGGAAGAGTATATATCAATGAAGTTGAATGTGCTAGGATGCTGGTTTAACATCTGACAGGATGAAACCTCAGAACATTAAGATGGTCCTGTAGGTGATTCACTTAGAAAAGTAAAGATCTGAAAATGCTAGGGGAATGTTATATGTGTAAAAGAGAATTGGGCGAGGAAGGGGACGCTCACTTGGTTATCACTACTACTTAAAATAGAAGATGGATGGAGATTGGTTCTAGACAATAATGGAGGTTTTCCTGTTAGTAATTTATCATCTCTCATTGATGAAATTCTGTTGGGAAATCATGGTTTAGGCAACCTTTTTTGTTAGAATAACTGGGTTTTCCAAAAGGTTGATAGTAATATTTGGAGGGCTTGTCATCCGTCTCACACAAAAGGATGGGCAAAACTTATAAGAAGTTGGATACATTATGCTAAGGTTGTTATCAATGAGGTGAAACTAGTTAGCATAGGAGGAGCAAAGGAAAATAAATTTTAAGGGGGATATCTTCTCGTAGGTTCGACGCATTTGATTGTCGTGGTTATCAAATAATAGATAGTTCTATCCTAAATCTTGACTTTTCCCGTTGGATTTAGATCCTGATGGCATTTTTATCTAATTTTGTTGGTTTATGGTGTTTCTTTGTGCTGTATGTAGGGGTGTTGATTCATGTGATGTATAGATTTTCACTTTCTGGTAAGTTCATATACCTCAAGCCTAACCGGACTCATTTAGTTAAAAGTGTCGAAAAGTTCAACCTTAATTAGCCCGATCCTTTTATTTGATAGGGTTAGTTGTGCCCCTTGTCTAAGGTCCCAACTTAAAGTCACACAAATACTCTATGAATGGGGTTTGTGAGAGAACATGACCTCTACTGTTGAAGCTAGCGTGAGAGGATCTCAAAAGTGAGAGACTATGTTTTAAGGTATATGATAATGATAATATTAAGGTATAAATATAAGACAGGTAATATACTTTGAGGGTACCAGATACATATTAAGACGTGATGGTAATGATCTTAAAATAGGGTGAGATCTTTGGAAAAACAAATTTTAACTTATGGTATAATTATTTTTTGACTTGTATTGTTAAACGGGTTGATAGGCTAAGAAGGTTAAACTTAACCCAACCTTTTTAATGAACAAACTAGTCTTGGATTCTAACCCCAATTTAAATCCAAACCTAGCCCATTTATTTTCGAATTGATCTCACGTTGTTATTCGTATCGTATCAGAAATTGCCACCCCTACTATTAGGCAAGTATGTTTGGTCTTTTTGTGGTTCTTCTCCGTAAAGGCCATAGTCTAGCACACTCTTTCTTCTCTTCCCATGGTTTATGGGGGAAGGCTTTTAATCTATCGATTTACGTTTTCTTTGTAAAATGAACAAAGAAAGAACAAACTTTTGAATATGAGATTTTGTGTTTTGGGTAACCACGTGCTAAAATAATCATTGAATGGTACATTTTCGTTTTATGTAAATTGTACATAATCGTTGCGTATTAGGCACGCAATCTTGGTAACTTGTAATGATAGTTGCTGCATGATGGTTGAATTATAAGTGTCTTGTGGGAGTCTACGGAAGCTCATGCATGACCCATATGAAAATCCGCGGCTAGGTTCATACACAATTTATAAAGAGAATGTTAATGTAATTTGTAAACCTAATGCATAAATAATAGGATTGACCCCTAGTGTGGCTAGGGACGTACGTTGATCACACCGATCAGTGGAACAACGTAAATACCATGTTCTTCACTATCGTTTTCTGAATCCACATCACTATAGTCATCGAATTGTGCATCGTTGCTATGGGTTTTACTCAACACGTTTACATGTTTCTATGCATCTGCGCGGGCGAAGTAAGAACGAAAGTTAGAGAATTCATAAGTAATTATGACTTTTATTTGTACTTTATGATGTATCTTTCTAATTTAAGACTGCATAGTACAACTTTTAATGCCAAAACAGGCTCGTTTGGGTAGATATAGTATATAACAAAAGCAAGCAAAAAGAATGAAAATGGCCGTCCAAAGACAAAATAGATGACTAAGTGTTGAAAACCAAATTGCCGTCCAAAGATTAGAAAAATACGTTATGATGGATTCAAATACGTCAAAAACCGAAAAATCAAAACATTTGTACTCTTCGATGAGTACCCTAAAGTCGTGCGCTCGTGAGGGTGCGAAAGCGAAACTTTAAAATACAAAGATTTTGACGATTCTCGTTGAAAGATACTGTTTTGGACGTCTTCGATGGTTTGTAAACTTTCATTATAATAAGAGCACAATTTGAACATAATTTATTTGTAGCTTTTACCTAAACGTGTTATTTGGTCCATGTGATGCATGAAGTTTGATTTTTTATATGAAGTGTGAAAAGGAGGTTGACTTTCACGGTTCATAATATATTTATCACACACCATCCGTCCATTTATATTATTATTCGACACAAGTAGCGTGTAGCTTAGTTGCTTTCGGAGATGGAGGGTATTTGGAACCATCTCAAGTTCAATCTCCACCAAAAGCAATGAGAACTTAATTATAAGAAAAATTCCTTTGTGCTGTTGTTGGATAAGTTTATTGAGCCACAATTTAGCGGGCAGCTAGGTGAACTTGATTTACCCTTTACGTAATGAGTCTAAGACGGTCTGACGTGGATCGGTTGGAGTTGCCGCAATTCTTTATCCGACACAAACAAAACCATTTCAAAGATGTGGTAAACAAATTTCATTTTTACTTTTGTATTTAACGTAAATTTGACTTAAAATATTTAAATATAAATTATCATCAAAACTCAAAAGTGATATATGAAAGTAAAATAAAAAATTTATTACAAGTAGATGATGATATTTTTGTACAAACAAAAATAATAATACGAAAAAAACGAATTTTGATAGTTAAAAGTTGAATTTCAAAAGTCGATACATTTTAATAGCCAACTAAAAAGGAAATTAACTGTTCATTTTGACTTCGTTATGCATGCAAGATCTTTTTATAATTTTCTCTGCAATTTCCCATTACCTATTGCTTTTGAATTCGTACTCCACATTTGATCATCTTTAAATAGATTTTTGAGACATTAACCATATTTTATCTTGACGTGAACTATAATAATCACACCAAGGAATCAATCAGAATACGATATCTGTATCAATATTTTTTATTTTTTTTCATATTTAAAAAAATTAAATATCTTAAAAACGGAAGTCGAAACATTATAAAAATTACACCATAAAATTCGGCATTTTTTTTCTCTTCGATTAGACATCTCACATGATATACTTTCGATGAACTTTTTTTCTTCGTTTTTTGGTGGGTATTGTAAATGACTATCACATGTGATTCCAACGACTATCACATGTGATACCAACGACAGTCAAATGTGATACTGCACAATATCACATGTCAACCAACGAGTATCACATGTCAACCAACGAGTATCACATGTGATACTATATACAACATCATATTTGATAGCATATTGTACAATTTGTAAAACTCATAAAAAATCTTCGAAAGTATATCATGTGAGATGTCTAATCGAAGAAAAAAAACGCTGAATTTTATGGTGCAATTTTTATAATTTTTCGACTTGCTGTTTAAGATATTTAATTTTAAAAACATAGAGAATGGGGTTTGATGAAAATAAATGGCTGAGATTAATATTTCTATTCTCACCAAAATTCTCATTCTCATTTGACTCTCACTCAACATAGATGTATAACATCTTCCGGTGAGATAACTTCTTACGAGTTGTATTTTGACTTGTACATAGTACTTTTACAATTTATTTTTATTTATATGATTTTGAAAATACTGAAAAGAAGGCGTGCTAGTCAAGTTTCAATTCTGAATCTAGCATTGAGTATCCCAATATATAGCATGTTGCCTCGAGTCTAACTCTTACACTTTTATGTTCGAAAGTTTGACCACCGCCTGACTTATTTCACATGATCATGTTTGACTAGTGAGAACCAATTCAATTCAGTGTTTACCAATACAAACAATAATATTTATTCAATCCCTCCTAGTAAAAAATTTAAAGAAAAAGAACTCACAAGTTTCTTAGTCAAAGATAATTGCACACACTTCGTCATTCGGCATGTTCTTCCTTGTTGTATATTTTACTAGAGGTGATGTAAATACATACTCGATTAAGTTATTAAATATCGAATTCAATCAAACTAGGGATCCTAGGTGCGTAGCGGATTCTAAGGGGCAGAGCCCTTGGCCGGGTCCATCTAACAGGTTTTTGTTGGTTGATATATTCTTGATTTTGTTTTGGACATTTAACTGTCATAGAACTGTCTGTTTGTGTTGGTTGATATATCAGTTTTATGCATCTTGTTCAAAAACATAAAGCACACACAAAAATGATGTGATTAATCAATTTCATTGTCAGAAAACGTTGAATATCTCTTGAATTATTACAGGACAAATTCGTGAACGTTGGGCAATTATAGCGTCGAAGTATTGTTTTTGAAAAGTGATTTTCAAATATAATTCACAGAGATTATATCCGATCATTTGAATATTTACCCTATTCATAATTTCAATCATTACTTAGCTTTATCCCTTTTTTGAAATAAAAACTCGTAGTATGAATATTTCACCATTTCTAAATCGTTAAAGTCTGGTTCCATTAATCACTTTTTGCCCATTCCCACTAGAAATCATATTCTTTTACATTATTCGGTCCAAATATTTGATCTTGTGTAAACCTATGCAGACTTCGTCCTTTTTGGGCCAATATAATTCCAAGTCTGCAGCCTTTTGACATTTGTCGCAATTAGGAAGGTTTCCCCCCTTTCTTCCTAATTAGCTTGGTCAATTTTCAATCTTTATAATTAATCTTTTAATTTAATTACAAGACGACCATTTTCCATGCAATCTTTTGTTGTTTTCTTCTTGTACTTTTCTCTATAATATAACTATAAAACCCCTTCCTTGTGGTCACATATTTGTATCATTCAACTTTGGTTATTAAACTTACATATATTACAAATCCCTCGTGCATCGTAGATTGTGTGAAAATGATTGATTCCAACCAAAACCCACCTCTCTTACATGACTACTCTCAACTTATGAACCATTCTAGTGATGGGTTTGACGTAGAACAACGCGTAAACCATGAACCGGGGATGGAAGAATGCGAGCTTCCGCTTGTGGACCTTTCGGGTTTATGGAGCGCACACGAAAATGAGAGGGCTTCGTGTGTTTCAAAGATATGTAGAGCTTCCGCCGAATGGGGTTTCTTTCAAATTGTGAATCATGGAATAAACCTTGAGCTTCTTAGGAAAATGAGGAAGGAACAAGTGGAGTTGTTTAAAGCACCATTTGTACGAAAATCGGCTTCCGGGCTTCTTGATAACTCTTATAGATATGGAAACAAAACCGCAACATGTCCAAAACAATTATCATGGTGTGAAGCTTTTCATGTCCCTCTTACAAAGATTTCTGATAACACTTGCTATGGAGAGTTCAACTCTTTGAGGTACGTACCATACACTAATCTCCTCGATCTTTATTGTACGTTTTTCGCTTTTTTCACAACATCCTGATGCCACCTTCTTTTCATTTAAGTTTTAATACCAGGTGGTGTCGATACCACGGTTTAAAATGATAATAATCTTAAGGTTCACATGCATATGTTTGAACACATGGGGTATGCAGATTTCTTGAGTTTTCATTAGAAAAATGATATATGATGTATATGATATAGTTTAAAGCCATACATGGGAAACATAATATATTACAAAAAGACATATTTTGTCTAAAGTAAAACATAAATTAATGGAAAATTTAATAATTAAGCAACTACCACTTCTGATTTTTTATATCTGTAAAGGGGAAATTGAAGCATAAAGTTACAAAATCTGTTCCAGAATTAGATGATTGAATAGTAACTGTATGATCCGAAAATGGGAAAAATAGTTCTCTGTCGGGTTTTTTATTACTTTTTAAATAATAAGATGCTTTATGTAAGTTAAGGGAGACCTTTTGTTATGTTTTATAATGATTTTCTCACCTGTTATAATAATTTAAGATTATAATTATTGGAGTACTACACCAATATATATTTAAATAAATCAAGTGTTTTTAGAATATATTTTAGAGAGAATCAAAGTAGCTAGGGAATTGGAACTACAATTATCATTATAAACGGCTAAAAATAATGGAATAAAAGAATATGTTATAATTATAATAATTATTATATAATTATTATTCTTGTATATGTAGATCCAAATGTACCTAAATATACTGCCTTTTTGAGAGATATAGTGATAAACCACTAGGCAAGATGGTGAAGATGTCTCCCATAGTTTAGAGAATGGAATATCTAGTTTCTTATGTACAAATAAACCGCTAATATCGTCAAGACAAATAGACCCGTAGCTACTTTATAAAAGTTTTAACCACATTAACTAGGTAACTAAGAACCTTTTTTTTTTATCTTCTTCTTTTGTTTGTTTAGGGAAGTGATGCAGGAATACGCGAGTGCAATGCAAGAACTCGCAAAGTTGATAGCAAAAGTACTGGTAGCGAACATGGGTGTACGAAAAGGTGTATGGGAAGATAAGTGCGACGCGAGCACATGTTTCATGAGACTGAACCGATACCCGCCATGCCCCATATCTCCAGAGGTATTTGGACTTGTGCCCCACACGGACAGCGATTTCCTCACCATTTTGCACCAAGATGAACATGTTGGTGGGCTTCAACTTATGAAAGATTCTAAATGGATGGCCGTGAAACCTAATCCTGATGCCCTTGTTGTCAACATCGGTGACCTTTTTCAGGTATATTTCCTTTACCTTTTGCATGTGGTGAACACCTTTTATAATTCAACTTTTCATATCTCAAATGGGAATAATAATGTGGTAAAGGTGTTATCCGGACGCTTAGTTTTTGAATGTGCTTATTCCCCACCCTTAACGTACCATATATATATCTTTCATAAATTCCATTCGAACGATACTAAAATCATCACGTAATGAGGAATAAAATCCAAATGCATCTTGTTTTACGTAAGTCGATGGATCGAGGAAGTAATTTGCTAAACAAGAAACAAACTAAAGTTTTCTAATCCATATATGATACATATTGTTATAAAGAGGCGAATTTGTGTCATCAATGTAATAAGTATGCTCATAAACAACATGCACACGCAACTTGTGTGAATCGACTAAATAAATGTAATTTTGCGCATCATTTCTCTGATTTCATTTCTCTCTACAGACCACCGTTTAAAGTTTGATGGACAACAATTTCTAGCTTATTTGCGGTGTATATATATATATATATATATATATATATATATAGATTAGAATTTATGGCCTCAAATATAGTTTTAATTTATCGCGTGTTTATACTAGACAAAGAATACGTATAGCATCGTGTATATATGATTCGACATAAAACTTTTAAAGATCTAGATTCTTTAAGCCATTGACATGGTGAAACAAGTCAACTAATGGCAGGTTTAATAATCTCGGAAAGAGAAAGGAGGAATATATGATTTTTATATTGGACCAAAAAGTGTAGTTGTTGATTTAATACAATAATCACTTAAAAGTCAAAACTTTTTATAGAATAGTAATTATCAGTCTGCATTTATTTTTATTCGAAGGTACGGATTCAATGAAACATATGACACTAACTTATAAAATATACGAAATTTGCAGGCATGGAGTAATGATGTTTACAAGAGTGTGGAACACAAAGTGATGGTGAACCGCGAAGTAGAGAGACACTCGATAGCCTACTTTTTGTGCCCGTCTTATGAGTCATTTGTTGGTTGTTGTGACGAAGATAAATCGACTTATAGAAAGTTCACATTTGGAGAGTATCGAAGTCAAATTCAACAAGACGTTAAAGCCTTCGGCCACAAGGTTGGCCTTCCAAGATTTCTTGTTTCGAACGCAGAGACGTCAATGAGAGTGTGATTGCATCATCATCATATACATATGGATATAATTAATCTCTCAAGTATTTCATGGTCCAAATTCTGTTGTATACTTGAGTAAGAGAGAAATTTTTTAAGGGTGTTGGGAGTAGTGGATTAAATTTCTTCTTTAATTATATAACAATTATATTTGTAACATCCCATTATAATATACGGAATGATATATATTGATATTAACAATCGCACCAGCTCCTTTTGATACTTTGCTGTTAGCCTGTGCAAGTATTCTTACCCAAGGTTGACTGTTTAGCAAAATCTCAAGAGAGAACTTTGGGTAGCATATCTTGTTTGGCGAATGGTGATCGATGGTGATGGGTGCAAAAAATTAAACTATTTTTTACCAGATTGCTTTATAAAGTATACCGATTGACTAAAATTTTAATGTTATATATATATATATATATATATATATATATATATATATATATATATATATATATATAATAAAGAAGTATAAATAATTGATCCATAATTTGTCATGTAGACAAATATGTCACATGACAATCTCTTAAAATTTATATATAATAAAAATAATATAAATTTAATTATTAGTTTGATAACCATACAAACAACAAAAATAATTTTTTAATAATATATAAAAATATACATATATGTACAATTTGAAGTATCATAATCATCTCACAACACATCTCAATTTTCTTAATTCTAAAAGATCTTTTAAAAAAATAGTTTTATATTTATAAAATACAAACCACCATTTTTAATATATAAGAAGTGGTGTTCTATATTTTATTTTTTTCCGACTACATATTTCGAATATAAATATAATATATCGAAGGATTATCCTTAAATACTCCGTTATTAATATACTTCATAAAAATTTAATTTCTGACAGATTTTGTAGCTTAATTTATTTACTAGATTGGGTATTAGTCCTGCATGCGGCCTCCATTAGATAAGATTTTTAACCAAACAACTTAGGAAAGTGGAAACAAACTAAATCTGACGCTTTTCATAAGTTGGTTTCCACTTTCAATACAAATTCAAAAAACATACGTAGTACAACAAGTTATATCTTCTCTTTATTATACGATAAGAATGAGATTTTTTCCCTATTACCTGTAGGTTATATTTTAGTCTTTCATACATGCAACACATGATATTATAAGAAAGTACGTTGTCCTAATTCTTTTTAATCTTCACTTTAATAAACTTTTAACTTTTTTTAATGGTTGCATGTTAGTTAAACGGTTTTATTGTTCATGAAGTCGATGTTGGCATATTATCAAACCTTGGTACTAAAATATATGGAGTTGTCACTTTCTTTAAGTTCTATTATGAAGTCAAAATTTTATAGGAATAAAGTTTTGTTAGCTCTATGATGATTATTAGTTTCAATAATTATTATGATTTTAGCTATCAAATGATGTTGGTAAAAGCATATTTGATCTTAACGTGCATCGTACGGGTTTGTATCTAGTATAATATATACTAAATGAGTATAAAAGAAAGCTCTAGATTTTGCCAACTAGGATTGAATGCCACGTGAAAATCTCTTAAAATTTTCAATAAATATAATTAACTAATGACAATATTATTTGTTTTAGAATTTCTAAGGTCCAACGTTTACTTAAATTTTTTCATCACTATCTCCTTTTGCAAATACTATTAACTGATTATGATATTGTTATAGCAAAAATATGTATCTTTAATTAAATAATAAATACTCCGTAAAAAGTATAGCAACAAATCACGAAAAAATCATGATAAATGAATGCATATCTTCAACCAAATAGAATAAATATTATTTAAGGTTATAATTAATTAAAATTAAAATTAATACTAACAAACAACTAAAGAGTATTAATTTAAGGAACACTCATAATCATTATTTATGACCTTAAATAATAGATATAATTTTACAATTTTATGTTTGTTGGTTTTACACATACTTTTGCCTTTACATTTAGTTGTCTAGAATGTAGAAAAAAAAGACTAGAATTAAACTTGAATACCATTGAGTTGGGAGAGCGTCGGGCTATATATGATAGATGAGAATATCCTAATCGAGATTTACATATGACTATGATATAGACACTATTTTAAACCCTAATTATGTTTAAATTTATGATTTATGACTCTCACAGGTAATTTAAGGTAACTAACAATATGGTGAATTCTTTTATTATATATATATATATATATATATATATATATATATATGTGTGTGTGTGTCGGAGAAGGCGATCAAATTTATACTATAAGAAGTTTTCTGTTTCGTGGCCAGTCAATTATACAATAGTTATTTTATCTAAAATTGCTAGATAAATGTCTATTATACCCACCAATGACGTTGTAAAAATTAAAATAAATTGTTTAATTGCGTATCTCAAATTTCTGTGCATCGTACGGGGTATACATCTAGTATATATATATTGTGACACCCTAAAATTTGAAGTAAATGCTTTATTTTATAGGTTGTATAAATTACGTGTATTATACGTAGTTGTGAAATATTTAAATTACCTAAATAATAAGTGGGGAGTAACCAATTAAGTGATGTATTCTAAAGTGACTGAAACTAGAGGGACTAGGGGTGTAAATATGCAATTAAAACACTAAATAAATAAACATACATACATACTCATACGTACATATCAAATAGAAGCCAGAGACTTCTAGAGAGAGGGAGAGATCGCGAGAGAAAGAGAGCGAGGAAGGAAATCCGCGGGAATTCATCAATCGAACCTAGAGGAGTCAAGTTCAAGTATTATTATCCATCCCTAACCTAAGGTAATCACTTGTTCTTGATTATTTAACCTAAAAAGTGAATGGTAATAATGGAATGATTGTATCACAAAGGTTACAAGTTTGATTCTCAAAAGTGTCCAAATTGTCATTTTTCGGATTTAAATCCAAAACCGTCATTAGTGTGAATTTTAGAAAAGTGCCAATTGGGAAACCTTCATTATGTCATATTGAAAGTGCATGCAAAATTTTATGTTTTGATTGTAAATTGGTCAAAAGTTATGCGCGTTCGAAATTGGGCGAAAAAAAAACTTGAATTGTATAGATTTTTCAACATGCAGGGCTCAGTACGCGATCGCGTATGGGTCACGCGATCGCGTACCTAATGAAGAAAAGACTACAGAAACTTTTACGTTGTTGGTACACGATCGCGTACCCCTTCCGGGATCGCGTACCGTGTACTAAAACCTAAACATAAACTTTTCAAGCTCTGAGTACGCGATCGCGTACCCTTTGGTAGGATCGCGTACTCCCTTCTTATGTCAGTTACGCGATCGCGTACTATCCCACCAGGATCGCGTATTGCAAAAAAAAAAATGGGCGTTTCATATATATATATATATATATATATATATATATATATATATATATATATATATATATATGAGTTGAATCGAGGGAGAAGAAATATTCTATAGAGAAAAGAGAGAAGAGATCTATACATTGAATTAAATTGATCAATGGTTCAAAAGTTTGATGGCACAAGTTGTAAATAATAGCAATATTATTTGACAGATTGAGGGGCAAAAATGTCTATGTAGATTCTGACAGGATCGATTGAACCTTTAGGTCAATATATATATATATATATATATATATATATATATATATATATATATATATATATATATATATATATAGCAAGGAATATTTATAGAGAAACTGTGAAATAGTACTTTATAAATTATCTTCTATATCCTCCCTACTTACCTTCTTTAGAATTTCCTGAAATGACCTATAGAATTCAGTAGCTCCATCTGCCCTAGTTGTTTTGGTCAAATTAGGTCCTTTATGCACCAGCTGTACATTCTCCCAATCAACAATCTTTGAAGGTTTGGTAGCTAATGGATCTACCTTCACCCCATCATCTTTTAAGATTAACAGACTAAGCAGCTGTGCTTCATCTCTTTCCAATTCTTTTTCTTTTTCTCCTTCTTCTGCTTTCTGTGCAGACTCACCCTATCACTCCTGTCATGTTTCTCCTTTTCAACTTCTTATCAAAATAAAATTTTAATCTATCAAAGGACATTCTCTTCAACTCAACATCAGGAATTAACCCCCTTAACCTTTCAATATACATTTTTCTTAATTGGGCCTTGGTGGGTTTCTTATTTCTTTTAGCCTCTGCCCTTTTCTCTGCCTCTGCCTTTTCTTTTTCTCCAATAAGTCATGTAGGGCATGCTCTCTCTCTTCCCCACTATACCTGGCATGTTCTTATGCTTAAAGTTTGAGGGCTACCTCATGATCATGAGCCTCATGTTCCTCCCTTGTAGCAAATCCCCTAAACCTTAATTTCATTTTCTTTGCAGGCTCTTCTTCAATCAAATACCATTTCCCTTATCCCTAGGGTCTATCTTGGGCATCTCACCTCCAGAAGGTTTTTCTGTTGGATCAGAGAATGAGACCCCTTTCTCTTTCCTTCTTGAATATACTCTGGGCTCTTCTTCTCCACCCATGGGCTCTGCCTCTGCACCCATTTGCTTTTCCATTACAAGCTCATCATCATTTACTTGAGCACTTGTACCTTCTGCATCATTATTAACATCATCTCTAGTCACAGGCTCATCATCATTTCTATCATCAACTACCCAGACATACCCTTCCTTCTCATCTAAGCACTTCACCAGAGCTTTCGTCAGGTTGGCAATCTGTTGCTGCTGGATCTCAATAAAACCAGAAAGCTTTATGATGTCCCTGTTTTGCTTTTTAATCACCTTCTTCATCAGCTTTACCTCATCCCACATAAACTCCAACATGCCCATCACATCCTGGTTAAAACTATCCTCATCACCTTTAGGATGTGAATTCCTTGGTGAATCATTGGAAACATTACTTTCTACCTCAGGCCTAGCCTGATCAGCATAGGCCCCTTGGTTCTTGGTACTGGGACCTGCATTAAAATCATCTCCCAAAGGAGATTCATCTGTTACAGTTGCCTCTGGTTGGGTCTTATCTATGTTAACCCTGTCCTGCTCTGTCAAGGGGCTAGAAGCAGTAGGGTTAGCCCTTCCAAAATGGTCATCCCACTCCTCATGGACCACCTCTTCTGCTACATTTGGCTGAGGCACATTGAGGGGAGGATCCTTAGGTTGTGCATGTTTTTGTTTCTTTGTTTTGGTAGGCTTGGAGGTCCCTTGTTTTCGTTTTGAGGCCTTACTAGTGGATGTGGGTTGGGGTTCAGATGGGATTTCTGCCCCCTCATCCCTAGTAGCAGGTACAACAAGCATTGTGGGAAATAATGTTGTTACCTTGTTAGAAAATCTCAAGTTCTGTCTCCTCATGTTTGAAAAAACTTTTGGAGTGTGAGACAGAACTGTAAAATTTTTGGAATGTGCATGTAAATCATTTATTTCTTCATTTAAAAAAGTTTGCACAAATCTAGGATACATTAAAAACGTTTTAGAGGACTGCTCAATATTTCTGAGCATCCCATTGAAAATCATTCCTAAAAAATTAAACAGTTGGCCTGTAGCTAGGCATACAATTGCCGAAGCAATTGCACTCCCAAACTCATGTTCGTTTAGGTGACAGGCACTGTTGTATAGTATGGGTTAGAAATTTCCATTGAGAGTAGAAAAGCTCTTTGTAAAAAGTAAATTTAGTTAAATCTCCTTCATAACCCATATTTTTTAAAGTATCAAAAATTATAGTGCTCTGTACATAATCCATACCTAATACATCTTCTAAATGAAGATGGTTGCGTACTGTAGCCTTTGTCACCACCACCCGTTTGCCCTCCACTTTCGACACAATGAGCTTGATGCCGTCTATGGATTCGATTTTGGCGTGCTTTTCGAAGGAATTGATATGCTTGTAATAAACTGTTGGGTTTACAGTTAAAGCATAGTGGATGTGACTTTCTTTCAGGAAATCAATGATTTCATGAAAGTCCGTCGCATCCGATTTCTTAACCAAATATGCAAGCATATCGTGGTTATCTACAATCGGAAGAGATGTAGATGAAGAAGAAGAAGACGCCATTGACTAATAATGTTTTGATTGAAGGTGGATGAAGTTTCTACTGTTTAGGTCGAGAGAAAATAAAGAAGAAAGTATTTTTGATACTTTGATACTGTTGTATAAGTAGTAGCGTCAAGTTCTAGATTTTCACAAACTGTAGAAACTTGAAAACAATATTAATTACACTAACAGTAGTAAAAGTGTTAAAACTGCATAAAGTCAAGAACAATATTAACTCTCAACCAGTAGAAAGATACATACTAGCAGTATTAACTAAGTGCCAGTAGTATGCATAAATAGTATAAAGTGTGAGAACAGTATTAATACTACCCGCAGTATTAACTTGGACAGTAGTAAGCATATGAGCACTATTAACATTACACATGAGATGAAGAACAATACTAATATTTCTAACAGTACTAACTAGTTATAAGCAGCACTAACCGACCAAGGCAGTAGAAACTTATTACAAGCAGTAGTAAACATTTAGCAGTATTAGCATTTTTTTTTAACATCACCAGTACTAAATACCTATACAACGTTAGCTAAAACAGTAGAGACAAGCATAATATATTGATAGGATAGAGTACTAGTTAGTGAAGACATTAACAATAAGGTTTAACAGTATTAACTGACCTACCAGTACTTGTGAGTAGCAGTAGTAATTAATACTTACAACATTAAAGTTACTATAAACAGTACTAACTAGTGTATCATTATTAATCCTTGTACAAGCACTGTAGAGTTTCAATGAGAAAACTTTAAGTAGGATTTATCATTCCAATACTTGTAACCAAAAATGTAAATCTACCAACATCAAATGCTTTGGTGAATAGATCTGCAAATTGATTATCAGTATGGACTTTAAAGATTTGAATTAACTTCTTCTCATTACAATCTCTAATAAAATGATATCTGATTTCAATGTGCTTGGTTTTTGAGTGTTTAACAAGATTATTAATAATACTGATTGCACTATTATTGTCAATAAACATAAGAGTATTTAAAAGACTCAAACCGTAGTCCAACAATTGATTTTGAATCCAGAGCACATGTGCACAACAACTTGATGCTGCTACATACTCTGCTTCAGATATCTGAAGATTCTATTGACTACATGCAAATGAGATAACTTAGGATTTGCTTGAAATCTGACACAAACACATACAAAAAATATAATATCTGGCCTTGAAGATGTTAGATATAATAGAGAACCTATCATTGACCTATACAGGTGAATGTCTACATCCTCCCCCTCAAGATCTGCATGAAGTTGCTTCTATTTTTCCATTGCGGTGCTTGCAACCTTTGAATCCTTATACCCAAACTTCTCCAGAATATCATTTACATACTTTCTTTGACTTATAAAAATACCATCCTGCTGTTGCTTAACTTGAAGTCCAAGAAAGAATGTTAATTCTCCCATTGAACTCATCTGAAATTTTTGATGCATGAGTCCTTCAAATTCCTTGCAAAAAGAATCCCTTGTAGATCCAAAAATGATATCATCCAGATATATTTGAACATGCAGAATATCATTCTTGATTTTCTTTGTGAACCAGGTTTTATCTATTGCTCCTCTGTTAAACCCATTCTTCAGCAGGTATATTGACAAAGTGTCATACCATGCTCTTGGAGCTTGGTCTAGACCATACAAAGGCTTGTCAAGTCTGTACACTTTATCCGAATGATTTGGATCTTCAAACTCTGGAGGTTGACAAACATACACTTTTTCTTCAATTGTGCCATATAAGAATGCACTCTTTACATCCATCTGGTAGACTTTAAAACCCTTGTAGGAAGCATAAGCTAAAAATAATCTTATGGCTTCAATTCTGGCAACAGGAGCAAACACTTCATCATAATCTATCCCTTCTTCTTGTGCGTACCCCTGAGCCACTAATCTGACTTTATTTTTGATCACTATGCCCGTTTCATCCTTTTTGTTTCTAAAAACCCATTTTGTGGCAATAGGTCTTTTTCCTTTAGGAAGATCCATTAATGACTACACCTCCTGAATTTTGAATTGAAGTAACTTCTCCTGCATGGCCTCAACCCAGCTTGGATTTTGTAGAGATTCTACTACCTTCTTGGGCTCTATTTGAGAGAGAAAAGCAGCAAACGAACATTCACTCATAAAGCTTTCACTTTCTGAATCCCGATGAACTACTGTTTTCCCCCTTGTTTGCATTGCAGATCCTATGTCCCCAATAACATTCTCTAGAGGATGGTTGAGTTGAACCCTAGCAGATGGTTGAAATGTTACAAGAATATGAGAGTCTAGATTGGTGAGATTCAAATCAGGACTTCCTTCTTCTTCAATATCTGCTTCATTTGAATGCATGATAGGTTCACACACTATTTCTTCACCTGCATTATCTTCTGCAACTTTTGAGCAGCTTTCTTGATCTTCTGCAGTATCAAATGCTCCAGATGCTTCTACTATTTCTTCACTGTGACATGATGATTGTGAATCTTGCTGTGGAGATGGTTGAGATACTTGTGGTGGATTAGCAGACCAGATAGGAAAGAGAATATATTCAGATTTATCATCTTTCTTATCTGCTGCTGCTGGTTCACCCATACCTGCACTTGATGATTCAAACATATATCTAAAAGACTTTGTTAGTGCATTAATATCAAACAACCATTCTGGACCTTTTCCAACAGCATTAACAGTATGTTCATTAAAAGTCACATTCATACTTTCTTCAACTATCCTGCTTCTTTGGTTAAATATTCTATAAGCCTTGCTTTGTGTAGAGTATCCTACAAAGACACCTTCATCAACTTTACTATCAAACTTTTCTAAGTGATCTTTGGTATTCAAGATAGTACAAGGACACCCAAATGGTTTTAAGAAATTAATCAAAGGTTTTCTGTTAAAGAAAAGTTCATAAGGGGTCTTGTTATGAGGCTTAACAACAAATACTCTGTTTTGAACATAGCAAGCAGTACTAATGCCTTCTGCCCAAAAGGTCATTGGCAACTTAGAATCTGCTAACATAGTTCTTGCGGCCTCAATTAGTGTCCTATTTTTCCTTTCTGCTACTCCATTTTGTCGTGGAGTCCTAGGAGCACTAAACTGTCTTTCTATACCTTAGCTTCACAGAAATTGTTCATATCTTGATTCTTAAACTCAATTCCATTATCACTTCTGATGATTCTAACTTTTTGATTAGTTTTGTTTTCTATTTTAGTAATGAATGATCCTAGTATTTCACAGTTTCATCCTTAGTTCTAAGAAAGAAAACCCAACTAAATCTGCTAAAGTCATCAGTGACCACCATGCAGTACTGTTTCTTGTCTATTGTCATTACATTGGTTGGACCAAAAAGATCAATATGTAACAACTGTAAAGGAGTGCAGTTTGAGTTCACAATTTTGGACTTAAAAGAAGTTTTGTGTTGTTTGCCTTTTTGATAGGCAACACAATGATCATCACATGAATACATTTTCTCAAGTAAACCTCTTAACAATTTTTTTTAACAAGTTTATTCATAGTTTTATAATTCATGTAACACATCTTTCTATGCCAAAGATCAGACTCATCTAAAGATGCTTTTGATATGAGACAATTTAAGTCTTGTTGAGGATTTAAGTTTGCCAAATCACAGCAGTATACATTATCTTTTCTAGAAGTTCTAAGTAAAATTTTGCTTTCATCAAGTTTGAAATCTTCAGAAAGAATAAAGCATTCTGTGTTGGTAAAAAGAACTGGGTTCCTTTTATCTGTGATTTGACTTTCACTTAACAAATTGTATTTGAGTTCCTCAACAAAATAAACATCATTAAAGTTCAATTTGTCACCTTTTACCATACATTTTCTAGTGATTCTTCCTCCTTTGGAATTTCCTCCAAATGCTACATATCCACCATTGAAAGACTTGAAATTCTGTAGCTTTGATCTATCTCCTGTCATATGTCTTGAGCATCCATTATCAATATGCCATAAGTTTCTTTTGGACTTGCTCTGCACATTAATGAAAGGAAGAAAATTAATTTCTCTTGGGAACCCAAACCAGAGTGGTTCTGGGTTTTCCATTTACATCAATGTAGTCAACTCTCTTGAAGATCATTGATTGTGATGCACTGTCGATTTTTGGTAATTTAGATTTTTCAGTAGAAACAGGTTTCCAAAACCAACTTGTTTTTGACACAGTTTTCATTACAGCAGTAGTAATATGATTAGCAGTATAAAAATGTGTAGCAGTACTAATATGCTTAACAGTATTAACTTGCTTGTTTATTTTTACTGTTGTTTGCCTTGTTTTACTACTGTTGGCTACTTTTGCTTTTGCATTCATCCTTTTTGCAGCACTAACAGAGTAAAATTTAATTTAAATTTTATTTTGTTAACTCTGTTAGATGTTGTCCATACTGGAGTTATAATCCTTTGAGAGTTCTTGAGATTATAAAAACAGTCATGTTGAAGATGATTGACTCTCCCACATATAAAGCATGCCTTTTCTTTTAAAACTGAAAAGTTTTGTCTCAATTTATGCGAAACCATTTGATTCCAGTTTCTTTGATTGCCTCTTGGATTTGATTTAAAAACCTTTTGTGAAGAAAAACTTGTTTTGCATTTACAGTGAGCACAGTTATGTAAAACAGATCTATCATTTAAAAATTTCTTTTCATTTTTACTAACTGTTTTTGTTTGTTCTTTCACATAACCTAGTCCATTTCTAGATTTTAGATTCAAATTCATCTTGGCTTTTTCCTCAAACAATTTCTTACCCTTTGCTAGCTTAATCTTGTCTAGTTTAGATGCTAGCCCAGTAATTTCTACTTTATTCAGATTTTTATCAGTTTTTGACTTCTCAATAACTTTCTCCTTTTCAGCAACCTTTTTCTCACAACTTACTTCTAAGCTCTTAACTGGATCCACCTTAGTAACTTCATTTGGAACTTCCTGTTTTAAGTCACTTGTGTCTACCTCATACTTTTGAAAGTAATTGTTGTTATAAGGTGGTGGAACACTAGAGTAACCTAGTCCTGTTTAAGCTTGTCATGTATTTGAGCTTTTATTAGACCTTAAAGCTTAACAAATGCACTATCTAGATCACTTGCCTTTATTTTAATGCTATCTCTTTCATTTGTAATTTCTGTAACCCTTTTTTTCATCTACTTTATCTATTTTAATGCTATCTCTTTCATCTACTTTATCTTTAAGCAATCTCTTTCCCATCTAGCATATTTTAGATCATAATCATACTGTGTTTCATTTTTTTGATATGATTTAATTTGTTTTCCTAGCTTTTCTATGGTATTAGTGGTTGCTCTGCTTCTAATATCCCATTTCTTTAATTCCTCACATATTTTAGTATTATGATCCCTATAATATTTGACAGTTTTCTTACAAATAGAAGAACATAATTTGTTTTGTACCTCATAAGGAATCTCAGAAGTAGATTCTGATTCAGTAATTGCCATTAGTGTTTGGTTCTGCATCTCCTGTTCTGCTTGGTCACTCCAGTCAAACCCCATCCCATCTTGTGACACTAGTGCAGTTGAGTTGGAGTTGCTTTGGATTGGGATGCTTCTGTTTTGAGCTCCATTGAAACTTCCAGCTCTCTGGTTGTTTCCTTTTGTTCTTCCTGAACTTCTACATTCTCTAGCAAAGTGGCATTGCTTATGACAGTTAAAGCATTCCACTTTACTTTTATCAAATCCTGCACCATCTTCTCTTCTGTATGCAAAGTTGCTTCTGCCTGTTCTTTGCATGAATCTTTTTGCTCTTAAGGTTATCATTGCCATTTGCCATTTTAAGTCCATTTCTTCTAAATCATCTGTTGATACATGTTTTGTATGTCTGTTAGTTGGTCTAGGTCTGAATAGTTTGTAATAATGTGTTCAGTGATATAAACGTTACGTGTGTAAATATATAATTGGTCACTGTTTAGGCGACACAGAGCTTGTGTTGCAATAGCGACACAAGGCTTGTGTCGCATAGGTCGGTTTAGGCGACACAGAGCTTGTGTCGCAGGTTGTTTAGAATTTGGCTATAAATAGAGGCTTTCGGGTTCAGTTCTAGGGTCGACGAACCTAGAGTGTTTTCAAGTGATCTGTGAGGAATATTGTGTAATTGGTTGATTCGTTATTCTTGATATATATAAAAGCTAATCGACTAGTTTCGTGTGAGTGTTAACGTGCATTGTTCAATTGATTGTATTCTGCGCTTTCAATTGTTTGATTGATTTGATTTTGATCCAGTAAAAAGGGTCCAACAAGTGGTATCAGAGCTAAAATCGTTTGATTTTGTGGTATTGAATCGATTTTGTGCGTTTTTTTTGGGTTAAATCACATATTTTTTAGCAATTACTCTTGATTAGAAGTGGTAAAAGCTTGAAATCTGGTTTTTCTGAAAGATTATTGAAGGTTCGTGCGATTTTAGGTTGTTAATTTTCGTGAGGTTTACGAAAATATTCGAATTTTGGGGTTTAAGTGCGGCTGAGTTCGCAGCATAGCGACACAACCTTTGTGTCGCCATTAGGGTTTTAGCGACATAAGCTATTTGTGCGACACAATCACTCTGTGTTGTGTTAGGGTTCTCTGCGGCATTACTATTGCGACATAGGGTGCGACATAAACCTGAGACATTGGATAGCGACATTGGATAGCGACATAACCTTTGTGTCGCTTTTGGATTTATTCATTTATTCACTGCTTGCGACACAACCCTTGTGTCGCCAGTTGTTTTTATTGCGTCATTACCCCTTGTGTCGCCATTTGTCTCTGCTTGCGACATTGCCTTTGTGTCGCATTAGTTCTAACTTGTTTTTCCTGGTTAGCGACACTAGTCTTAGTGTCGCCATTTGTTTGCGACACAACCTTAGTGTCGCTGTTAAATATTTGAAAATAAATTTTTGAGTGTGCAGGAAATACCATGTCTCTTCAAAGCTTTACTCAGCTATTGAAACACAGTAATGAAGTTGGAAGCACAAACAAACCTCCACTATTTACTGCAAACACTGATTATGTGGAATGGAGGCAACGATTTGAAGCTTTCATTTCATATAATGATCCTGATATGTTAATTCCTCTGCTGGAGCGTTATGAACATCCACCATCTGATGGTCAATTCAATTCTATCAACACTCCGCCAAAACCTATTAGATCCCTGACTCCAGATGAGAAAAAGGCTTGGGATTTGGAAAGAAAAGTACATTCAGCAATCACAATGAGCATGTCTGCCGACGTTTTGAAAATGTTTAAACACTACACTGTTGCTTATGATTTGTGGAAGGCTATTGAACAAAGATGTGGTGGTAATGAGAGATTCAAAAAGAGTAAACTTGCACTCATTGAGAAGCAATATGAATTGTT
Organism: Gnaphalium uliginosum; assembly: GCA_963930675.1. Lineage (NCBI taxonomy): Eukaryota > Viridiplantae > Streptophyta > Magnoliopsida > Asterales > Asteraceae > Gnaphalium > Gnaphalium uliginosum. The sequence goes on from OZ005684.1 coordinate 36,034,990, forward strand.
TGATATATTACCAAATGAGTCTATTAATGCACTGTTTATACGTTACTCCCATCTGGTAAGTGAGCTGAATGAAGGAGGGGTGACGTTAACTACTGAAGATGTGAACAAGAAACTCTTAGGAGCATTGCCTAAGAAATGGAATCATCGTGTCATGATGATGGAGGAAGATGAACGAGTGATGAACTTTTCGTTGGATGATCTTGTTGGAAGACTACAAGCTTATGCACTAGATATGCAGAGAAAAGAAACGAAGTCTAGTGCATAGGTTCAAGATCCCAGCTTGTATGGTAGTTCGTCTCCCACTACTGGTGTTGCATTATTATCTGGTGGATCTGGTGTGGCTTGTGCATCATCTACTAAATCAACTACACCTTCTGTTGGACGACCATCCTATTCTTCAAATACTCCAGTCTCACCCGATACTGAAGAGAATGCTGTTGTCTTTCAAGCATTTCTCAGTGCCTATGACAGTTTCCTTTCGAAGAAGACAAGTACAATTGATCTTACTGAGAGGGACTTTGAACAGATAGATCCTGATGATCTTGAAAGGATGGATCTACGTTGGAACTTTGCCATGCTAACAAGAAGAGCAAAGAAATATTTAAAGAAAACTGGGAGAAAGAATCTGGATGATGATAATGATTCCGGTCTGGGTTTTGATAAAAGTAAGGTGAAGTGCTACAACTGTCAAAATCTTGGGCACTTTGCTAGGGAATGTGAGAAGGCAAAGCATCCTGCTTCTGGATTCTCAAAACCATCTGCTTACACAAGACCATCTTCGAGGACTCCAGAGAAAACGCCTGCCTCAAATGCTCTTCTTATTCAAAATGAAGAGGCGTATGACTGGAGTGAAGAAGCAAATGATGATCAAAACAGTGCTCTTATGGCTAAAATCTCCAGTGTGCATGAGGTACCCATCGAAGAACCATTCTCTTGTATATCATGCATTAAACTAACTGGTAAAATTAACAGATATTCTGAGGATAACCAACGCCTGAATAATGAATTAGAAAAACTTGCTAAGGCTAATCAGATCTTAAAAGATAATGAAAAAGCTTTTGATAAGAAACTAGAGGCTGCATTTTCTGACCGAAAGGAACTAAAAGCTAAAATTTTTAGTCAACAAGATGCAATTAATAGTTATCTTAAATTACTAGCTGATCTTAGAAAGGAACTTGCTGACTCACAGTCAGAAATAATTACCCTTAATAGAAAACTTTCTAATTTTTCAACATCCTCACTTGTCTTTGATGAAATTCTTCAAGGGCAAAGGTATGATACCAAAAGCAAGGCTGGCCTTGGTTATCACCAAGTTCCACCTCCTATGAATTATCTACCTGTGCCTTCAAAGGATGAAGCCAAAGACTTTGTGCCTTCCTTTTTAAAGGAAGTCATGAAATCTGTTAATGAGCCAGTTAATGATTCTAAGCAAAGTGTTGAGGCTAAATCTGATCAAACTACTGCTAATGAATTTGTAAAACCTGCTGAAACTAAGCCTATGCCTGTTAAGAAACCTGAATTTGTTAAGATCAAGATTACAACTCCAGTTAGTGAACAGGAAGTAGTTGAAGTTGAGGATTTGACTGAGGAAGTTAATGTGAAAATTAACAAACAAAATGTTAAGCCTGAAAATCATATAATAACTACTGAATTGAGTGACATGGATTTTCAAGATAAAGGCAAAGCTACGGCTGAGCCTCAAAAGAAGATTTTAAAACTTGTTAAAAAGAACAAATCACCTGAAAAATCTTCTAAATCTGTTGATGTCTCGGATAAACCATCAACATCTTTTAAAGCATCTAACTCATCGTGTACACACAAATGTGCATGTTCTGTTAATGTTTCATTTAAACAACCTCCAGTGCTTCATCCTCAACCTCAACCATGTGTTGAAAGACGATCTTGTTTCTATTGTAGGAAACAAGGTCATCTCATTAATGTTTGTCCGTTACTTTCTAGACAAAGATTTGAGAGATCCACGCCACGAAATTCTTTATATAGAAATTCATTAAATAAATCTCAATCGAGGCGTAGCTCATCATCTCCCTTACCTGTCAAGAAAATCAATAAGATTGTGCCTAGTAAACCCAGTGTCAAACAGCACAATCCTATAAACAAGCAATCACCCAAACCTAAACAGGTTTGGCAGATTAAAAGGTCAACCAACGACCTGTCATCCTACAATAACACATCAGGAAACACCACTGATTTGTTAAAAGATAAAATCTTAACTGATGTTGTTATTGTAGATGACCTTGGAAGACCCTAGTCTGTGAAGGCTTGGGTCTCCTCTTCTAACTAATCAATTCTTGCATTTTGTGTCTACAGCAGTCCGAGGAAGTGAAAAATTGTAAATGGTATATTGATAGCGGCTGCTCGCGACACATGACTGGCAACTTAGCCCTACTTTCTGATTTGAAGCCATATAATGGGGGTTATGTTGCATTTGCGGGTGATAAGGGTGGAGAGATTACTGGCCAAGGAACACTCACAAATGGGCAAGTGAGCTTTGAAAAGGTGAATTTTGTTGAACAGTTGAATCACAACTTGCTTAGTGTTTCTCAAATGTGTGACAAGAAGTACATTACAACATTTACTGATGTAGAATGCTTGATTCTGAAGCCGGGATTTGTGATTCCCAAGGAATGGGTGCTAATGAGAGCACCAAGGACAAGGGACACGTATGTACTTGATATGCGTATAGTTACATCCACAGAGCATACTTGTCTATTGTCCAAAGCTGATGAAAAGGATTCACTAATGTGGCACAGACGAATGGGACATCTTCATTTCCGCAAGATGAACTATCTTATAAAACATGATCTTGTGTTAGGCGTTCCTAAACAATCTTTTGGATTAAATGATAACTGTGTTTCCTGTCTCAAAGGGAAACAACACAAGAAATTCCATAAGTCTAAGTTAGTGAATTCCATTGAAACACCTCTTATAGGCGGAAGTTCTTACTGCTTGGTAATGACTGACGACTATTCTCGATTTTCAAGGGTGTACTTCATTTCTTCTAAAGATGAGGTGCCTGATATTCTAATTTATCTGTTTGACAAACTGGAGAACCTAAGCAATCTGAAGATAAAGAAACTGCGGAGTGACAACGGAACTGAATTCAAGAATAAAACATTAGAGATGTACTATTTGAAGAAAGGAATAAATCATCAATTCAGTGCCGCAAGAACTCCACAACAAAATGGAGTCGCTGAGAGAAAGAATATGACTCTCATAGAGGCTACACGTACCATGCTCTCAGACTCAAAATTGCCTATCACTTTTTGGGCAGAGGCGGTTAATACAGCCTGCTATGTTCTCGACAGGGTTTTGACGGTGAAGAAACGAAATAAGACATGTTATGAGCTATTTAATAACTGTAAACCCAACTTGCAGTTTCTTGAATCTTTTGGGTGTCCCTGCATCATCATGAACACACGCGAACGAGTTGCTAAGTTCGGTGAAAAGTCAAGTGATGGTTTCTTCTTGGGTTATTCTGTTAATTCTCCTAATAAGAGGGTTTATAATAAATCAACGAAACGGATTGAGGAGCACTATGAAGTTAAATGTTTAAGATATACTGAATCTCCTCAAAGCACGGGACCCGACTCATTGTTTAAATATAATGAATTGTTTGACTCATTTCATCTATCTATGGATGATAATGTTGATCAGGTGGTGACCCTACTACATGGAATTGATATATTTCAGGATATATCTATTCCTCCTAAAGTCCCATCACCCTCAAACAATGATACCCCTTCTACTTCTGGAACAACTCCTAGTGTATCTATTCCACAAACTAATCCTGAGATGCCGAGTTTATCCGATGATGAAACTGAGGATAAATCTGATGAAGCTGTCCAATTGCCTGACATTGTTGAAGTTGAGGGAGATTTAAACAACTTGGATTCTGAGGTTGTGCCACCACAGATTCCACAGCAACGAGTACACACATCTCATCTGACTGATAATATTATTGGTGAGTTGTCTAAAGGTGTACAAACACGACATCAAGTTAAGGCCACTTCATCTGACTCTTCTTCTTGTCTTGTAGCTGAGATGGAATCATGTTTTCTATCTCAAATTGAACCTAAAAATGTGAAGGAAGCATTAGTCGACTCTCATTGGGTCGAGGCTATGCAGGATGAACTTCATCAATTTCAGAAGCTACAAGTTCGGAGTTTGGTTCCGCTCCCCAAGGGGCAACACCCTATTGGTACGCGTTGGGTGTTTCGTGCAAAGAAAGATGACCGTGGTATTGTGATTCGGAACAAGGCTAGACTAGTGGTACAAGGTTTTTCTCAAATAGAAGGTCTTGATTATGATAGGGTGTTTGCTCCAGTTGCAAGGCTAGAATCAATTAGAATATTTCTTGCCTACGCCTCATACAAGAAATTTAGAGTTTTCCAGCTAGACTTTAAAAGCGCATTCTTGTATGGAAAGGTCAGTGAAGAAGTGTATGTCAAGCAACCTCCTGGATTTGAAGATTCGGTGCATCCGGAATATGTTTACAAATTAGACAAAGCACTGTATGGACTTCATCAAGCTCCAAGGGCGTGGTACGAGACGTTGTCAAAACATCTGCTGTCTAATGGATTCACACGAGGGCAGATTGACAGCACACTTTTTATTAGGAAAGTTGGAAACGATTTGTTGCTTGTACAGATATATGTGGACGATATAATCTTTGGATCTACAAATGAGAAGCTGTGTAAGGACTTCGAGAAAATCATGAAGGACAAGTTTGAGATGAGTGCAATGGGAGAACTTACATTCTTCTTAGGTGTACAGGTTGAGCAATCTGATAAAGGAATTTACATTCATCAAACTAAGTATGTCAATGACATCTTAACAAAATATCAGTTGCTGGACTGTAAGACCTTTGGAACTCCCATTGACATAAATCACAAACTTGGTTTGGGTGAAGACGAAGAAGACGTAAATCAGCGAGACTATCGGTCAACGATAGGATCACTGATGTATCTCACAGCATCAAGACCCGACATAATGTTTGCTGTGGCTATCTGCTCAAGATTTCAAGCAAATCCGAAGGTTTCTCATATGAAGGCGGTTAAGCGAATCTTCAGTTATCTCAAATTTAGACCATTTCTGGGTCTCTGGTATTCCAATGAGGATAACTTCGCTTTAACTGCCTACTCCGATTCAGATTTCGGTGGTTGCAATGTGGACTAAAAGTCTACGACTGGAGGATGTCAGTTCTTTGGTAGTCGTTTAGTCTCGTGGCAGTGTAAAAAGCAAACCACAGTCTCTACTTCATCTGCTGAGGCTGAATATATTGCTGCTGCAAGTTGCTGTTCACAAGTTCTCTGGATTCAGCATCAAATGCGCGACTACGGGTTACTCTTAACTTTAACTCCTATCCATATTGATAATACTGCTGCTATCTCTATCATACGTAATCCCGTACAACACTAAAAAACTAAACATATTGAACTTCGGTTTCATTTTATACGGGATTGCTATGAGAAACACCTGATTGATCTTGTCCAAATCGATACATCTAAGCAAAATGCTGATCTTTTTACAAAGGCCTTTTCACGATCTCGATTTGATGAACTTGTCTCTATGATAGGGATGAGGTTCTTTCTTAAAAATTAATTTATGACATGAAAATTAATTTACAAAAAGGCAACTGCCACTCTTTATACTTGTTAGTATTAAAGAAATGCAAATAGTTGCAATATTGTTAAAAAAAAATAATAGACGTTGAATTGTGTCTGTAAACAATTGGGGAAATGATAGTACATCATGAGACATGCATAAAATGGAATTTTAAGGTTTATGTTTGATGTGTCAGTAGATTTATCTAGCATACTTGAAATATCTTTTATAAATATTAGATTCATCAAATGATGTATTGATAGGTATTTGTTCTAAAGTTACTAAGAAGCTTAACTTTCAAATATGCATACTATTTTATATAAAGAAATATTTATATATATGGCCTTAAGTTGAAATAAGGGCCAAAATGTCCAAAATATTTTGACGCTTCGTCTTAAAATTTGGATGATAAACATGTTATGATCTAAAATAAAGGGTTTTTGTATGGTGTTATCTGGGGGAATATATTAGGTGTCTCCTCTGTTGTATGTCAATACAGACCTGGTTTCATCTAATATATTTTTGAAAAGAACTTAGGTGCGTAGTCTATGTTAATCAATAGACAACTATTACGTACCCGTGGCAAACCTACCAATCCAAAATAAAATGTACAAAAGTACAGAAAATTTATAAAAAGTTTGCCTCGTACTGGTTTGTGTTAAACTATGGTACTCTGTTGTACGAAAGTACAGACCTGTACCCTCTAGTTTAATTGTTCAGACTGGTGTTTGTTCAACCCGAACTATTGCTTATGTCACTCTGTTGTACGAAAGTACAGACCTGTCACTGCTGACTTAGTTCTAAAGATACGATCATACCCTTACCTTCTATAAAGAAAATACTAACATGTTTTGATTTCAAATGTATATTTTAATGTGAGTTATATAATATAATATGCATGCTAATACTAACACAAATGATTCATCTCAGTATGAGTTGAAATCATATACTTAAGTACAAATGTTTAATGGATAAAATATCAATAATCGTATTGAACTAATCTTTATAACAGGTAATTTAAATATGCTAAGTAAATTTAAAGAGGACAAAAATACTGATAATCGAAATAACACTTACTATTCCTACTAATGGCATGTTATCCTGATATGATCCCTAACCAGACTTAAAAATTTCCGTCACCAAAAATATGTGATGAAGTTTCCGTTGATTGCAAAATTGAATCAACGATTTTCTTTTTATTATCTCTTAATTTATTTGTATCTTAGTTAGTTTCTTCAAGTCTATAAATAAATATCAGATCGTGAATCGAACTTTAAAAATTGAAATCACACTGAAAAATCACCAAGTGTCTTTCTGCGACACAAGCCTGTGTCGCTCCTTCTGTCGCTGCCTGTGTCGCAGGCTCTGTCGCTATGTAGGGTTCGGGTATAAAAGCCAAACCCCTGCGACCTTAATGTGTTTACTATTCTTAATTACCTGCGACATCACCATTATCTTCTGCGACACAAGCCTCCGATATAGCGACACAAGCAAACCCGTGTGATTATCCGATTGATTTTCTTTGTCTGAGCTTTTTGTTCAAATCAATCCACACAATCTAATTCCCCTTACTTTTCTTGATCTAGTGGTACAATTCTTTCCCTTTTTCACCGTGTATATTGAGTTTAATTGTGAATCAAACTTACGGTTTTTTAAAGGGTTTCGGTTTGGGATGCAATTGCGGTGATTGTGTGCGCTTAACTTGATAAAACGGATACTTTCTTGTTCGTAATGATGCTGCGCATCTTGTTGTCGCTTTGGTTTAAAAAATCCCCAAATTTTCGACCATCGGGATCTGGGCACGGTTTGGTGTTCATCTTTGCGACAAAACATGCGACACAAGCCTTTGTGTCGCAGGTTTTGTCCAATCAATTTAACGTCAGACTTTGGGTGTGACACTAACGTCTGTGTCGCTACCACTGTGCGACACAACTCCTTCTGTCGCATAAGTTATTTAATTTCAAAATAATTGCCAAATGCGACACAACGCTCTTCTGTCGCACCTTTGAGTTGCGACACAAGAGCTTCTGTCGCTTACTTGATGTCACTTAATTAAATCATATGTTTGCGACACTAAGGTCTATGTCGCTACATTTGTGCGACACAAGCCTTGTGTCACCTCAATAGACTATTTCACATAAGTAATTATGGCAGGGCAAGATTCTTTTCTGAGGTTGCTCGAACCTCGTCACAACACTGTCGCCTTTCTCGACGACGACAAGGATTCCGTAATCCCTTTTCGTCCAATGATCCATTTCCTGAGGCGTTCCAGGATTTTTCATGCCATCACTGCTGCCCCAACAATTTACCGAGACCATGTTGGTCCTTTTTGGAGGAATGCGGTTGTTAATACCGAGTTGGACCTTACTCGGATTATCTCCAGAGTTTTTGATCGGGAAATTATTATAACCGAGCAGCTGCTTCGTGAAGTTCTTCATTTTCCTGATTCTCCAGTCATGCCCACCCAATTTTCCAATGTTTTCCTTGCTGGTGGCATGGCTCAAATGGGCTATCCAGGTGTCCCCTCTGATCAGTACCGCAAGGGGCACCTCACTCGAGTTTGGAGATTTCTGATGCACGTGTTAATCGTGTGTTTATCGGAGAGGAAAGCAGGTTTTGACGGGGCTAGCCACCGAACCGTCTCTGCTATGCTGGCCCTGGTCTACAAAAAACCGTACAATTTTTCCGGATATCTGTTCCGTGAAATTGTGGAAAATGCCAAAGCTGAAAATGACAAATGGGTCATGTACCCAAGGTTTATCCAATTGCTGATTAATCATTTATTACCGGATCTTACGGTCAATCCTGATGAAACCTTCCGCCAAACACCAATGAACTTGCGGATTTTTGCCATCTGCATCTCCTACGGCAAAGGGGTTGCCACTCCACCAGATGTGCCGCTTATCGGCCATATTGTAAATGAGGGCTATGTCCCTCCAGCTGCCGACGGGTTTTTGGATGATGTTGCTGCTCCTCTTTCCTCTGAGGATGACTTTGTAAATATCCCCGTTCAAACCGAGGAAGAAACTATAAATGAGGGTTTACAAAATGTCTTGTAGGACATTGAAAATTTCAGAACAGTTGACGAGACTGCTGCTGATGCGGCCTCGGATGATACTGTCTCCGTGGATCCCAACGACACCCCAACGGATTCGGATGGTGATGTCCCCTCACCGAACACCATTGAACGCCTTAGAGTCCATAATACTCTTCGATTCGAGCGCGTTCATCGCCTAATTAGGGCAGGACGGATGCATGTGCCGTCTAACCGGGGGAAATGGCCCCGGGACGCGCAGGACTCAGACAATGATATCTACGAAACCCGTCCTCGTCCTCGTACTCAACATCATCCGGTTCGCTCTGCTGCCTCTCCTATCACTCAGCCACAATCATCGCTAGATCATATAATGGCTCTTCTTGATAGAATGAACAAGCAGTTGGCGGATCAAGCCGCTGTTATTGAAGTTCAAGCTGCAAGAATTTCAGAGTTGGAGACTTCTGCTGCTAGGGTTCCAGCGTTGGAAAGTAGACTTTTAGAATTGGAAGCCCTAGCTAATGTTCCGGGGGAGTCAGGCCGTAGTGCCTTAGAAACATCACCTAGGACTCCCAATGATAATGTAAACAATGATTCTATCAATGAAAATATCTCTTTAGATTATTTTGCGTCTTCTGCACCAATACTAGGACAACCAATTGCCCTAAATGTAGATTACTCCGAAGCCAATCTTGAGTATCTACAAAGTCTAATAAATGAAGGAGATATAGAAAATGATAATGAAGAGTTTGTTTATGATAAGGAAGAGGTTGATGTTGAAGAAGAAAACATTCACGAAGACTTTGTGAATGTTGATGAAGTGAATCTGGGAGAGGAGATGGAGGTCTCTGATACTGAAGAGGTTGTAGAGCCTGAACCATGTAAAGAGTCTACTCCTGCAAAAGATTCTACTCTTGCTTCAGATACTGCTGAAACATCTACTTCCACTGCTGCTGAGCCTAATCTGTCAAAAACTTGCAAGTTCTACAAGATCAGCAGCAAGCGCTACAAGGGTCAAATTATTAGCTGGAAGTTTGATGAAGTAAATAAAGATGGGATACAGTATTTCACCGTGAATTTTAAAGTGTTAAGCACATTACCTTATTGTGAGATACTGCACTTGGCGCAACTGAATATTATCAATCTCTCAAACAACGAATTAGCCAACATGAAAATGTTTTGTCTTTTGAGACCGAATCTGGGGACAAGGTACACTTACCGAAACAAGATGCATCCGCTTACCAACAAGCCCTGGGTTAAAATTGTATATAAATCTCCAAAGACTTTAAAGTTTATTCCTCTGGAGAAGCTCCCAGTTGATTTTTTGCGCAGACTACAACTGTGGACATATGACGGTTATACAGGCGAAGCTGAGATTATCTATATTTCCGATACAGAGCCTGAAGACCTATGAAAAGCCAAACTATCGAGGATTAGAGTATATGATCCTTTGAGCTTGATTAACCTTACCAAGAAAGACCTTGAAGCTCTTCATGCCAAGAAGATTGATTATTTTCAAGAGTTTAAGGTTGAAGCTATGCGATTTCAAAAGGTTGTCAGCGTATGTATAGCTCAAGGAGTACACGCTGGTGGAAACTTTCCTGCAAGTTGGAAGTGTTAGAAGACCGAGGCTGAATGTAAAATTTTTGAAGACCAAGCTGAAGACACGGGGGAGTTTGTTGATACATGTTTTGTATGTCTGTCAGTTGGTCTAGGTCTGAATAGTTTGTAATAATGTGTTCAGTGATATAAACGTTACGTGTGTAAATATATAATTGGTCACTGTTTAGGCGACACAGAGCTTGTGTCGCAATAGCGACACAAGGCTTGTGTCGCATAGGTCGGTTTAGGCGACACAGAGCTTGTGTCGCAGGTTGTTTAGAGTTTGGCTATAAATAGAGTTCTGTTCTAGGGTCGACGAACCTAGAGTGTTTTCAAGTGATCTGTGAGGAATATTATGTAATTGGTTGATTCGTTATTCTTGATATATATAAAAGCTAATCGACTAGTTTCGTGTGATGTTAACGTGCATTGTTCAATTGATTGTATTCCGCGCTTTCAATTGTTTGATTGATTCGATTTTGATCCAGTAAAAAGGGTCCAACATCATCAGGATCTACTTGTTCTAGCTCTCCACTAGTTAGTGAAGAATTCACATGACTAGCAAAAAAAAGCTTCTAAAACAGAGTAATTAAGTTTATCCTTAGAGGATGTCCCATGATTTATAGAAGTAGTTCCATATTGATTTAGATTTTCATTTGTTGTCCTCCATGACTTCCTGTTTAAGTCATCTTTAATTTTAACATTATGGTTTTCTAGGTCTCCAACTAATTTTGAAAATCTGTCAAAGATTTGAGTTAAGGTTTCAGTTTTTACACCCATAAAATTTTCAAATTGTTGCTTTAACATGGATCTTTGAGTTTTCTCTGTGCTTTCATTACCCCCAAAACGTTTGGCAATAGCTTCCCAAAGTTCTTGAGCATCATCACATTTTTCAAATCTTCTTTGGTACTCATATGGAATAGAAAGCAATAGAGTACTTAGAGATTTTAATTCTGTTGATCTCTCTTTTCATTCTGCATCAGATGTTGGTGGGGGAATTTTAGCACCATCACTATCTATAGCATATTTAGATCCATTTTCAATGACTTCCCACATAGAATAATCAGTAAGAAGCATGTATTGCTTAATTCTGGTTTTTCACATATCATACTCATTAGGTTTAAGCATGAGAATTCTTATGGCCTGGATTCCATCACTGGTTTCTAAAATCATTTTGAAAAGTGATTTAAACGTTTCAAGGACTTTAATAAGACAGTAATCAATGATTAATTTAACCAGTAATCAAAACAGAGTATATGTAATTTTGTAAGAAAAACTCAATGGAACAGTGATTTTTCAAGAAAACGTAATGAAACAGTGATTTTTCAACTTCTTATATTCAATGCTCTTACACTTGCTCTGATACCAATTGACATGATCGATTGAACCTTTAGGTCAATATATATATATATATATATATATATATATATATATATATATATATCAAGGAATATTAATAGAGAAACTGCGGAATAGTACTCTACAAATTAAGATGTTTAATCAATTGTTCAAAACATAATTAATATGCAGAAATACCTCAAGAAATTAAATATCATAAGATTCAATATTATTACTTTGAATAATACGAATACACTTGAGTATTCGGGTTACAAATAACCTTGAAGCTAATCTATTCTATTACAGTTCAAATTAACTATGTGTTTTCTGTTGTATTTCTTATGTCCATTACAGAACACGCACATATCTAATCTGAAGGTAAGGAGCTCTATTTATAGAATTATAGAACTCCTCTTACACGTTATTGCAATTAATGAAAAGAGAACTTTCTATCTAATCGTTGCCTATCGTCTTGAGCCAAGCTCTTCTTTTTCGAGTGCTTGCTTTTTGGAGAGCTGATATTCGATCAGACCCACTAGGTAGCAAAGATGCTCTAATCATAAACAGTAGAAACTCTTTGAATATACACGGGCAGTACTAATGCTGAAGAACAATAGTAATACAAGTAACATCACTAACTCTTTAGCAGTAGTAAGTTATAAACAGTAGTAACTTACTCGACAGTAGAAACTTAGTACTGACAGTAGTAACTTCACCCGGCAGCACTAACTTTATACTGGCAGTACTAACTCAAGCAGTAGTAACTGTTTCTACTGGTAGTCCAAACCCGGCAGTATTAATTTTTCTACTGGCAGTAGAAACTCTTCTTCAAACAGTAGTATCTCAGCAGTTGTGATATAACTAACAGTAGTAATCTTCATTCTTATTCTTAGCCATCTTCAGACCCAACAGATTCAGTTACTTTTTTGAAACAGTCAAGTATTAATAATTCATATGAAATCTCCAAAGGAGTATCTTATGTACCTATTTTTTTGGTTCAATATCAAAATAATAATAATAATAATAATAATAATAAAATCAGGGGTTAAATGTGTAATTGTGTGAATAATTAAATTAAATCACTTTATTCCAGAAAACTAACAAACACTCCAGGTTCTTTTGTACGTGTGTGTGAGATTTTAGAGAGAGAAAGAAAGTAAAAATAAGAAGAGATCAAGGATTAAGCTTAAAATTTGAATTCTTGAAGGTGTTTTTCTGGCTTTAAAGGTAAGAGGTTAAACCCTTGATTAAACTTGAGCTTAAATTCATGCTTATTGATGAAGGATTGGAGTTTTAATTAAGTTTTAAATTGAAGAAAATTGGGTAAAATGTTTCTGTTGGTTGAAATAAATTTGAATGAGTTTTAAATAGATTGTGTATGTGTGTTAATCACCTACTGAAACTTGATCGAATTAAAGGTGTTGAAATTACCCAGAAACTTGTTAACTTTGAAAGTTTCTGCCAACCTGTTCGTCATTGCGACACTAAGCTTGTGTCGCAGATTAGTGTCGCAATGATGTGTATACTGTTGTTATTGTTGTTATTGCGACACTAAGGTAGTGTCGCAGTATATGTCGCTAAGATATGTTAATGTTGTTCGTTAGTACTGTCCTTTATATTGTAATGACACTAGAGCTAGTGTCGCAGCTTGTGTCGCTTGTTTCCACAATTGTAATTGTTGTTTTAGCGACACTATAAGTAAGTGTCGCAGGTTGTGTCGCAATAGTGTGTTGTGCGACACTTTATTAGTGTCGCTATGATGAGTAGCGACACTAGGGGGTAGTGTCGCAGGGGTTGAATTAATATTTTAATAATACTTATAAACAGAGTTAATTACATACGGTCGCCTCGACAGGTATTTCGGGTAGCAATTCATAAATATCTGAACGTTATCTCGAGGTAAGTAGTAGGAAAATAAAGAGTTTATTTATGCGATTTAATTAACATGGTCGTGTTACGAAATTTCATTGAAATGACAATTACTCAGATCACGTGTGTGGTTGAGTATTGAATAAATGGGTATATAGAAGAGTATGTCAATTGTCTGAATAAACAATTGTGCAAATGAGTAATAATGCGTATGCCAATTGCTGAGTGAACAATTGTGCTGATGAGAAATAATGAGTAGGCCAATTGTCTGAGTAAACAATTGTGCTGATGAGAAATAATGAGTAGGCCAATTGTCTGAGTAAACAATTGTGCTAATGAGTATAAATGAGTATGACAATTGCTGAGTGAACAATTGTGTTATTGAGTATAATCATTTGTTGTGAGTGCTAATCTACTGAGTGAATGATTGAGCACTTATTTGTAAGGCGTGAGATGCATGGCTTGAGTAACCTTGAGAATATAACTCAAAAGAGTTAGGCTTGAGGAGCCATGTGAGATCATTGAGATGCGATGTCGGGAAATGAATTTGAATTAATTTACATTTCTTTCACTTACTAAGCATTAAGCTTACGTTGTGTTGTGTGTTGTGTTGATAGGTACTTCCAAAGGGTTTAAAGGTGGGGATGCGGGCAAACAACCCGAAAGCTGCTAGTGATGGACTTACTACAGTTGGATAGTAAGGAGTCAAACTCATGAATCATGCTCTGTATAAAACATGACACTTTATAATAATGATGTATATGTTGTGTAAGAACGATATTTGTTGTTTTGTTAAATATATTATATAAAGTGTTTTACGAATTGAGTTCTAAAAAAAAAATTTAGAATGTTTCATTTGATCAACTTAATTATTTAGTGTATTAGGTTTGCACTTTTGCTCCCCGGCCACCATCGTTTCGCAAGTATGGCAAGATAGGAGGGATGGAGGCTAGCTACCAACTCCAAGACTTCCATTTTTAGGGGAACGCAACACATTGTTGGAGCTAAAAAGTTACTCCTTCCATTCCCTTTTTATTGTCCGTGTTTTCTTTTTTAAACGTTCAAAGATAATCGTTCACTTCGAATTTCAACCAATCAGAAATTTTTAAATGGAGAAATATGAAATTTTATTGACCAATAGTGTAATTGTTATACTTTTCTTAAACCATACACATATTTGTAGTGGACAAACAAATTGAGATGGAGGGAATAGTATTGACAGGACAAACTTAAACAATTGAATTTATCTAGTAAATAATCCACTTTAAGATGGCAAAATGAAATTTTTAACCTTAACTAGAGATCCAGGCCTGTGCGATGCACGGGGCTTGAATTATGCCGGTTAATTCTTAATCAAATTTCAATCGGTGCTATTTTAATTGGGAGCTGTTAAAATATAAATGTATTGATATTTTATCTTTATATTTTATCTGTGTATAGAGTGTGTAGTTTCATAAATACATTTGACAGTTTAATAAAAATTGAAAAATTGTAATCTTAAAAAATAAGTAAATGAACTCTTTCAAAGATAATTATATCTTGTGTGGCTCAAGTAAACGGGTTAAATTACGTCAATTCAACAAAACATGTTGAATCCAATTAGTTGCGCATGTTAATTTTGAGTGTAAGAAATACGTAATTTAGTAAGAAAGTACTTTAATAGTGTCACATAAGGGGGTTAGATCGATATTGATCGGCCATAAATTGACCCATTAGTGTACGTACGGGTCTTTTTTATACACATTTGTAGGTTTTGTAGTTTAATAATACTCCATTAAATAAAGTATAAAGTCTAATCACAAATAATAATATTAGCCTATTAAAATTGTGCATGTGTGGTGTTCACAACTTTAAAATACAGTCTCAAATAATGAAGTATTGAAATTGAAATGGGAAACGCGATCATCAATCGTAAAAATGTTACTTATTGTGGAAATGATAAAAATCAATTCCTAGAGTAAGCGTGAAAAAAGGTTTCATCATTTTGTGTTAATTTATAAACACACCAACCCATCACTCATTTTGTCTTTGAAGAGCTATCAATTTCTACGAACATGATTTTCCATTTTGTGAATTTATACTAATTTCTTTCTAATAGACTCGTATATCAATTAAGTTAATACTTGAAGCAAATTAAATACGCATTAATCAAGTTGTAAGACTTTGTGGTATTCCTTTTATTTTAATTCACTTGTTTTTCGAGAGCACCAAGAGTTTTAATGTGTATAAGTGACTGAGGCTCTATACTATTTAAAGGAGGTTGTCCCTATAATGACAATTTTTTGTTAGAGATGGAGTAAGTTTAAGTATATATGCGGAGTATAATAATAATAATAATAATGGGGATTTAAAGGAGGTTGTCCCTGACTCATGTCCGCTACTTTTTTTTTCCCGTGATTCTTCTTACAAAATCATACAAAAAGTCCTTCAATGCAACTTCTTTTATAAATTAAATTAGACATCTAAGTTGATGTATTCCATAACATAAATATGGCGATGAATGAACATATAAGAAACTAATATTGGATTGGGTAGTTATAACATCAAAGACAATTTTATCAAGCTCCCACATAATTAATGTACTACTTAAAAAGTTTAGATTCGAGATCAGACGGACATGGGGTTAGAGAGGTAAGGAGGTGTAGAAAATCTCAGCCTTTACCTTCTTTTATTTTTTTTTCTGATTTACGATCCAGATTTACTGTATCATAAATATATTGCATCATAAATGCACACTGCATCAAAACCGCAATGGATCTTTTACCCTTAAAATTTTAACTACATTCTACCCCTCTAGCTGTACACAAAAGTTTATGTTGTTCCTATCTATCAGTACCGCCATCAATATACCTCATATATATATTAACTAACATTACTAACATACTTGAAAACGTATATATTTGCAACGGGTGGTGATATTTTCACAATCATTTTTAATAACTTCATCACAAGTGTGTAGTAATAACTTATACTGTACAACTTGTTAATGCACACTTGTGGTGATTTTATAAAAAATGACCGGTGAAAATATTATTTCCCATTTACAATAGGTTATTTGGATTAACCAACTTAAACCCAAATCAATCCGCTCTGAATGAGACCAAGTGTTATTTCGTGCAGTTATTGGGTGACCTTGTGAATGGTCAAAAACTAATTAACCCAACCAGAGTAATCCGAAATACAACAATGCCGACTGAGTATATAACAACATACGAGATACGCAGCTAAATCATAAATTGGGATTATAAATTTTTTCGGGCTAACCAACGTACCCGAAATCAAACCGACCCAAATACCCGAAACCGTTACTCGGTTCGGTTATGACGTGACTTTGTGAATGGTTGAAAACTGATTAACCCACCCGAACTCCCGAAGTAACCGAAACCCGACTATCCTAGATGGATGTTTTGATAAGGATATATAGAAATGCAAGTGCTCATAATGAAATTCAACTTCATTATTGAGTAAATAATGAGTAATCACTGATAGCTGTAGCATATTAGTTCTTTGCGGCCCCAGTGATAACCGACATAGATCGAAAAGTCAACAGCCAAAAATGGAAATAAAAATAGAAAGGGTGAACACGAACTATGAATAATAAATATCAAGAGTTCATCGTTTTGTGATTTTCAAGTAAAAGAACGCCTACTACTTGTGACATATTCATGAAAACTTTTTTAAATCACTAATATAGCTAGGTCTCTAATTAACAATCTAAATAAGAACTATAATAGCTAGAATGCGCCAAATTTGACAGATAATTGAAAGAAGAAATTAAATACATCAACATCTAGATATTTATTGGAATGGCTGATAATTATACTGGCTCTAGTCCCTAATGCAACAGCACCGAAGATGCCATGTCTAACTCTACCTGCCACTAGGCATCCGTAACACCACAGGCTTACTGATTATGCTGTAAAACGTTGTTGAGCTTTTGTAGCTGCCATCTGTGGATTCATAGTCTTCCGTCAGTTCTTTTAGCAAATATTCAGTTTCTTCTTCATCTGAACTACTTTTAACCCATGGATGCTTGTCAATCATCGATGCCAATATTCCTTCCAGTTCTAACGCCACTTCCTTCATTGTAGGCCTTTCGTCTCCTTTAAGACGTAAGCATCTTTCTGCAAGCCTTGAAACCAGAATGATCTCATGTGGAACTTCTTTTAACTGCAAGTGTTCATCAAGAACCTCTAATAATCTCTCTTCTTTTAAAGCAGATAAAAAGTACTTGGTTAAATTCCTATCTTTCTGTGGCCTATCAAAATCAATAACCATCTTTCCAGTTAAAAGCTCTACTAGTACTACCCCAAAACTATAAACGTCACTTTTTTCTGTCAGCTGGTTCGAGTGCAGGTATTCAGGATCCAAGTAACCTAGTGTTCCCTGCACCATTGTTGCCAACTCATTTTGATCCATAGGAATTAGCCTTGATGCTCCGAAATCAGCCACTTTTGCAATATAACTTTCATCAAGAAGTATATTCATTGGCTTGACATCTCGATGAATAATTGGGACAGATGCTGCAAAGTGTAAATATGAAAGTGCTCCAGCTGTTTCTGTTGCTATTTTGAGTCGGATGTCCCAAGTAATTTCCACCGACTTGCTTTCATCGTGGATGTGATCAGAGAGGGTCCCATTTGGAATGAACTCGTAGACCAATAAAGGGACTTCTGTTTCCAGGCAGCATCCAATCAACTTCACCACATTTCTATGATTGATTTGTGAAAGGATAACCACTTCGTTGATAAACTGTTCAATCTGGGATTGGGTTTGATCGATTAGTTTCGACTTCTTTATGGCAACTATTCTGTTATCTGACAGAATTCCTTTATAAACCGTGCCGTAACCACCTTTCCCAATAATCCAGCTCTCATCATAGTTGTTGGTTGCCTTTTGAAGCTCCTCTACTGTGAAGACTTTAGCTTGGTCTTGAGAATTAACGTCCCCAGAAATTCGTTGCTGCAACATTAATCCTCCGTTTTGCTTAAAGAACTTTTCTCTAAGCATCAAAAGCTTACGCTTCTTGAGTCCCAAGTGTACCCAGGTAGCAATAACAAGTAGAAATATGCCAGCGAATGAGGTACCTGCAACAAGAAGCATCAGAGTATTGTTTGAGGTTTGGTTTAACATATAGCTGGAAAACAATCATGGCTTTACGTACCTAAGACAATCTCTTTGATACGTGGTGCATCTGGAATGCACCCTGATCCGCCTTTGCTACCCTCTCCAGAGTAACCTTTTCGACATTTGCACGTGTAGCTTCCATCATTATCTTCGCAAGTAGCTAAATCATGGCACTCAAAACTTTTGGCGTCACACTCATTAATATCTGCACAATCGCAAATGATGAATCATTTTATTAGTGACCGACAAAATCTGTTTCATCAAGGATTGTGAAGTATAGGAAAGAAATTAAATCCAATATGGAATTTGAGACTTACTGGTGCAGCCAGATGGATTATAAGGATTGCCATCGTAACCTTTCAAGCAACGACAACGATATCCTGGGCCAGTATAATTTTTATCACATTCGCTATTTTTCTTGCATAAGAGCTTACTTGGTGATTTCTTAGTTTCCTGGTCACAAGTCTCGTCTCCAATTGCCCAGTCTAGTAACATAGGCATCTTTCGTTTACCAGTAAAATTAAGCAGATCATTGGAAGAAAATTTGAACTTCCCTTCTTCAGTGACAAAAGCAAAGCTACAAGGGTTGAAATCTATTATATTTGTATGGTTATTATAGCTACTTATTAACACTTCAAAAGAGCTCATTCCTTTTGGAATTGGTATTTCACAACACCCTACACCCGTACAAGCTTCATCCATAATATTGGTTTTGGTGTCACATGTCGTAATGCATCCACTACTGATGGTCTCATTCCCCATTCTTCCTCTCAGATAGGCATGTGTGTCACACCCAACGGCAACAAACCTATTCCTGGTTGATATTTGGAATCTTGTCGATTTCAAAGATGGGTATCTTTTGTCTTCAGAACCACGACTGTTGTAGCAATCATAAGCTACAAACATCATCATCTCCATCTCACTGACGTTGGTTGAAATACTTTTAATGATGGCATTACCTTTACTTGCTCCTAAGTAAAGTAGGTGCTCTTCTGATGATCGATCACAAGTTACATGGAATTCACGACTGTAGAAGCATCCTTGTTCTGAACCAAATGGGAAAGAAATACTCACATTGCCACATGATTGTTCACAATCTGGCCTTTGAGAACTTGCTAACCCCATAAACGCCATAGTAACTAGTACTCCAAGTAGTATTTGTAAGTGCATGGTTAAGTTTCTTTCTGAGTGTGTATGGGTAACTGAATTTAGGTGTTAATTGTGATTTAGTACTTGGGATGAATATTCAGGGGCTGATGGCAGAGTTCTTATAGGAACATTGCCATAAGATCCACTTGTTCACTTGTAAGTGCTTAGCTCAAAAAGCTGCAACTTGGCCATTTGTAGTTGAAGAAGTCTTTCCATTCTTGCATCATCCTTATTAAAGAATCTTCAGACCATGACATCACCTTTCAATTATATCATTTGATTAACTTTATTATATAATAATCATTGCATGTAGTATACGGAGTAATAATACGAGTATAATTATCATCTTTCTTATTGTATTGAACGAGGTTTTTCAACCGCGCGTTTCAGTGGGGTTCTGAAAATATTCATCTTTGTTAATTCAAAGTAATACTTTTTTAAATCAGTCGATCTTAGTTATACTTATAAAGGTGTAAATACTGTGTAACTTGAAAACCTACATGATCAATAAAATTGACTCATTAAATTCGAATAATCTAGGTTTCAGTGCAACAAATATATTTTACTGATTTAATTGATTCGACTATGATTAGATTGTTTTCTTGAATCTTAAGTAAAACTCGAATTAAATTTTGTTACAGTACATAACAATAATATATTAAACTATCAATACAATCGATTTTCAATTGTTTTGGGTTCTATAAGAGGGTCATGTTTTATGTATCTATTGAAGTAATAATTTAAAAAATACACGTAATACCAATTCGCCATTCATTATTTTCTTTGTCCATATATATAAAAGAATTAGAAGATAAAGACTCGGATAACGGTTACTATCTTGATTGGTTGGCATACTGATAGATTAGTTTTTTCTTTTTTTTACGTAATTTCACAATTTTAATTTTTTTACTTTGAGCGTAAATGAAATTTGAAGTATGTCTTGAATCCAATCAGTGCGATTAGTCCAGTCAAGTCCTTGACTTCGGTCATAGGTTGACAGCAAAGAGGTAGCCTCGCCGTACTTCTTTTGACTACTCCTGAGATATAGTGGAAACAATTTTGTTACTTTTTCAATATCCTTCCCGTCTTCACTACACTGTCACATATATGTTGTATCAAATATTGCATATCATATATGCATCCTAATAACACTATTAGTTTGAAGGAATGATTAAATATACTTTCTAATTCAAACTTGATCTTGCATCTAAAATTTGATACACATCTTACAAACTATTGACACTTACTTTTTTCTTTTTCACTTACTTTTTCCTTTTTGTTTCGCAAAACACATTCTAAACTTACAAATGATGATTTATCTTATATATTTGTGATTATCTAAATCAAAGTAACATTCATTGTCAATTACATCTGTCTTATCAAATATTAGTTTATTCTCATTTATCTCTTGTAATATATGACTACATTGTAATTATTTAAATAAAGTAATAACTTAAACAATAGATTTTGTAGAGATCAATGTTTTAAGAATCGGTTCGACCGGTTGGACTGGATTATTCTAGAAAGCCGGCTCAAAATAAACCGGTTTTTTTTTTAAGTTTGACTAGTCAACGGGCTGCTTGGGTCGGCCGGCCGGACCTGGAACCAGACCGGCGTGTTGAACTGGTTCATTTTTTTTTCAAAAAAAAACTAATTAAATTACTTTCTAAATTTAAGAAGCCTTTTGACCTTCTTAAATTGGATAGTAAATTTGAGTGTGAACTTTGTTGGCATTATATAGAAGGTGATTAATATGTTGAGATTGTATTCTCATAAATGTGGGACAAGTTAAAGTTAAAATTTTAAACTAATAGAAAACAAAATAAAATTGTTAGTTACAAGATTCGAACTCACGACCACATTCATGAATAACGGCTTTTTAACAAACTAATTTAACATTTAACTTGTTTTAATTATTTACTCTAATTATATTTAATATATATCACTCATGATATATATTATATTCAAAAATTAAATGTGTATTATCAAATTATAGTTTGTTGATATTATATAATATCTTATAAGGCGATATGTATTATTTGATAATTTATTACAATATAAAATGCGTTATTATAAGTTAATTTTTAGATATACAATGCGTTATTAATTGTTACGGAGTAGTATAAAATATAATTGTAAAATCCTATCGTTAAGAATGTTGTTTACTTGTTGTTAGATTATGTGTTTTTGAACAAAATCTACTTGTTGGATGTTGGATTGTTAAATTGTTTGGTGGACATGATTTTGTATGTCTTTTACTTCATGTATATATTCTGTTTCCATATTTTAACAACTCCAACCGGTCCGAACAGAAATTGACACTCATCCGATTCGATTAAAAAATCGAGTTTTAAAACATTGATGTAGTAGCTAAAATGGTGTATAATTTTATAGAGATGAAGATTATTATCGTACAACTTTAACATTATTATAATTAATAAACATATACAAATAAAAAGACTTTATGATCTGAAAACAGTACTCACGCTAGAAATGTTATACCAATTCATGCAGTCTTCTAGTATTTGATAAATTTGTTAACATAATTCTATTAATTATAACAATTGGAGTCCTAGTACAATAAGATTACGCACCACTGTAAAATAGTCAACTTGCAGAAAGTCAAAAGTCATAACATAATTCTATTAATTATAACAATTGGAGTCCTAGTACAATAAGATTACGCACCGCTGTAAATTGTCAACTTGCAGAAAGTCAAAAGTCATACAAGGATTTAACTTTGGACCACTGTAAAATAGTCAACTTGCAGAAAGTCAAAAGTCATACAGTATAGCGATGCAACTCGACCCTTTTAATAGCGATTATTTTATG
Source organism: Gnaphalium uliginosum (assembly GCA_963930675.1). Classification (NCBI taxonomy): domain Eukaryota; kingdom Viridiplantae; phylum Streptophyta; class Magnoliopsida; order Asterales; family Asteraceae; genus Gnaphalium; species Gnaphalium uliginosum. The sequence goes on from OZ005684.1 coordinate 36,057,566, forward strand.
TACGTTGATGGTACCTTAGCCATCACTAAAATATTATTCATGACAGGGTTGCTGTAATTGCACCCTCAATTCTTCGACAAATGACAGTTGCAACTTGATTTTTAACGACCAACTCCAGAAAATTCAAACAAAGTTTTACATTGATTTTCTATGTATATCTTAGTAATTGCTACAAAAGCATAAGGAAAATGTAACGCGATTTCAAAAGTTTATGACTTTTATTATGAGTTATAACTATATATATAGGTTGCTTATTGTATTCTGGTAGTGTTATTGACAGATCAGCTTGTTCAAATAGGCAAATACTGTACTGTTAAGAAGCTGCCAATGTGAGAAACCAACATCTTGTTACTAAAATAATTTAATACTGATTAATTAATATTCTTAATAAATGATTAAGAAAAAACTATTTATTTATTTAGTTAATTTAAGTAACCAATAATATATGGTTGACAATTTAGCATATAAATTTCTTTTGGTCAAAATATTTAGCATATGGTATCTTTTCTTGGCTCGTTTATGTTATTTATAAGGGAAATTAAAAAAAATACTCTTTTTCAAAAACTTTTATAAAATTTTGCCATTTTTTTCAAAGAAATTACGTTTTTACCCCACCCAGACGCATAATCGGAACGTAAAATCGCATTTCCGGACGCAAATCCTCGTACTTGGACGCGTGACCAAGAAATGCAAGTCGGTGACCGAGAAATGCAAGTCGGTGACCGAGAAATGCAAATCGGTGACCGAGAAATGCAAGTCGGTAACCGGGACGCAAAACCCAGGACGCAAATTGCGATCGCAAATTGTGTCTCGGTTTTTGCGTCCGGGTGACCGACTTGTATTTCTCGGTCACCGGCTTGCATTTCTCGGTCACGTGTCCGGGTACAAGGAATTGCGTCCGGGAATGCGATTTTTCGTCCCGGTTATGCATCCAGTTACGAGGTTTTGTGTCCAGGTAGCGTTTGCGTCCCGGTCACCGACTTGCATTTATCGGTCACCGACTTGCATTTCTCAGTCACGCGTCCGGGTACGAGGATTTGCGTCCGGGAATTCGATTTTGCATCCGGGGATTTGCGTATGGTCGGATTTTTGGATAAGATTTTGGTACAATTTTTCGGATTAAATATTAGATAAGATATTTCGAGATTTTCTGGATTTTTATTAGTACAATTTTCAGATTAGATTTTTTTGGATAAGATATATTATCCTAAAAGGATATTTTGGATATTTTTCAGATAACATTTTTTATTCCTTTAAAATAACCCGATTCACTAGTTTATACACAACAACTTTACAAAATACTCGTATTAATCTATTTATCAGTTTATTTGACAACAAATTTATACAACACTTTCAAATTTCAACCTTAATTGATCTGATCTGTTATTGAAAGGTACGATTCAAAAAGTTTTCAACTTTCTATTTACATTGTTTTCATAATCAAAATGAGTCAATTCTCTGATAAGTTTAAGGTCTATATTTGTGATGGAGGTCATTTTGAATATATTAACAACGTCTCTATGTATTTACCAATAGAATGTCATAGAATGCCTTTAAAACTTCCAGTTGCACCGGAAAAATCATTGACTTGCAAAATTTTGTTGAAAAATGTTTTAAGGAAATTAGGTTTACCACTTGATTCACCAATTTTAATGAAATATAAGTTCGGTCAGTGATGTAACTGATGATGTTGAAGATTTTGGAGAATTTTTTGACTCATGCAATTAATAATGCTCCTGTAGAAATTTACGTTGTGGATATTGTATCAAATTTTTCCGGTGCCGGTAGCAACCAACCTACCAGTTGTAGTAGTGGTTTTCAACAACAATTTCTGCAACTACAAACTCATAATTATAACCAACCACCTCATATCAAGTACCCCCACAATTTTCGGTACCTTATCCACCATAATATCAATTTCATTTTCATGCTGCTCCACAATACCCACCATATATCACGTTACCAGAACAAAACAACCAAGACACCCAATTTAACGTAGTTGAACAACCACATCATCAGGAGGATGTTCAGTATATTCTTGACGATCCTCGTGATGATGATCATTATGATGATGATCATTATGATGATGAAAATGTCAATCCCCTTAAACACTTTGACCATCCCTTTGATAATCATATTGTTGGGGATGATGATGATGGGGATGATGAGGATGAGCTGGATCCAAGAGATCCAAATGACAACACGACATCTCCTACCGCAACCACAAGCACAACCACAAAGAATATATTCTGGAATATGCCGCCACTATTAAGTGATAACAATCCAAAAAGTACAAAACGTCCAGTTACAATGTATAAACCCTCTAACCGGGTTCAAGTTGGACAAACATTTGAAAACAAGGAGGAGTTGCTTCTTCAGCTTCATACCAAGTGTCTTGAAGAGGTTTTCAGATCAACCGAAGAAGTCGGACAAGACAAGGTATACAGCATCATGTGTCTTGCATGATTGTGAGTGAAAGGTAAGTGCACGTCGTATAAACACAGTAACAATTTTCAAGTTAGAAAGTTAGTTGACGTTCACACATGCACTCGCACTCAAATCATGTCGAATAACCGACATGCGAGCAACAAGGTGCTTGGTCACATCTTGAAAGAGTTGATGACTTTGGAGGGACGTGTGTATATAGGCAAAAAAATACAACTCGATATGACAAAACGCTTCAAAATCAGCCTATCATACAACCAAGCATGGAGAGCCAAATGTTACACTATAGAGTTGTTGAGAGGTAGTTCGGAAGATTCATTTAAAATGCTTCCTACTTACCTACACAACCTAAAGCTGTATAATCCGGGGAGCAAAACTAATGTGATCACCGATGAGAAGGATCGATTTCTAATGTGGTACATGTCTATTGGTGCAGCTGTAAGTATGTATAATTCGTTTTCACCTATGTTTAGACATTATATTATACTAAAATTGATATTTCTCTATAAATGATTGCAGATACGGACATTTGTCAACCATACGCGCCCACTAATTATCATAGATGTGGCACATTCGAAGGGTGGTTACTTAGGAACCAATTTAATTGCTGTAGCGATGGACGGCAATAATGGCATATTGCCACTGGCATACGGAATCGGGGCATCAGAGATTGCCGACGTTTGGACATGGTTCTAGGGAAACCTACGTGACACCCTCGAATCTGCGGGTGGGATCGAGAACTTGACCATCGTTTCTTATAGGGCTTCTTCAATTGTAGCTGGCATCTCAAATGTCTTTCCAAATGCCTTTCACGCCATATGCTGCCGTCATTTGTTGATGAACTTGAAAAGAAGATCTTCCAAAGTAAACCACTACGAATGGCATTATTGGAAGATCTGTAAGGCGTACCGTAAGTCTGATTTTGATCACCATTTTGGTGTTTTCTAGACGCTTACAAGCCTCTACCAAGGTTCTTACAGATGTTAGGATAGAAAGATGGTCAAGGCATCATGTTACCCGTAATCGATATGCTTACATGACGAGTAACAGTGCAGAGTCCATTAACGTCATGAGCAAGCATGCTAGGAGGCTCCCTGTGACAGTGTTGTTGGAATTTTTTCAATCCTCGGTTCAACAGTGGTATTACAAACATCGTAACACTACGGCCGAATTTAAAACACCTGTTACACCTTATGCCGAGCACAAGATCGGCAAAAGGAATGGGAGATCACTAGGTTGGATTGTGAATCCATCCACAAATACGATTTGTGAAGTGGTGAATGGGAAGAAAAATGGGACAATGAACCTTGAAAACAGAACATGCACTTGCTTGCAGTGGCAGTTGTCACGTTTACCTTGCGGACATGTTATGGCGGTAGCCCGTTCTTCAACCAGGACGATGTAAGCTGCTATGCGGAGAGGTATTTCACGTCAGACACATATCGAGTAGCTTACGCAGAGCCTATATACCCAATGTGTGACACCCGGAAAATTAGGCCGTCACTTGTATTAAATCATAGCGTCATTTATTGTATTTAGTGTGAAATAGGACTGGATACATGTAACATTTTGTATATTTATATACGCACGTACGCAATTAATTTTAATTACGCAATTTCAATCGGATGGAATCCGACACTATAAATACGGACGTTGGTGAAAAATATTTTCTTAAATAACGTCACTATATTAAATAATCGCTATTTAACTTATATTATTGATAATATATTAAACATTATACGTTTTGTATAAAACGTACCGTACGCGATGAAAATGCGCGAATCGCGCCTGACAACCAAACAAAACTCGATATATATTTTAACAACTTAAAACGAAGTATTTAAATAAAACTTCAATCAAAATTTATGGGAATAAATCCTTAACGAAAAACATGATTAATAAACGTTTAACGATTAAACGAACGATGAAACGAACGGGTAAACGAGCACCGCATGTAACGTAAACTTGGGGAACAGTTTGGACAACCCACACCTTGTGGGGCCCACATGAGAGCAGCCATACCTATAGCCATACCCCTCTCCCTCTCCTTACACCATCCCTCCCTTACTTCTTTCTCATTTTTCACACACAAGCTTCCCTACACTCAATCACTCTCTCCATCTCTTTTCTCCCTCTCTCTTTCTGCGAATTTTCAGTCCTCCAAGAAGCCCCATCACCACCCAATCACCACCACAAACCACCATAGCACTACCTCTTCGGTTTGCAAGAAAACGCAAGAAAACGAGCTCCCGATTTCTATTTCTTCGTGTTTTCATCACCTTCTTTGTAAGAAACTTCATCCCCCTTTTATTCTACCTTAAACATACATATAAACATGTTATAATGTCCATTTAACAAGATTATGTCCAAAAACAAAGTCGAAAAACATTTTTGAAAACACAAAACACCAACAGTTTTTCTGGGCAGAAACTTAGCCCGACTTCAAGGACAAATTTCGTACTCAAAGCTTAACGAAAATGGACGATTCAAAAGACAAAAATTAATTTTAAGGTGTTAGCTTCCAGATCCAAGTGATTTCATAATTTTTCGACACCGTTTGATACCCGAAAATGATTTTACAAACACATGTCGCATTTCTGTCATGGGTGACAAATTTTTGCACCAACTTCTCGAGCCTATAACTTGAGCTACACAACTCCATACGACATGAGGTTTTTACCTAAATCTCAAATATCTTGTTAGATTTAAAAGTAGTATGATTACACTCTCTGAAATTTTGTAGATTTATCTCAGTAATTAAAACAATGAACATGTGTCGAGATTGATCAAGGTTGGACCTCAGAGGACAAATGGAATTACTAAAAATACTTAGACTTACCAAAAAATTCTAGAAAAAAACTGATAGTAGCCAAGACATAGGGGAACAACGGATATTTTTCTTGGATTTAATCTCGACACTTTGATTAGTCAAAACGAACAACGAAAAACGTATAATTTTGAAGAAACTTTTAAATGGACTGTTTTGGCACGTAATTAAAAACGACTATTTCGGGTTAACCATAAAACGTAAATTTAATTTTTATAAGTTCTAAAAACATGGTTAAGAGTCATGTAAAAGTTTCGGGTCAAACCGTGTACGTTTGACCAAGTTCCCGAACCCGAAAACGCAACAGACCCTTAGTGTCGCACCAGGTCCAAATCGGGTGCGACACTAACCCTGTGTCGCTACTTTTAAAATTAGCAGTACTAACCTGCGACACTACCCCTGTGTTGCAACATTTATAACTGAAATTACTAATATGCGACACTACCCCAGTGTCGCACAGCCATTTGAAATCACAACCTGCGACACAAACTTCAGTGTCGCACACTTATTAATTTTTCTCGACCGCGATACAAGTCTCAGTGTCGCAATAAAATTAAATACTTACCACCTGCGACACTAAGCCGGTGTCGAAACCATTGCCATTGTCGCAGTAACCTACGACACTAATCCTCTGTGTCACATAAAACAGTTGGACCAAAACTATGTTGTCACAAAAAACAGTCGGCTAGTTGCTCTAGCCGACCTACGGACGCATTAATATTTGAATGTTACGGGTGTACTGGATTTTTTTGTTGGACCCTTTGTACTGGATCTAAATCGAATCAATTCAACAATTGAAAGCGCGGAATACAATCAATTGAACAAAGCACGTTGACAATCACACGAAACTAGTCGATTAGCTTTTATATATATCAAGAATAACGAATAAACCAAATACAATCAATGTCTCACAAATAGCTCGAAAACTCTCTAAGTTCGTCCACCCTAGAACTGAACCCGTAATACTCTATTTATAGCCAAACCCCAAACTACCTGCGACACAAGCTCTGTGTCGCCAAACCGACCTATGCGACACAAGCCTTGTGTCGCTATTGCGACACAAGCTCTGTGTCGCCTAAACAGTGATATTAATTTTGATTTCTAAACCAAATAACATTTATATCATAATCAAAATATTACAAACGACTTGGACCTAGACCAACTGACAGACATACAAAACATGTATCAACAAACTCCCCCGTGTCTTTAGCTTGGTCTTCGAAATTTCTTCGTTTAGCTTTGGTTTTCTAACACTTCCAACTGGCAGGAAAGTTTCCTCCAGCGTGTACTCCTTGAGCTATACAAACATTGACAACCTTTTGAAAACGCATCGCCTCAGTCTTGAACTCTTGAAAATAATCAATCTTCTTGGCATGAAGAGCTTCAAGATCTTTCTTGGTAAGGTTAATCAAGCTCAAAGGATCATACACTCTAATCCTTGATAGTTTGGCTTTCCATAGGTCTTCAGGCTCTGTATCGGAAAAATAAAGAATCTCTGCTTCGCCTGTATACCCGTCATATGTCCACAGTTGTAGTCTGCTCAAAAAATCAACTGGGAGCTTCTCCAGAGGAATAAACTTTAAGGTCTTCGGAGATTTGTATACAATCTTAATCCAGGGCTTGTTGGTAGCAGGATGCATTTTGTTGCGGTAAATGTACCTCGTCCCCAGATTTGGTCTCAACAGATAAAACATTTTCGTGTTGACCTCTTTCCTCAAAATTCTCTGAAATTGGTTGGCTAATTCGTTGTTGGTGGGATTTATGATATTCAATTGTGCTAAGTGCAGTATCTCACAATATGGTAAGGTACTTAACACCTTGAAGTTCACGGTGAAATACTGCATCCCATCCTTTCTTTTAATAACAATCACTTTATTCACCTCATCATACTTCCAGGAAATGATTTGACCTTTGTAGCGCTTGCTGCTGATTTTATAGAACTTACAGGTCTTTGACATTTTAGGCTCAGCAGCAGTTGAAGTAGACGGTTCAGCCATATCTGGAGCAGGAGTGGAGTCTTTGGATGGTTCAGGCTCAACAACCTCTTCGGTGTCAGAGATCTCCATCTCCTCTCCCAAATTTACTTCGTCAGCATTTACGAAGTCTTCGTGAACATTTTCTTTTTCAACATCAACCTCTTTCTTATCATAAACAAACTCTTCATTATCATTTTCTGCACTTTGCCCTTCCTCATTTATCAGACTCTGTAGATACTCTAGGTTTGCTTCGGAGTAATCTACATTTAAGGGAATTGGTTGTCCTGGGATCGGTGCAGAGTACGCAAAATAATCCAAATTCATATTTTCATTCATAGCTTCTTCGGTTACATCATCAGTATTTACAATTTCAGTTGAACCAGGGGCCATTGATGTTGTTTCATCTAAGCCTACCTCCCCCGGAACAACAGCTATTGCCTCTAGTTCTAACAATCGACTCTCCAGCTGAGGAACCCGAGCCGATGTTGCTTCTAAATCCGCAATCCTCGAAGCTTGAACTTGAATGACAGCCGCTTGATCAGCAATCAGCGCTTGCATCTTTGCTAGATCATCCAAGATCTTTTGGAGAATCGTTGGTGGTAGTGGAGGATCAGCAGAAGTAGAGACCGGATGAGGTTGAGTTCGAGGACGAGGACGGGGTGCGTAAATATCATCATCGGAGTCCTGTACGTCCCGAGGCCGTTTCTCCCGGTTAGACGGCACATGCACCCGTCCTGCCCTAATTCGGCGACAGACACGCTCGTATCGAAGAGTATTGTGGATTCGGAGTCTTTCAATGGTTTTCGGTGAAGGGACATCACCATCCGAATCCGTTGGGGTGTCATTGGGATCCACAGAGACAGTATCATCCGAGGCCGCATCAGCAGCAGTCTCGTCAACTGTTCCAAAATTTTCGATGTCCACTAACACATTGTGCAGTGACTTGGTCGCTCCTTCCTCAAAAATGGGAATATTTACAAAAGCCTCAGCATCGGCAGTTGACGGTGGAGGAGCAACTGGATCCTCAAAGTCATCATTAGCTGGAGGGACATAGCCCTCACTTGCCCATTTGTGAGTGTTCCTTGTCCAGTAATCTCTCCACCCTTATCACCCGCAAATGCAACATAACCCCCATTATATGGCTTCAAATCAGAAAGTAGGGCTAAGTTGCCTGTCATGTGTCGTGAGCAGCCGCTATTGATATACCATTTACTATTTTTCAACTCCTCGGACTGCTGCAAACACAAAATGCAAGAATGGATTAGTTAGTAGTGGAGACCCAAGCCTTCACAGACTTGGGTCTTCCAAGGTCATCTACAATAACAACATCAGTTAAAATTTTATCTTTTAACAAATCAGTGGTGTTTCCTGATGTGTTATTGTAGGATGACAGGTCATTGGTTGACCTTTTAATCTGCCAAACCTGTTTAGGTTTGGGTGGTTGCTTGTCTATAGAATTGTGCTTTTTGACACTAGGTTTACTAGGCACAATTTTATTGACTTTCTTGACAGTTAAGGGAGATGATGAGCGACGCATCGATTGAGATTTATTAAATGAATTTCTATATAATGAATTTCGTGGTGCGAATCTCCCAAATCGTTGTTTAGAAAGCAACAGACAAACACTAATGAGATGACCGTGTTTCCTACAATAGAAACAAGATCGTCTTTCAACGAATGGTTGAGTTTGAGGATGAGGCACTGGAGGTTGATTAAATAAAGCATTAATAGAACATGCACATATTTGTGTACATGATGAGTTAGATGCTGGTGAAGATGTTGATGGTTTATCAGAGACATCAACAGTTTTAGAAGATTTTTCAGATGATTTGTTATTTTTCTCAATTTTTAAAATCTTCTTTTGAGGCTCAACTGTAGCTTTGCCTTTTCTCTGAAAAGCCATGTCACTTAATTCAGTAGTTATTATATGATTTTCAGGCTTAACATTTTCTTTCTTAATCTTCACATTAACTTCCTCAGTCAAATCCTCAACTTTAACTACTTTCTGTTCACTAACAGGGGTTGAAATCTTAATTTTAACAAAAAATATTCAGGTTTCGTAACAGGTACAGGCTTAGTTTCATCAGTTTTTTTTAGATTCATTAGCAGGAGATTGTTCAGACTCAGATTCAACATTTTGCTTAGAATCTTTAACTGGCTCATTAACAGATTTCATGACTTCCGTTAAAAAGGAAGGCACAAAGTCTTTGGCTTCGTCCTTTGAAGGCATAGGTAGATAATTTATAGGAGGTGGTACTTGGTGATAACCAAGACCAACTTTGCTTTTCGTATCATACCTTTGCCCTTGAAGAATTTCATCAAAGACAAGTGAGGATGTTGAAAAATTAGAAAGTTTTCTTTTAAGGTTAATTATTTCTGACTGTGAGTCAGCAAGTTCCTTTCTAAGATCAACAAGTAATTTAAGATAACTGTCAATTGCATCTTGTTGACTAAAAATTTTAGCTTTTAGTTCCTTTCGGTCAGAAAATGCAGCATCTAGTTTCTTATCAAAAGCTTTTTCATTATCTTTTAAGATCTTATTAGCCTTAACAAGTTTTTCTAATTCATTATTTAGGCGTTGGTTATCCTCAGAATATCTGTTAATTTTACCAGTTAATTTAATGCATGATATACAAGAGGGTGGTTCTTCGATGGGTACCTCATGCACACTGGAGATTTCAGCCATAAGAGCACTGTTTTGATCGTCATTTGCTTCTTCACTCCAATCATACGCTTCTTCATTTTGAATAAGAAGAGCATTTGAAACAGGCGTTTTCTCTGGAGTCCTCGGAGATGGTCTTGTGTAGGCAGATGGTTTTGAGAAACCAGAAGCAGGATGTTTTGCCTTCTCACATTCCCTAGCGAAGTGTCCAAGATTTTGGCAGTTATAGCACTTCACTTTACTTTTATCAAAATCCAGACCGGAATCACTATCATCATCCAGATTCTTTCTCCCAGTTTTCTTTAAATATTTCTTTGCTCTCCTGGTTAGCATAGCAAAGTTCCAACGTAGATCCATCCTTTCCAGATCATCAGGATCTATCTGTTCAAAGTCCCTCTCAGTAAGATCAATGGTGCTTGTCTTCTTCGAAAGGAAACTGTCATAAGCACTGAGAAATGCTTGAAAAACAGCAGCATTCTCTTCGGTATCGGGTGAAACTGGAGTATTTGAAGAGTAGGATGCTCTTCCAACTGAAGGAGTAGATGATGCAGAAGCCACACCAGATCCACCAGATAATAATGTAGCACCGGTAGTGGGAGACGAATTACCATACAAGCTGGGATCTTGAACCTGTGCACCCGACTTCGTTTCTTTTCGTTGCATATCTAGTGCATAAGCTTGTAATCTTCCAACAAGATCGTCTAACGAAAGACTCATCACTTTTTCGTCTTCCTCCATCATCATTACACGATGATTCCATTTCTTAGGCAAAGCGCCTAAGAGTTTCTTGTTCACATCTTCAGTAGTTAAAGTCACCCCTCCTTCATTCAGCTCACTTACCAGATGTGAGTAGCGAATAAACAGTGCATTAATAGACTCATTTGGTAAGATGTCAAACAATTCATATTGCTTCTTAATGAGTGCAAGTTTACTCTTTTTGTATCTCTCATTACCCCAATCACCATTGTTCAATAGCCTTCCATAAATCATAAGCAATGGTGTAATGTTTAAACATTTTTAGAACATCGGCAGACATGCTCATTGTGATTGCTGATGTCAAACATTTTTAGAACATCCGGAGTCAGGGATCTAATAGGTTTTGGTGGAGGGTTGATAGAATTGAATTGGCCATCAGATGGTGGATGTTCATAACGTTCAAGTAAAGGAATCAACATGTCTGGATCATTGTATGAAATGAAGGCTTCAAAACGTTGCCTCCATTCCACATAATCAGTATTTGCAGTAAATAATGGAGGTTTGTTTGTGCTTCCAACTTCATTACTGTGTTTTAATAGCTGGGTAAAGCTTTGAAGAGACATTATATTTCCTACACACTTGTAAATCAGAAATTTGTTTTTCAAAAATTTAAACAGCGACACTAAGGTTGTGTCGCAGACTAATGGCGACACTAAGTTTAGTGTCGCTAACTTGCAAAAAACAAGTTAGAACAAATGCGACACAAAGGTAATGTCGCAAGCAGAGGCAAATGGCGACACAAGGGGTTGTGTCGCAATGAAAGCAACAGGCGACACAAAGGTTGTGTCGCTAACAGTGAATAAATGAGTCCAATGCGACACAAAGGTTATGTCGCAATCCAATGTCGCTGTCCAGTGTCTCAGGTTTATGTCGCACCCAATGTCGCAATGGTAATGTCGCAGATAACCCTAACGCGACACAGAGTGTTTGTGTCGCAGAAAAAACTTATGTCGCTAAAACCCTAGTGGCGACACAAAGGTTGTGTCGCTATGCTGCGAACTCAGCCGCACTTAAACCCCAAAATTCGAAAATTTTCGTAAACCCCACGAAGATTAACGACCTGCAATCGAACGAACCTTCAATGATCTTTCAGAAAAACCAGATTTCAAGCTTTTACCACTTCTAATCAAGAGTAATTGCTAAAAAGTATGTGATTTAACCCGAAAAACGCACAAAATCGATTCAATACCACAAAATCAAACGATTTTACCTCTGATACCACTTGTTGGACCCTTTGTACTGGATCTAAATCGAATCAATTCAACAATTGAAAGCGCGGAATACAATCAATTGAACAAAGCACGTTGACAATCACACGAAACTAGTCGATTAGCTTTTTTATATATCAAGAATAACGAATCAACCAAATACAATCAATGCCTCACAAATAGCTCGAAAACTCTCTAAGTTCGTCCACCCTAGAACTGAACCCGTAATACTCTATTTATAGCCAAACCCTAAACTACCTGCGACACAAGCTCTGTGTCGCCAAACCGACCTATGCGACACAAGCCTTGTGTCACTATTGCGACACAAGCTCTGTGTCGCCTAAACAGTGACATTAATTTTGATTTCTAAACCAAATAACATTTATATCATAATCAAAATATTACAAACGACTTGGACCTAGACCAACTGACAGACATACAAAACATGTATCAACAATTTTTGTAATAGTAGTCATGTACTAGAATCTCTAGGCTATTGTGTGAACTCACAGATTAGTACAACAACTGTATTTTGCAAACAATATATTTTACGGAATGTAATTTAAAAACGTCTCATCTAGAGGTCGTTTGTTGTAACTTTGTGTAATGATCCATGATTAGTCGCGCCCCGACCTGACTTCCGCTGCTCATCAAATTTGGGGGTGTGACATAATGGCTCATCCTTCGGAATGGGTCGATCCATGTAATCTGCAAACTGTCCTACCACCGATCTTCATGAAAAGAAAAAGTGGTGGTCCACTTGGTCATGCTCGTATTCCTTCGAAAGGAGAGGAGAAAACCAAACCCAAGCAACGATGTATTCATTGCAATGGAATCGGACATAGCCAATCTGGTTGTATGGCTCCTTACGATAAAACAGATGAGCAAAGCGATCAAGAGCTAAATCAAGATCCACTTCAAGGTCACACGGCAAGGCGAAGGTGGAAGAATCTAAGTATGAGCCGTGGAATTTTCCAAGTGTTCATTTGGGCCACTCTTAACTTATGTAATGTTAACTCTGTTTGGTTTTACATTGTCGCTAATGTGTAATCTATGTTTCATTTAAAGTGATTTATTTCACTATGTTAAAAGTCTTAAAGTAGATCCAATAACATAAAAGATAAGTGCAAATTACAAGTACAAATTGATTGCAATTAATCTAATTGATTGTTTAATCCGTAACTGGATAAGGTGACTCACAAATCCCGGAAGCAAATGTGACTCGCAAAGTCCAGACGCAAATGTTACTCGCAAACTCCGGACGCAAATGTGACTGGCCATAAAAACTGTATAAGATTCCCAACTGATAAATTTATGCAACTAGATAAGATTTCCCTAGATTTTCTAGATTTTATTAGATAAGATTATACCTTATAAAATCATTTAGCCATCAACTCCGTTTCAGCCATCTGCACTTTCAGCTATCTCCATAATCATATTCTTCACAATCACATTTCATTTCTGTTTCAGAAATACAATATGAGCAATACACACTACTCGTATGGTAGAGTTATTGAAGAAGGAAGAATAGTTGATCAATCTAACATCATTTCCACTTCCATTTTACGGAGCTTCGAGGAAAGCTCATTGGGTATTCTGATAAACCTTCTTTATCGAATCCATCCACTCCGCATTGAAGAATTCTATACAAACTTTCATTTTGACCTCCGTTTCAAGACCGTTGAGTCTAAGCTAAACGGCCGTCTCATTCAATGGAGTCTTTCCACTTTCTCAATATAACGATAATTCGAAGTTTAAATGGGTTTGTACCTCATAAAAAAAACATCTTTCAATAATTGCGTACGAGATTTCTGTGCTTCCTTTTCGATTTGAACTTGCGAACGAGTTTCATGTTTTAAAAATATGAGCGAACTTCGGGTTTTTCGGGTTTTGAAAAGATTTGAACTGAAAATCTTTTTTTTTTTGTTTATATAACCTAAAATATCCGGATTTTCGGGTTGCAACCGGGTCACCCCAGACGCCTAACCGGGACGCAAAATCGCATTCCCGGGTGCAAATCCTCCTACCTGGACGCGAGACCGAGAAATGCAAGCCGGTGACCGAGAAATACAAGTTGGTAACCGGGACGCAAATTTCGTCAAGTATTAACTTTTAATGTTGATTTGATCAACTTAATTATTCAGTGTATTAGGTTTCCATTTTTGCAGGGGCGGAGACAAGGCGGGGGCAGCGTAGGCAGTCGTCTGATGTGTGTTAAGTTGTCGTTGAAAATACAACTTTTAAATGAAAAGGAAATACTAAAGTTAACTTAAACACAACCAGACAAGAATACATGTTCGTATTATAGTATAGCTTTGGTAAGACCGAATCGAACACAGGGAATTAGTGCAAATTAAAATAATTAATTAAACCTAATATTACAAATTACAATTAATAAGGGGTAGCGTTTTTGTTCCGTACGAACGTAATTTAAATTAATAAAACTAAATAAAAACAATTAAAAGATAACTTAAGAATAATCAGATAGATAAGCATGTATTTACTTAGATTACTAATTTCTCGACTCAGGTTTCATATATGTTTATTGATCAGTCATTATGGTGATTTCAACTAGAATGGACAGCCTCCTGTTAAGGTTAGCGAATCCCTAATAAACCTTACCTTAATACTAGATTCTCTTGAATACACTCATGTGTGTTACCAACATAAGATTTATGCTATTAAACCTATCAACAGATCATTGTAATTCATTCTTGACTCTGCGTTAGCCTTGAGTCTATAATTATTGGTTTTCTAATTATCACAACGATCGGGTTTAAATTAATTTCTATGCCTCTAAACCTATTACCGGTTACAGTCTCAAGCCACAATTAACTAATAAATTATATAATTGCAAATAATCAATTAACTCATACAAACGTTAGTTCTAGCATAAGTATTTTGACCACGTTAAGTAACTATTAACAAACGCGCCGTAACTCACAATCAATGTGGATCTTCAAATAAACTCAATAACCATTCATAATTAAGATCAATATTAAACATATAATGAAACCTTTATCTAAAAATCATACATCTAAGTAAATACAAATAAAGAATTAGCTCATAACTAAAGTAAGATCACTCAAATCCATAAACAAAGTATTAAATTTTGCAAATAGAAAAGAATAAGAATCAAACCCTAAAATCTGAACTGAATCTTCGTTAGGGTTGAACGACCTTCAAACCCTAGCTCCGTAGCCTCTGAATACCCTAAAAGTCGAATTTCTAACCCCTAGAAACCAAATTAGGGTTAACCTATTCGTAATTGTTCTCCCTGGAATGTGGGAAAGAATGGCCTATTTATAGATTTTCTGAACCGCGAATCCAACCGCCGGTTGGGCTGAGTTTTAACCTGAAAACCCGGTCTGCGACCCGCGCGTCCAACTGCCTTCCATTTTTACCTCTAACCGCCGGCTGAAAGCTTCAACCGCCGGTTGGGATCCAATTCCAGAATCTTCCAATCGTTGGACTGGGCTTTTGTCTTGGGCTCCATCTTTTAACTTCAATCCGGATTTCTTTTCAATTTGCCCAACTTTCTCTTATCCTTTTGGGCTTTGTCTTCTCTTCAAGTCCAATATTATTTGGGTCTTCAATCTTTTCTTTATTTTCTTCAATCTAGAGTCGATTTCCGTTCCTTTTCTACGTTTCTTTGTTTAAAAGACCTTTTTACAAATATAAAAGAAATCAGTAGCATTTGTAATTAAATTACAATAAAAAGGCTTTAAAACAAGGGAATATTATTATATAAATAAGGCATTATTTGATGCTATCAAATATCCCCACACTTAAGTTCTGCTTGTCCTCAAATAGATTTCTGATATAAACCAATCTAGAATTTCCCATCTCCCATATAAATAGGATTGTACATATCACTTACTTCGCGAATTTCTTTTGAACTATTCTGAGATCATATTAGTCAACATGCTTTTTATTAGGAACAAATAAATCTATCTAGATTTTTGATATAAATCCTTATTAAACCTTACTAAACATTTTTTAAACACAAGATTTCTAATTTTTTATATTTCAAAATGATTATCGATATTCTAATCCTCTATAAACTTTCTGTACTCCAGTTTAAGAATAACATTATTATTTGTTATGAATATAACTCATGCATCCCACAATTGATATATCTCTGTAATCAAATCATAATCATATTTCTATATAGTGGATGAGTAATTGAAAAATCATTTTATATGAGTTAAGACATTGGTGACAGGTCTGTACCTTAGTACAATAAAGCGACATAACTTAACTCGTTTTTAGAAGTGTAACCTTCTTACAGATTTTAGTCAAGACAGCGGTGACAGGTCTGTACTTTCGTACAACAAAGCGACATAACTTGACTAATATTTATATTTCTTTTCTTTTAAGCATTTTTGTTTTGCTTTCTGTATATATATTTTTTCTTAAGATATTCTTATTAAAACCAGGTCTGTACTTAGTACAACAGAGGAGTCGATCAGCGAATCTTTTAAATGATTTTAATTTAAACCCCAATATTATAGAATATGATATGATATCATACAGAAATTAAGACTTAATAGCCATATATCAATTTGCGTTCCTAATATAATTATATTCATTGTTTAATTATTATTACTTAAAATTCAAAAACTTTTGTATAGAAAGCCTATCAATACATCATATAATGAAGATGTAAAATTTCGAAAAATTGGATTTAATCATGTTTAGCGGCCTATCAACATATCAAAATAGTATTCAAGAATTCCTTTTTATAAACATATTTCTAATGTACTATCATTTCTCAAAAATAGTATCGCGAAATTTGATGTAATATGACAAAAATTTTCATAATCAGCTTTTTAAGGACAAATAAAACTTTTTATTTCTTTTCGATTCCCATCCACACACTTAAATGGTACAATGTCCCCATTGTACTTTAACATAGAAAGCGTAAAAGAATGAGAAAAGAAATTAGAACGAAAAACTTCCCTGACTGTGCAATGCTGCTCTCTGGGTCTGATAAAAAATATACAACAGCTCACTTTCGTAGGCAATCACGATTGCATTTAGCATATGCAACAAGCCTTTAAACCCCTCGGTATCCCAAGTGGACGAGTTATAGTCTCGTGAAGGTTTCTAGGGAACACACCCACAAAGTTCATAAATAGACAACAATAAAGCTTCAACAAAATAAATTGTTAAACATAATTAAAATAATAATAATAAAAGAATAGATAGCATTATACAGTTATCCGACAGAAAAATAAAAGTAAAAATAAAAATAAAAATAAAAAGTGACCACCGAACCATCGCGTCGGGAACATCGAACCATCGCGTCGGGAACACCGAACCATCGAGCTAGTCTGGTCACAAAGTGACCACCGCAGATACCGCTCAGAGCTCGGGTGCCAGTGGCTTTCCTAGCCATCCAATATGCCAAACACCAGGGAACGTTTACAAGCGTCCCCTGAGTGATGCAGTGTAAATAAAAGAAGTCGATCTTGTGAACCTTCTCCCTGCCCGTCTTCCTGGCGACAATCGTGTTCGCCAGCAGCTTATGCAGCAACTTATGGACCGGATCGCGAATAAACAGATCAGATGGTCCTCTCTCACCGTAATCCCCATTGCCTTTCTCAGGCCAGAACTGTGCAACCTCTAAACCAGAATACATTTCACAGCGTGCGGCTGTAAAATGAGCAAGAAAATGAGGATTGGCTTCCTCATCCAAAGTGTGTAATCCCATAGCACATGAAAACTCAACCAGGCTCAATGCACGAGGCATCCTGCCTAGCTGAAATGTCAGCCTGTGAAGTCGGACTTCATCATCATCGATGTCAAATCTGACTGTGCTGTTAAACTCGACCACGAGCTCCTTGAAAATGATCTCGTGGATGCTGAAGAGTCGTCTCCAAGCATAGGAGACGTAGCCGACGTTGCCAGTTGGCAAGATATAACTGGCAGCTAGAAGATGTTCGAGCGTCTGTGCGCCCGATACCACAAAGTATTATAACTTCGACCTTTTCGTGGCTTCTACGATGTACTACACACACCGGTGTTTCCAACGCTAGGACTCGGTCGTTTTGCGGTATTTTCGTTGCTACATTGAAGAATTCTTTGTTGTCTATTTTGGACTGCGGTTTTATACTTCCTAGTGAGCCGTTGCTCATATCCTATTATTTATCTAACGTAGAGTTGTCCGCAATCAGATAAACAACATGTCGTAAGGATAAAAGTAGTGGATTGTCAACTACACCAGAAGTTGTCCCAAATGTAGCAACCAAATTTAACCGACGACCATTCATGAATCTTATTCCCCAATCTCAGACATCTAAGATATTTGTATCATGGATGAATTGTTGAATAAACAAAACCATGAACATGAGTTACCCTGCAGAATAAGTTTGGATAGTCTTATCTAACAGTCGGTTAAATTGTTCATCTTTATTTCACATAAAATATCACAACTATTCTATCATGTTAACTTATGCATGAAGTTAAACTACATTTGAAAACCTAATCATAAAGTCGATGATCAGTAATCATACAAAGTGATACTTGCATGCAAACCCTAACG
Source organism: Gnaphalium uliginosum (assembly GCA_963930675.1). Classification (NCBI taxonomy): domain Eukaryota; kingdom Viridiplantae; phylum Streptophyta; class Magnoliopsida; order Asterales; family Asteraceae; genus Gnaphalium; species Gnaphalium uliginosum. The sequence continues at coordinate 36,075,987 of OZ005684.1, forward strand.
CAACAATCAAACATGAACATGCAGTAGAGCAACATAACAGTGATCAGTTTATCTCTCTATTAAACATTTATTATATGAAAGTAAATCTAATCTATATCTAATCCTACACTTTGTGTTTCCCTGCGATATATTTCAATTAGGAGAATAACGGCCATGTCGAGTTCATCGATTATGAGACATAGAATAATTGAGGGACCTATTTCTAGCCGTTGGCCAAATTCTATCAATGTGTTTCAAACCACAGTATAATTTGGATAGATAAACAATTGGGATTTATTTCATAAATTCAGATATAATTCAATTTCATACAAGCAGAGTAACATCATAATTTATAGCTTAAGTACGCTAGAATAATATCTATAATTGCAAACACATATTTGTTCAGCCTAGCATAATAAATCTAGTATGTATTTCTAAATAATCATGACAATAGCACAATATATTTAAAAATAACAAAGAAATATTATATAATAGAACCTAACAAAGAGTTATAAATCTTGCAAAATCGTAGCCTCGAAACACCTCCATACAAATAAAGCTTAAGAAGTTTCTAATTAAACTAACTAAACAACTCTAACTACCAATTATGAAAATGGAAGGTGCTAACTTGAAGTACAGGTGGTAGGTTATTAATTGGAACGAACAAGAATGCCTTTGATCGTTTTCGTTTTATTTCTTATGTTTTACGATCATATTTGTTGATTTTTAAAACGTTGTCTATATTTTAGGTCTTTTGATATATATTGGTCATCTATCGTTTATATTAATAAATAATAGGGCTAAAAAGGTGGAAATGATGTGCCTAAAAACATGACTTTTTACGTGTCATCAAGTGTCCCTCACTTATACTTTTGTTTTCCCTCAAGCAAACCTTTAAATCTTTATAAGCCAAAACTTTCTTAAAAATGATTTTGGATCGAGCTTTAAAGAAGAAAGTATACAAATTGAAAACGAGTATGTTTCTTGTCGGACAAAGGAGAGATGTTCACATAAAGTATCTAAAGATTCTTGAGATGATTTCCTTAAGCATGCTCTCAATTCTCGCGTTTTTGAAATATACACGACTAGACGATCTCACCAGGTGGTCACTCAATTCATTCAGAGTGTATCGGGTTTTCTATCAATCTAGATCAAACGAACATTGCTCATATATCAGTCGTGCAATATTTATCGTCATAGGCTTGATCAAGGATCATATCTACATCACTTAGACGGGGTCATCCCTAATTATCACAGGACATTCAAGTGGGTTGTAATGTTTTGTAAAGGTGATGGGGTATGGAAAACAGAGAATCTTTAGGTGATATGAGTTTTGCTTATCTTCGGACTCTTAAAATTATGAAAACTTTATTTAAATAAATTTTTTTAAAAGAAAACGGAAATGGTTAATGAAAAGGAAAGAACACACATATATATTTCATGTTAACCATAACTTTTAATAAAAAAAAACTTCTATCACTTGCATGCTTGAATAAAAACTTCTTAAATCATATGTTTTCGTTCTGTTTCTGTATGTATTTCAATGTAAAACTTAGTTTGAACTTTTCTGGAGTCGTTCGTTAAACGGTCTAAATCTATTCAAATGAATAATAACTAATTACCCAACTTGGATAAGAGGAAGAACTTGAAACCCAGGATTATTTAATCTTGGTTGTAGAGTCAATTTCATATCAAGTTGTCAAGTGTCATTTAACTTGAATAATACTTTTGTGATGGCTAAGGTGATCATCAACATTATATATCGTTATTTATAGGATCGAGTTGCACGCATCGTGCTACAATATGAGTTTTGACTTTCTGCAACTCTGCAAGTTGAATAATGTATTGTGGTCCAAAGCAATTTCCAAAGCAATTTCCTTGAGCGGAATAAACAACTGCTTATGAAACGTGTAGTGTGACTCTACTAAGACTGCAGTTATTATTAATAGATAATGTTAACTAATTTATTCATACTAGAATAATGCATGAATTGGAATAGGATTTGTATCATGAGTATGTTGGGAAAAACAATTATCAAACCCAAGTTATAAATTTGAGGAGTCAAAATCTAACTTAGTTGTATTCAGGAAACTTAGTGAAATTCCTGAGTCTGTACTTCTGAGTCTGTACTACACAGACAGAAGAATTGTTTCTGAGTCTGTGCTGCACAGACTGAAGAATCTCACAGACTGAAAGCCATGCTCTCCTTGAAGACTTATGAATTCATCATCTGAAGAATGAAGATTGAATACAGAAGACTTCACAGACTGAAGCTCACAGACTGAAGATCACAGACTGATGAGCACAGACTGAAGAGCACAAATTGAAGAACGAAAGTACAATTGTACAGAAGAAGTTCTTCTTTTCCAAGGCTCGATACAACTGATGAGATGTTTGAGAAAGGTCAAACATCGAAGAAAGGTTTTCTTCTCAGCAAAGAAACCTTTTACCTTTTTGCTTTTTCTATTTTCAAGAAAAGCAAAAAGGGAAGTATGCAAAGTTGCCCAAGATGCATCTGTTATTCCTTGGACAACTAACTGAGCTGGATAATATAGAGTTACACCCAACTCTATAAATAGCAGCTCAAAAAGCACTGCTAAAATATCCAAGCAATTCTAAGCAAAATAGTATACAAGACCTTTAAGCTTAGGCTCAAAGCATTACCACACTAACTGTTAAGTTTGTAGTGATAATTGTATCTTTATGTACTACTTGGATCGTATTCAAACCATCTGTGTGGGTTTGAATACTTTGTCATCTGTGTGAGACAAATACTTTTATTGTGAATAATACTTTGATTCATAATAAACTCTGTGTCATAATTAATCTTGTTTTCCGCCTTGATTAATTAAACTTGTTTGATATAAACTTGGATATAAACTAACACGTTAAGATAACAGTTATTTAATCTGTATCTAAGTTTTGGGACCTTGTGACCTAACAACTGGTATCAGAGCAAATAAAGATTTAATCTTTAACGATCAAAGGAACCCAGTTTATCAAACAATCATCTAAATCCATTTTCTCTATATTTTCTTCCCTGAAAAAAATGACTTCTTCTATTGCTATGGCTGGGAAGGGTATTCCAATCTTCAATGGTGTAAACTTTACCCACTGGAAATTGAAAGCTGAATGGTTTCTTGCTAGCATTCATGATGAAATGCTTAGAGTCATTCAGGAAGGACCCATCATTCCTGGCAGAATAGTTCCTGCAACTCTAGATGCAAATGGTAATATTGTGACACCTGAAACTTTTGTTGAAGCTGCCAAAAATACCTGGACTGATCTAGACAGGCAACTATATGCTTTAGACTTTAAGGCCAAATCTATACTTGGCAATGCAGTTACTGAGCCTATCTTTGCTAAGATATTTGGCTACAAAACTACTAAAGCCATAGGGGATATGCTAACTGACCAATATGATGGTGTGAGTTTGGTACAATCCCAAAAGAAGAAGAATCTCATAAGAAATTATGAGAACTTCTCTGCTGGCCAAAATGAGTCATTAACTGATATTCATACCAGATTTCAGATCTTAATCAATGATCTTGAAAGATATAATATCATCAAGGGACAATTTGAAATCTATGCAAAATTTGTTGATGTCATTCCAAACACTTTTTCTGAAGTTATCACTTCATTAATTGTAAGTGAAAAATTGGAGACATATGATCTCTCTGGCTTGTTTGGACTTCTACTAAACTTTGAAGAAACCAAAGCCAGAAAGGATCTAAATGCCAAACGGATTGCAAAAGATCCATTAGCTGCCCTTGTTGCAACAACAAGGAAAAATAGAGAACTTTTCTCTAGAGCAGATTACCATCTTACTCTTACAGACTCAGAATCAAATGATGAAACTGAGTCTCTAGAAGCTGAAATGGCATTACTAGCCCAGAGGTTAAAAAAAGCAAGATTCAAAGGTTCAAAAGGAAGGCCAACTTTTGATCCTAAGAAAGCTACTTGCTATAAATGTGGGCAAGTTAGTCATATTTCTTCTGACTGCAGAGTGAAGATTGTAGAATTTTCAAGTTCTGATAAGTGGGAAGAAAAGGCCAAGAAGTACAAGAAAAAGTACTTCAACTCCAAGAAAATTGGAGAGAAAACAACAAAAAAAGAAACTAGAGAAAGCTTTGCTTACTGACACAGACTCAGGAAATCACTAAGTTTTCCTGAATACAACTAAGTTAGATTTTGACTTCTCAGATTTATAACTTGGGTTTGATCATTGTTTTTCCCAACAATCTCCCCCTATCTGATGATGTCAAAATCTATTTACAAAAGATAATGGAGAAATAATAAATACTAAAGTACAACATAACATATGAATCTTAGACTTATATACATAAAGTCAAAGTCATAGTTAGTTTACAAAAATATTACAATTATTACATAAGATTGTAAATAACATAAATTTAACAATCTTTAGTCCTTTCTCTGAGCCTTGATCTCTTTCATCTTTTCCACTTTCCTCTTCAACAATGCTTCCATTTCCTTATCAGATTTATCTTCAAATTCTTGATACTCTAGGATGATCTTTTTGCAGATATCTTCAAGTCCAATCATCATCCTGATCTGGGAAAGGTTGTTGAATAACCAGCTAATCAGTCTTCTTCTAAATAGTCTGGCTTGAGAATGTTTGCATTCCTTCAGCAGGGCAATGCAGTGTAGCAGAGACTCTCCATACAATCTGTTTTGATCCTGGAAGCACTCTATCCCATTGATATCTCTGTAGCACAGACCTTCAATGTTTTCAGTCTGTACATAAGATCTATCGATGAAAATGATACCTTTGGGTAAAGGATGCTCCCTTCTCTGCTCATTCTCTTTGGATAACCCAGCTGACTTCTTCTTTATTACAAAGTTGTTTTCTATGCAAAACAACTTGTATTCTTCTTCTGAGATGAGCCCTAGACTGAGAACTAACTCAATCAGGTAAGATAGCTCATCCAGAACTTCTTTCTTCAAATCCTTGTCAGCTGCACTTTTCAAAAGACTGGCAATGGATTGCCATTCTTTAAGCCCTAGAGTGTAAAGGTCATCCACCCACACCATTTTCTTGCTCTTGGTTAAAGTCAGCTCTAGCTTCAATTTCTGTCCAATCTTATTCAGATGACATTCTCTAATCTTCTGCTTGAGCTTTGACTTTCGGAAAGTGGATTGTAGCTTTGGTTTCAGGCTCTCTATCTTCTGTAATCTTGTTGACAACTCTTCATCTTCCTTGATTTGTTGCTCAACTTGGCTTCTTCTGATTTGGGTCTGTGAGCAACTTTCATCTTCCAATTCTTTGGAGAGCATGTCAACAAATCTTGCTTCCTTCAGCTTCTGCTCTTCAAATGATAATACATCTAAGTATTAGGTTAAGGTCATACCTTGAGCAGTAGCCTCTTGATGCAAGAGTTCGTCCTGTAGATTTGTCAGTTTAGGACTTCTTGTTCCAGCAGCATGATCATCCACCATCTTCTTGATCTTGCTTAACCTTTCCTGCTTGGATAAGGCAATCTCCTTGCCCTTACCCTTAACTCTATCAACTTCTTCCAGTGTAGAACTCGACCCAGGATAAGTGCTTATCAGATGAGCACTTCTCCATTGCATCTTGTCTTCAAGCTCACTTCTACCTGGAGGCGGTATTCTAGTTGTTGTGGTTGGTCTAGCAGGATTGGCTTCAGCTTGGATGGCTTCAGCACTGATGATTAGAGCATCAATGCTTGCTGCTGGTTGCTCTGAGCTCTGAGTCTGTGTCTAATGCTGTGTCTCAGTCTGTGCAGGTTCAGAAGGCACAGACTGAGACTCTCCAGTCTTGACTTTTGAGGCCCCTTCATCTACACCTCCAAAAGTAGCATCGTCTTCATCATCATCTGATCTTCTAAATATCTCAGACTTAGAACTGCAGTCAGGATTGATGGCATCATCATCATCACCATCATTATCCTGTTTTTCTGCCAGCTTCACAAATTGGTCCCAGGTTTTGATCCCCTTCATTTTTTGTTGAGAATCAAAGATATCCCTTTCAGGAATCCTCCTGGCCATTCTTTTCATCTTCCTGACTCTCTTGATCTGCAGGGGTTGAACATCTTCATCTTCTTCTTCTTCCCTTAGTCTCTTCAACTCCATCTGACCTAGGGCTGAGATAGTTGCTACTGGGTCTATGTGTAAGACAATAGCTGACTCCCCCTGAGTCTGTGCAACCATCTCAGTGTGTTCACCTGCCTGCAATTCTTCTTGCTCCCCCTCAGTCTGTGCACTCATGTTTTCAGTCTGTGGCACAGACTGAGCTTCAGTCTGAGACTTCACCCTAGCACCTTCAGGTCCATCATCTCCATCATCTCCCTCACTGCTATCTCCCCCTAAATCTAATTATTTATTATTTAAAGTTTTATCTTTTGGGGTTTTAGCTTCTGCAGACCCATACTTCATCTTCTCCCCCTTTTTGACATCAGCAGCTAAGCTTGAGAGGGTGGTCTGCATTTCATTTAACCTATTGGATACCTTTTCCACCAACATATCCACTTTATCCACCATAGTAGAGACTAGATGCTTCATCTTCTCTAGCTCTTTCTTGTTATTATTAAACTCAGTCTGTACCCATTCAGACAACTTGTTGATGGCAGAAAGCACATCATTAAGTGTACTAGAAGGCACAGACTGGGTCTGGTTGGATGGGTTAGAAGTGGGTAAGGGAATTTGTTCCTCACTTTACTCATGTTGTAACTGAGCAAGATCACTGGAATCTTTTGGGGTTGCACTCTTTGCCTCACTCTGTGTCCTGTGCATGGAAAAGCGATCATAGGCATTGAGTGGTGTAGTTGTTCCATCAGATCGAATCCGGTGATAGGATAAGACATCACTGGGAAATGATTGTGTTGCACCTGTTGCCTCAAACAGTCTCTGGTGTAAAGGAACAGTATCATTGGCAACTGATGTGGAGGTTGGTATGCCTTCAAGTAACCATCTGGTGATCAGATGGTAGATCATCAGGCAAAGAAGTGGAGATCTGTACCTCAGTCTGTGACATGACTGGGGCATTGGCGATCTGTGCAGAGGGGTGTAAGGAAAGACTCACTGGAATGTGAACTAGTACAGGACTAGTGGTCATTATGGGCGCAGCCATTGTGAGTGGGGTAAAGAGGGGGGTGGTAGTGCTCAGGATTGGAGCAACTTCTTCAATGCATACTACAGGGGTCAGTGTAGCAGCAGTAATTTGGGTATCCAAGCTGACTAATCTAGGTGTAGGTTGGGTCAGTTGGGTAGCCATTGGCACCACAGACTCTAGCAGAGCTGTAATGGAATGGTCTACAGCACTGGAAGGTGTTCTATTGACATCCAATTCCATGGATGATGATTCCACTTGTGTTATACTTTTTGGGGTTGAGTCTGGTGATTCCTCTAGAGTGAGTGGTGACTCATCTGGGTTGGTTTGTTTGTGACTCTCTTTTCTGGGTGAGGATGAGCTAGGATAAGAAGGTTGATCTATATCCATCTCCTTAGGTGAAGAAGAAATACTACCTTCACTTCTGTTGAAGATGGAACAGACTCAGCAATGTTTGAGTCTGACTCCAAGTGCACAGACTAAGTTGAGTCTGTGTCCCTGGAGTCTGTGTACTCTGCTTCAGCCACACGATGTTCAACAGTCTGGGTCTCTGTACCCTCACTATCACCTGAATCATCACCCTCCATAGATGTAGAAGCAACATATGGGTGATCAATCCATTGCTGCATAGGTGCTCCAGAAAGTGGAACCGGATGGTTAAACACTTTATAGGTGAGCATTGGTACAGGTATATCTGCGGTTTTATTATTAAAAGACATATACACAGACCCAGTTAATCTGGATTGGATGCACAGGGAGAGTAACCTTATAAAAGGTACATTAAAAATTCTGTTGGACTCATTCACCAGTTTTAAAAGTTCTTGAAAATACAACTCTGCATAGTTGATGTTTAAATCAGTGATGAATGAGCTCAACAGTTGAGTTTCAAACTCATTTAGCTCCCCTGTGCTACCAGATTTTCCTCCTAGACTCCTAATGATGTCAGAGATTAAAAATTTCCATCTGGGGGTGAACCCTGACATCAAAATTGTGCCTTTTTCTTTGGTATATCCAACCAAAGTAAGAGAAGCCCTTGCTGCTTCTTTGGTTGGAATTGGTGCAAAATTGTTTCCCATAGACAGGTCTAGGACATTTCTTATTAGCTCTTGATCATTGGTAACTGCCTGTTTACCAGGATCAATAGTACCAGTAATTGCAATATTGATACTATTTGAAGAGCAAGTATACCACCATTCCATAAGAAAATTTGGATATATTTGAGGAACTGTGTTGAAAAATGCTCCCCTTAAAGGATGAGCAGACATAAAATTTGTCAGTTCCTCAAATCCTTGATTCTTTTTAGAATCAGGGATGGAAATGGTAGCTACTTGATTATTTGTACAGAGTTTTACCTGTTTACCCTGTTTAAAGGGTTTAGCCGCAGCGATGTTGGCAGGTGCCGTGTAAGCCCATTGTTCAGCCATTTTAATTTAAAAGATGAGTTCTTGAGAATGAATTCGAAAATAGTTGAGTGATTTAGGGTTTACAAACTCTGTGTATTTTTGGAATGCAAGTACGAGTGAAGAAAAAGGGGGAAAGCAGAAATGGATATTTAACGAAATTGAAATTTCCGTTAAATGAGACCCATTAGACGGTTTATCCCTTTTTCAGTAACAGTAACGCTAAGGCACGTGCACTTTTTTATTGAGCAGATAAATAGACAACAAGCGCCAAAACTTTTAACGATTTTTACCATAAAAATGGTATTAGCATTAAATGCAAGGATATTGTTGTTTATTTATTTTTATTAATAAAATAAAAGTAAAAATAAAAAATAAAAAGAAAAATAAAAATAAAAATAAATTAAATTTAAAAAAAATAAAACGCATTCAGTCTGAGTGTATATTGTTAGTCTGTGCAGTGAGTCTGGATGACGTCACACAGACTGAACCATATAACAGACAGACTGAAAGAAAAATTAAAAAGAAAAATAAAAAGAGCTCAGTCTGAGTGTATATTGTTAGTCTGTCACAGACTGAACCATAAAACAGACAGACTGAAGAAAATAACAAAGTTGTAAAATCTTTTTGGTATTTTCTTTAATATATTTACAAGATATCTCTTAGTCTGTGCTTTTTGGTTGTATGTAGCTGAGAATACAGATATACAGATTGAAAAGCAGGCACAGACTGAGAGTTGAATCACACAGATTCAAGAGTTTTACTAGGGGTTGAGCATTCCTAATTGACCAAGCAGATACAAAAATCTATCTTCATTCAAAGGTTTAGTAAAGATATCTGCTAATTGGTCGTTTGTGGGCACATATTTGAAAATTACTTTACCTTTCTCAGCACAATATCTGATAAAGTGATGTCTGATCTCAATATGCTTTGTCCTGGAGTGAAATACAGGATTCTCAGTGATGGCAATGGCGCTTTGGTTATCACACATGATTGGAGTTTTTGAAAACTCCAAATCATAGTCTGCTTGTTGATGTTGCATCCATAGCAATTGGACACAACAACTACCAGCAGCCACATATTCTGCTTCTGCAGTGGATGTAGCAACAGAATTCTGTTTCTTGCTTGACCAATTAACTAGTTTTCCACCTAGCAGTTGACATCTACCAGAAGTACTTTTCCTGTCTATTTTACAACCTGCATAATCTGCATCTGTATAACCAATTAGATCAAAACCAGAGTCTTTGGGATACCAAAGACCCAGGTTAGGAGTACCTTTTAGGTACCTAAAAATCCTTTTTACGGCTTTGAGATGTGATTCTTTAGGTTCAGATTGATATCTAGCACATAAACATGTTGAAAACATGATATCTGGTCTACTTGCAGTGAGATATAATAGGGATCCTATCATACCTCTATAAGTGGTTTGACAGACTGACTTGCCAGACTGATCTTTATCCAACTTATCTGCAGTACTCATTGGTGTTTTCATTGTTGATCAGTTCTTTAAAGAGTATTTAGTGAGTAGGTCATTAACATATTTGCCTTGGTTGATGAAGATTCCATCAGGTTTCTGATGTACTTGCAGACCAAGGAAATATGTTAATTCACCCATCATACTCATTTGGTACTGTTTTGACATTAAGTTTGAAAATTATTTGCATAATTTTTCATCAGTAGACCCAAATATAATATCATCAACATATATTTGGACTAGTATGACATCTGCTTTGTTCCTTTTGAAGAACATAGTCTTATGAATTGATCCTCTAGTAAAGTCATTACTCAGAAGATAAGATGATAAGGTGTCATACCAAGCTCTTGGAGCTTGTTTTAGTCCATACAGTGCTTTCTTCAATTTATAGACATGATTAGGAAAAGTGTAACTTACAAAACCTGGAGGTTGTTTCACATAGACTTCCTCTTGTAAGTTACCATTCAGAAATGCACTCTTGACATCCATTTGATAGACTTTGAAGTACTTGAATGCAACATATGCCAAGAATAACCTTATTGCTTCAATTCTGGCTACAGGGGCAAATGTTTCATCATAATCAATGCCTTCTTCCTGCTTGTAGCCTTGAGCAACTAGCCTTGCCTTGTTTCTGATTATCACTCCATCCTTATCCTTTTTGTTTCTGTAAACCCATTTAGTTCCAATAATAGTTTTGCCTTTTGGAGCATGAACTAGGGTCCAAACATTATTTCTTTCAAATTCCGTTAACTCTTCCTGCATTGCTTCAACCCAATCATCATTTTTCAATGCTTCTTCAGCTTTCTTTGGTTCAATGATTGACAGGAAGTTTGTGTAGAAACATAAATTTGCAGTAGGTGAGCTTAACACTTGAGCTCTTGTTTGTACACCAGAAACATAATCTCCAATTATTTCTTCAATTGGATGATACTTGTGTTCTTTGACGCCTAGAGATGATTCATCATTAGATGATAAATCATTTTCATTCACTGGAAGGATAGCAAGACTGAGTTCTGCATTATCTTCGATAGGGGGCATGTCTGAGTCTGTAGAGTTCTCAGACTGAACACATGTATTAGAAGATCTTGAATCTCTGGACACAGATTCATCTTCAGTTGATGAAGGTACTGTCATTAAATGAGCAGGTTGAGCATCTTCATTATCACTTTCAGAGTCCTGTTGTTGGTGAGCAACAACTGGAATTTGAGATTCAGATCCCACAACAGATAAGTCTTCTAATAAATGAACATCAGACTGGGATACATGTTCATCATTAGCAGAGGAAGCATCAAAGGTGACATTGATGGTTTCTTCAATTTTATTCCTTCTGTTGTTGTAGACTCTGTAAGCCTTTGAGATAGATGAATAGCCAACAAAAATTCCTTCATCAGACTTAGGTTCCATCTTTGCTAACTGATCCCTTTGATTGAGAATATAACATTTACTTCCAAAGGTCTGGAAGTAATGGATGGTTGGAACCTTCTTATGATACAGCTCATATGCAGTTTTGCCATACCTTTTGACCAAAATAGATCTATTTTGGGTATAACAGGCAGTGTTAACTGCTTCTGCCCAAAAATAAATTTTCATTTGACCATGGCATAACATGGTTCTTGCAGCTTCTATGAGTGTACGATTTCTTCTCTCAGCAACACCATTTTGTTGAGGAGTTCTGACAGAAGCAAAGTTTTGAATAATACCTTTGTCAGTACAGAATTCAATGAGGGTAGAATTCTTAAATTCTGTACCATGATAACTCCTGAGTTGCTTGACAGGTGCATCTTTCTGCAATTCTTCCCTCTTGATTAGATTAATAATCTCTTCAGGAGCATCACTTTTTGCCTTAAGAAAGATGACCCAAGTATACCTTGTGTATTCATCCACAACCACAAGTGTATACTTCTTTCCACCCAAACTGCTAATGCTCATGGGTCCAAATAGATCCATATGGAGCATATGCAGTGGTTGATCAATTGTAGCTAACAATTTGGATGGAAAATGGTTTTTGGTCTGTTTCCCTAGTGTACAAGCAGGACAAGGTTTGTCCTTTGCAAATGTAACATCAGGCAGACCTCTAACCAGTTTCTTCTTAGACAGGAGGTTGATATTTTTGAAGTTCAGGTGGGATAACCTCCGATGCATAGCCAGCTTAGTTCTGGCACAGACTGAGTATAGAGACAAGTCTCTACATTGTTGTCTGCAGAAGAAAGATCCAAGAGATAGATATCTCTTTCTCTTTTGGCAACTAATATAGGTTTGCCTTTGGAATTATAGATAACAGCAGCCTTCTTTCTGATTCTGATTTCACCATCATCATCACAAATTTGGCTTGCACTAAGCAGGTTATGCTTTAATCCCTCAACATAGGCTACCTTTGATATTCTGATGTTGCCAGCCTTCACCACACCATAACCTTTTATCTTGGCAACAGAATTGTCACCATATTTGACAGAAGGTCCTTCTTCTTCTACAAACTTTGACAAGTTCTCCAAAGAACTTGTCATGTGTCTTGAGCATCCACTTTCTAGGTACCATTTTTTGTTACCCTACGCAAGACAAACAAAATCAATTAGTTACTTTTGGGAACCCATCTTTTGATGGGTTCTTTAGAGTTGGTTGAAGTCAATTCTTTAGCAGCTTTGTTGGAACTAAGCCTGTGAAGTTGACTTTTGACCTCTCTAGTTTTGACTTTGTTGGTTGTAGATGACATTTGTTTAGTCAAAGCAGCCTTTGGCTGTTTAAAAATGGACTTTGTGCATTTAATACCCTCATGTCCCAAATTTCCACAGTTGTAACATTTTCTGTCCAACATAATGGTCTTTTTCGATTTTGGGTTATTATTTACACTAATTCCTCTGTTAAAATCTTGCTTTGACCCAACAAATTTTTAAAATCTGTGGTTAACTTCATTAAGTTTTCACTAAACAGCTTAATGGTCTCAGTCTGGTCGTTAAAATTTGACTTTTGAGAGTCAGACTGAGAGTTAACACAAACAGACTTGGAGTTAAGTTTACCAGACTGAAAATTGATTTTTCCAGAATGACGGTTAGATCTCACAGACTGAGATCTTTTTAACTCTCTAGTTGCTGGTTTTATGCCTTTAGATTTGTCATTTGGCATATTTGTGTCTGGACCAGTTACAGACTGAGATGTGGAAGGTTCAAACATATTGCAACCTTTCTGTTTATCCTTAATTCCTTTTACCTCTTTTTGTTTATTTAAAGATGGTACTGTGGGAATACTAACTTTGCCTTTTATAAATCTTTTCTTTTCAAGTTCTATAGTGTTGGGGAAAAACAATGATCAAACCTAAGATATAAATCTGATGAGTCAAAATCTATCTCAGTTGTATTCAGGAAAAACTTAGTGAATTCCTGAGTCTGTGGTTCTGAGTCTGTACCACACAGACTGAAGAATTGTTTCTGAGTCTGTGCTGCATAGACTGAAGAAATCCCACAGACTGAAAGCCGTGCTCTACTTGAAGACTTATGAATTCATCATCTGAAGAATGAAGATTGAAGACAAAAGACTTCACAGACTGAAGATCACAGACTGATGATCACAGATTGAAGATCACAGACTGAGAGCACAGACTGAAGAGCACAGATTGAAGAATGAAAGTACAAGTGTACAGAAGATATTCTTCTTTCCTTAGGCTAGATACAACTGATAAGATGTTTGAGAAAGGTCAAACATCTAACAAAGGTTTTCTTCTCAGCAAAGAAACCTTTTACCTTTTTGCTTTTTCTGTTTCCAAGAAAAGCAAAAAGGGTGGCGTGCAAAGTTGCCCAAGATGCATCTGTTATCCCTTGGACAATTATGCAAGCTGGATAATATAGAGTTCACCCAACTCTATAAATAGCAGTTCAAAAAAGCACTGCTATATATCCAAGAAATTCAAGAGAATTAGTATACTAGACCTTTGAGCTTAGGCTAAAGCATTACCACACTTACTGTGAAGTTTGTAGTGATAACTGTATCTTTGTATACTACTTGGATCGTATTCAAACCATCTGTGTGGGTTTGAATACCTTGTCATCTTTGTGAGACAAACACTTTATTGTGAATAATACTTTGATTCATAATAAACTCTGTGTCAAAATTAATCTTGTTTTCCGCCTAGATTAATTTAAACTTGTTTGATATAAAACTTGGATATAAACTAACACGTTGAGATAACTGTTATTTAATCTGTATCTAAGTTTTGGGAACCTTGTGACCCAACAACTGGTATCAGAGCAAATAAAGATTTAATCTTTAACGATCAAAGGAACCCAGTTTATCAAACAATCATCTAAACCCATTTTTCTCTACATTTTCTACTTTGAAAAATGACTTCCTCTATTGCTATGGCTGGGAAGGGAATTCCAATATTCAATGGTGTAAATTTTACCCACTGGAAATTGAAAGCTGAATGGTTTCTTGCTAGCATTCATGATGAAATGCTTAGAGTCATTCAGGAAGGACCCATTATTCCTGGCAGAATAGTTCCTGCTACTTTAGATGCAAATGGTACTATTTTGACACCTGAAAAATTTGTTGAGGCTGCCAAAAGTACCTGGACTGATCTAGACAGGCAACTATATGCATTAGATTTTAAGGCCAAGTCCATACTGGGCAATGCAGTTACTGAGTCTATATTTGCTAAGATATCTGGCTGCAAAACTGCTAAAGCCATATGGGATATGCTAACTGACCAATATGATGGTGTAAGTTTAGTACAATCCCAAAAGAAGAAGAATCTCATAAGAAATTATGAGAACTTCTCTGCTGGTCAAGGAGAGTCATTAACTGATATTCATACCAGATTTCAGATCTTAATCAATGATCTTGAAAGGTATAATATCATCAAAGGACAGTTTGAAATCTGTGCAAAATTTGTTGATGTCATTCCAAACACTTTTTCTGAAGTTATCACTTCATTAATTGTAAGTGAAAAATTGGAGACATATGATCTCTCTGGCTTGTTTGGACTTCTACTAAACTTTGAAGAAACCAAAGCCAGAAAGGATCTAAATGCCAAAAGGATTGCAAAAGATCCATCTGCTGCCCTTGTTGCAACAACAAGGAAAAATAGAGAACTTTTCTCTAGAGTAGATTACCATCTTACTCTTACAGACTCAGAATCAGATGATGAAACTGAGTCTCTAGAAGCTGAAATGGCATTGCTAGCCCAAAGGTTAGAAAAAGCAAGATTCAAAGGTTCAAAAGGAAGGCCAACTTTTGATCCTAAGAAAGCTACTTGCTATAAATGTGGGCAAGTTGGTCATATTTCTTCTGACTGCAGAGTGAAGATTGCAGAATCTTCAAGTTCTGATAAGTGGGAAGAAAAGGCCAAGAAGTACAAGAAAAAGTACTTCAACTCCAAGAAAATTGGAGAGAAACAACAACCAAAGAAACTAGAGAAAGCTTTGGTTGTTGAACAATGGATAGATGAAGAATCTTCATCATCTGAGGATGATGAAGATATGTGCTTAATGGCTATCACAGAGAGCCAGTTTGACAAAGATGTCAAATTTGCAGAAAAGGCATGTGTTCATCCAGATTGGGACAGAGGATCTGCTTACAATGTAAATCATTTTAAACTTTACTATAGTGATGCAGAAAAACAGAAAATGTTTGAACACATTTATGTAGATTTTTTGAAAAGACTTGAGGAAATACAAGATTTAAAAACCAAACTCAGTCAAGTTCAAAAAGATCTACAATCAAAAGTGAATGAAATAAACCAAAATAAACAGTACAAACTTGAGCTTGATGCTCAATATGACCTTCTCAAAAAGATCAAGCTGGAAAAAGAAGCTTATAAAAACAAAGCTGATCATTATGAAAGGATCTGTAAATCTTGGTGTATTTCATCACTTAAAAATGTGGACTGTTTATCCAAACAGATTCCAGCTCAGATACAAGCAGTCATAGGTGATGAGTTTGATCTTAAAAGTCACATAAATTCAGAAATAAACTCAAAACCTACTATATTTGTACCTGAGATTTTACCTCATACTTTTAGTCATACTGTGGGAGACAAAGTTATATTGACAAATGCTTTTGTTAGACCAAAAATAGTTACTAAAGAACTAGTATATGAGACAGAGCCAGACTCTGAAGACACAGACTCAGAAATCTCAGTCTGTGAAACTTCTCAATCTGAACAGCCTGAACTCATAATCACTAATGAATCTTTAAGAACTATAGAACTTGAAAATAAAAGATTTATAAAAGGCAAAGTTAATATTCCCACAGTACCATCTTTAAAAAGACAAAAGGAGGTAAAAGGAATCAAGAATAAACAGAAAGGTTACAATGTGTTTGAACCTTCCACATCTCAGTCTGTAACTGGTCCAGACAATAATATGCCAAATGATAAATCTAAAGGCATAAAACCAGTAACAAAGGAGTTAAAAAGATCTCAGTCTGTGAGATCTAACTGTCAGTCTGGAAAACTAAATTTTCAGTCTGGCAAACTTAACTCCAAATCTGTTTGTGTTAACACTCAGTCTGACTCTCAAAAGTCAAATCTTAACAACCAGACTGAGACCATTAAGCTGCTTAGTGAAAACTTAATGAAGTTAACCACATATTTTAAAACATTTGTTGAGTCAAAACAAGAGTTTAACAGAGGATCTAGTGCAAATGATAACCCAAAATCCAAAAGGACCATCATGTTGAACAGAAAATGTTACAACTGTGGAAATCTGGGACATGAAGGTATTAAATGCACAAAGTCCATTCTTAAACAGCCAAAGGCTGCTTTGATCAAACAAATGTCGTCTACAAACAACAAAATCAAAAATAGAGAGGTTAAAAGTCAACTTCACAGACTTAGCACCAAAACTGCTAAAGAATTGACTTCAACCAACTCTAAAGAACCCATCAAAAGATGGGTTCCCAAAAGTAACTAATTGATTTTGTTTGTCCTGTGCAGGGTAACAGCAAATGGTACCTAGACAGTGGATGCTCAAGACACATGACAGGTTCCTTGAAGAATCTGTCAGAGTTTGTAGAAGAAGAAGGACCTTCTGTCAAATATGGTGACAACTCTGTTGCCAAGATAAAAGGTTATGGTGTGGTGAAGGCTGGCAACATCAGAATAACAAAGGTGACCTATGTTGAGGGATTAAAGCATAACCTGCTTAGTGCTAGCCAGATTTGTGATGATGATGGTGAAATCAGAATCAGAAAGAAGGCTGCTGTTATCTATAATTCCAAAGGCAAACCTATATTAGTTGCCAAAAGAGAAAGAGATATCTATCTCTTGGATCTTTCTTCTGCAGACAACAATGTAGAGACCTGTCTCTATACTCAGTCTGTGCCAGAACTAAGCTGGCTATGGCATAGGAGGTTATCCCACCTGAACTTCAAAAATATTAACCTCCTGTCAAAGAAGAAACTGGTTAGAGGTCTGTCTGATGTTACATTTGCAAAAGACAAACTTTGTCCTGCATGTACACTAGGGAAACAGACCAAGAACCATTTTCCATCCAAATTGTTAGCTACAATTGAACAACCACTGCATATGCTCCATATGGATCTGTTTGGACCCATGAGCATTAGCAGTTTGGGTGGAAAGAAGTATACACTTGTGGTTGTGGATGAATACACAAGGTATACTTGGGTCATCTTTCTTAAAGTTAAAAGTGATGCTCCTGAAGAGATTATTAATCTAATCAAGAGAGAAGAATTGCAGAAAGATGCACCTGTCAAGCAACTCAGGAGTGACCATGGTACAGAATTTAAGAATTCTACTCTCATTGAATTCTGTACTGACAAAGGCATTATTCAAAACTTTGCCTCTGTCAGAACTCCTCAACAAAATGGTGTTGCTGAGAGAAGAAATCGTACACTCATAGAAGCTGCAAGAACCATGTTATGCCATGGTCAAATGAAGGTTTGTTTTTGGGCAGAAGCAGTTAACACTGCCTGTTATACCCAAAATAGATCTATTTTGGTCAAAAGGCATGGCAAAACTGCATATGAGTTGTATCATAAGAAGGTTCCAACCATCCATTACTTCCAGACCTTTGGTAGTAAATGCTATATTCTCAATCAAAGAGATCAATTAGCTAAGATGGAACCAAAATCTGATGAAGGAATTTTTGTTGGCTATTCATCTATCTCAAAGGCCTACAGAGTCTACAACAACAGAAGGAATAAAATTGAAGAAACCATCAATGTCACCTTTGATGCTTCCTCTGCTAATGATGAACATGTTTCTCAGTCTGATGTTCAGTTGTTAGAAGATTTATCTGTTGTGGGATTTGAATCTCAAATCCCAGTTGTTGTTAACCAACAACAGGACTCTGAAAGTGATAATGAAGATGATCAACCTGCTCATTCTATGACAATACCTTCATCAACAGAAGATGAATCTGTGTCCAGAGATTCAAACTCTTCTGATACATGTGTTCAGTCTGATAGTTTTCAGTTTGTGAACTCTACAGACTCAGACTTGCCCTGTGTAGAAGATGATGCAGAACTCAGTCCTGCTATCCTTCCACCAAATGAGAATGATTTACCATCAAATGATGAATCACTTCTAGGAGTCAAAGAACACAAGTATCATCCAATTACAGAAATAATTGGAGATTATGTTTCTGGTGTACAAACAAGAGCTAAAGTGTCAAACTTATCTACTGCAAATTTCTGTTTCTACACAAACTTCCTGTCAATCATTGAACCAAAGAAAGCTGAAGAAGCCTTGAAAGATGATGATTGGGTTGAAGCAATGCAGGAAGAGTTAACAGAATTTGACAAAAACAATGTTTGGACCCTAGTTCCTGCTCCAAAAGGGAAAACCATTATTGGAACAAAATGGGTTTACAGAAACAAAATGGACAAGGATGGAGTGATAATCAGAAACAAGGCAAGGCTAGTTGCTCAAGGCTACAAGTAGGAAGAAGGCATTGATTATGATGAAACATTTGCCCCTGTAGCTAGAATTGAAGCAATAAGGTTATTCTTGGCATATGCTGCATTCAAGGACTTCAAAGTCTATCAAATGGATGTCAAGAGTGCATTTCTGAATGGTAACTTATAGGAGGAAGTCTATGTGAAACAACCTCCAGGTTTTGTAAGTTTCACTTTTCCAAATCATGTCTATAAATTGCAGAAAGCACTATATGGGCTAAAACAAGCTCCAAGAGCTTGGTATGACACCTTATCATCCTATCTTCTTAGTAATGACTTTACTAGAGGATCAATTGATAAAACTTTGTTCTTCAAAAGGAACAAGGCAGATGTCATACTAGTCCAAATCTATGTTGATGATATTATATTTGGATCTACTGATGAAAAATTGTGTAAATGGTTTTCAAACTTAATGTCAAAACAGTATCAAATGAGTATGATGGGTGAATTAACATACTTTCTTGGTCTACAAGTACATCAGAAACCTGATGGTATCTTCATCAACCAAGGTAAATATGTCAATGATCTACTTACTAAATATTCTTTAAAGGACTGTTCAATTATGAAAACACCAATGAGCACTGTAGATAAGTTGGATAAGGATCAGTCTGGTAAGTCAGTCTGTCAAACCACTTATAGAGGTATGATAGGATCTCTACTATACCTCACTGCAAGTAGACCAGATATCATGTTCTCAACATGTTTGTGTGCTAGATATCAATCTGAACCTAAAGAATCGCATCTAAAAGCTGTAAAAAGGATTTTTAGGTACCTAAAAGGTACTCCCAACCTGGGTCTTTGGTATCCCAAAGACTCTGGTTTTGATCTAATTGGATATACAGATGCAGATTATGCAGGTTGTAAATTAGACAGGAAAAGCACTTCTGGTGGATGTCAACTGCTAGGTGGCAAACTAGTCAGTTGGTCAAGCAAGAAACAGAATTCTGTTGCTACATCCACTGCAGAAGCAGAATAAGTGGCTGCTGGTAGTTTCTGTGCTCAATTGCTATGGATGCAACATCAACTAGCAGACTATGATTTGGTGTTCACAAAAACTCCAATCATGTGTGATAACCAAAGTGCCATTGCCATCACTGAGAATCCTGTATTTCACTCCAGGACAAAGCATATTGAGATCAGACATCACTTTATCAGAGATTGTGCTAAGAAAGGTAAAGTGATTCTCAAATATGTGCCCACAAATGACCAATTAGCAGATATCTTTACTAAACCTTTAAATGAAGATAGATTTTTGTATCTGCTTGGTCAACTAGGAATGCTCAACCCCTAGTAAAACCTTGAATCTGTATGATTCAATTCTCAGTCTGTGTCTGCTTTTCAATTTGTATAACTGTATTCTCAGCTACATACAATCAAAAAGCACAGACAAAGAGATGTTTTTGTACATACTTTCTAAGAAAATACCAAAAAGATTTTATACCTTCTGTTATTTTCTCTCAGTCTGACTGATTATATGTTTCAGTCTGTATAACTTCTTCCAAATTAGCTACACAGACTGACCATATTCATTCAGACTAGACCCTGTATTTTTTTGTGCTTTATTAATTCTTAAGGTTAGTATTTTAGTACTATTAGTATTAATACTGCTAGTTACTTTTAGTACTGTTGGTTAATACTTTTAGTACTTTTAGTTACTTTTATACTTTTAGTACTGATAAGACTTTTTAACACTGCCCCAAATGAATTCATATTTTAGCACTGCTGGTAAAGATTGGGCAGTTACCACTGTTAGTTAACTTTAGTACTGCCTTCGAAAGTTACTACTGTTAGTTAATTTTAGTACTGCTTTCACAAGTTAGTACTGTTAGCTATATCAATCTGTTACCACTGCTGGCACAAAAGTTTTTTTTTATTCTGTTATTTTCTCTTAGTCTGTCTGCTATATGGCTCAGTCTGTGTGACGTCACCCAGACTCATTGCACAGACTGGTTTTATACACTCAGACTAAATGTTTTTTTTGATATATTTATTTATCTATTATATTTTTTTATAAATAAACAACAATATCTTTGCATTTAATGCTTTAACCATCTTTATGGTAATAATCATTAAAAGTTTTGGCGCTTGTTGTCTATTTATCTGCTCAATACAAAAAGTGCACGTGCCTCAGCGCTACTGTTGCAGAAACAGGGATAAACCGTCCAAGTGGGTCCCATTTAACGGAAATTTAATTTCTACAAATACCCATTTATGTTTTCTCCCTTTCTTCTTCATTCGTACTTGCACATCAAAAACAAACAGAGTTTCTAAACCCTAAATCGCTCAACCATTTTCAAAATCAATTTCTAAAAATTCTTCAATGGCTGATCAATGGGTTTACACGGCACCTGTCAACATCGCTGCGGCTAAACCCTTCAAACAAGGGAAACAGGTAAAACTCTGTATCAACAATCAAGTAGCTACCATTTCCATCCCTGATTCGAAAAAGAATAAAGGGTTTGAGGAACTAACTGCTTTTATGTCTGCTCATCCATTAAGGGGAGCGTTCTTTAACACAGTTCCTCAAATATACCCACATTTTTTAATGGAATGGTGGTATACTTGCTCCTCAAATAGTACCAATACTGCAATTACTGGTACTATTGATCATGGTAAACGGGCAGTTACCATTGATCAGGAGTTAATTAGGAATGTCTTAGACCTGCCTTTGGGAAATAATTTTGAACCTATTCCAACCAAAGAAGCAGCAAGGGCTTCTCTTCCTTTGGTTGGATATACCAAAGAAAAAGGCACAATTTTGATGTCAGGATTCACCCCCAAATGGAAATTTTTAATTTCTGGCATCATTAGGAGTCTAGGAGGTAAATCTGGTAGCACAGGGGAGCTAAATGAGTTTGAAACTCAGCTGTTGAGCTCATTCATCACTGGTTTAAACATCAACTTTGCAGAGTTGTATTTTCAAGAAATTTTAAAACTGGTGAATGAGTCAAACAGAATTTTTAATGTACCTTTTATAAGGCTACTCTCTCTGTGCATCCAATCCAGGTTAACTGGGTCTGTATATATGTCCTTTAATAATAAAGTGGCAGATATACCTGTTCCTGTGCTCACATATAAAGTGTTTAACCATCCGGTTCCACTTTCTGGAGCACCTATCACTGCTGCTATGCAGCACTGGATTGATCACCCATATGTTGCGTCTGCATCCATGGAGGGTGATGATTCAGATGATAGTATGGGTAATAAGACCCAGGCTGTTGAAGATCGTGTGGCTGAAGCAGAGCACACAGACTCCGGGGATACAGACTCAACTCAGTCTGTGCACTTGGAGTCAGACTTAAACATTCCTGAGTCTGTTCCATCTTCAACAGAAGATGCAGGTAGTACTTCTTCTTCATCTGAGGACATGGATACAGATCAACCCTCTTATCCTAGCCCATCCTCACCCACAAAAGAGAGTCACAAACAAACCAACCCAGATGAGTCACCACTCACTCTGGAGGAATCACCAGACTCAACCCCCAAAAGTATAGCACAAATGGAATCATCATCCATGGAACTGGATGTCAACAGAACACCTTCCAGTGCTGTAGACCATTCCATTACAGCTCTGCTAGAGTCTGTGGTGCCAATGGCTACCCAACTGACCCAACCTACACCTAGTTTAGTCAGCTTGGATACCCACATTGCTGCTGCTACACTGACCACTGTAGTAAGCATTGAAGAAGATGCTCCAATCCTGAGCACTACCAACCCCCTCTTTACCCCACTCACAATGGCTGGACCCATATTGACCACTAGTCCTGTACTAGTTCACACTCCGGTGAGTCTTTTCTTACACCCCTCTGCACAGATTGCCAATGCCCCAGTCATGTCACAGACTGAGGTACAGATCTCCTCTTCTTTGCTCCATGATCTACCATCTTATCACCAGATGGTTAGTGAGGGCATACAAACTTCAACATCAGTTGCCAGTGATACTGCTCCATTACACCTGGAACTGTTTGAGGCAACAGGTGCAACACAATCATTTCCCCGTGATATCTTATCCTATCACCGGATTAGATCTGAGGGAACAACTACACCACTCAATGCCTATGATCGCTTTTCCATGCACAGGACACAGAGTGAGGCAAAGAGTGCAACACCAAAAGATTTCAGTGATCTTGCTCAGTTTCAACATGAGTCAAGTGAGGAACACATACCATCACCCAATTCTAACCCCTCCAACCAGACCCAGTCTGTGCCTTCTAGTACACTTAATGATGTGCTTTCTGCCATCAACAGGTTGTCTGAATGGGTACAGACTGAGTTCAATAATAATAAGAAAGAGCTAGAGAAGATGAAGCATCTAGTCTCTACTATGGTGGATAAAGTGGATATGCTGGAGGAAAAGGTATCCAATAGGTTAGATGAAATGCAGACCACCCTCTCAAACTTGGTAGATGATGTCAAAAAGGGGGAGAAGATGAAGCATGGGTCTGCAGAAGCTAAAACCTCAAAAGATAAAGATTTAAATAATAAATCCTTAGATTTAGGGGGAGATAGCAGTGAGGGAGATGATGGAGATGATGGACCCGAAGGTACTAGGGTGAAGTCTCAGACTGAAGCTCAGTCTGTGCTACAGACTGAAGATATGAGTGCACAGACTGAGGGGGAGCAAGAAGGATTGTAGACAGGTGAACATACTGAGATGGTTGCACAGACTCAGGGGGAGTCATCCATTGTCTTACACATAGACCCAATTGCAACTATCTCAGCCCAAGGTCAGATGGAGTTGAAGAGACCAAGGGAAGAAGATGAAGATGTTCAACCACTGCAGATCAAAAGAGCCAGAAAGACAAAAAGAATGGCCAGGAGGATTCCTGAAAGGGATATCTTTGATTCCCCACCAAAGATGAAGGGGATCAAGACCTGGGATCAGTTTGTGAAGTTGGCTGAAGAACAGGACACTGATGGTGAAGATGATGATGCCATCAATCCTGACTGCAGTTCTGAGTCTGAAGTTTTCAGAAGATCAGATGATGATGAAGATGATGCTACTTTTGGAGGTGTAGGTGAAGGAGCCTCAAAAGTCAAGACTGGAGAGTCTCAGTCTGTGCCTTCTGAACCTGCACAAACTGAGACACAGCATCAATTACAGACTCAGAGCTCAGAGCAACCAGCAGCAAGCACTGATGCTCTAATTATCAGTGTTGAAGCCATCCAAGCTGAAGCTAATCCTGCTAGATCAACCACAACAACCAGAATACTGCCTCCAGGTAGAAGTGAACTTGAAGATAGAATGCGATGGAGAAGTGCTCATCTGATAAGCACTTATCCTGGGTCAAGCTCTACCATGGAAGAAGTAATGGATAAGGGTAAGGGCAAGGAGATTGCCTTATCCAAGCAGGAAAGATTAAGCAAGATCAAGAAGATGGTGGATGATCATGCTGCTGGAACAAGAAATCCTGAACTGTCAAATCTACAGGATGAGCTCTTGCAACAAGAAGCTACTGCTCAAGGTATGACCTTATCCGAATACTTAAATGTATTATCAATTGAAGAGCAGAAGCTGAAGGAAGCAAGATTTGTTGACATGCTCTCCAAAGAGTTAGAAGATGAAAGTTGTTCACAGACTCAGATCAGAAGGAGTCAAGTTGAGCAACAAATCAAAGAAGATGAGGAGCTGTCAACAAGATTACAGAAGATAGAGAGTCTAAAAGCGAAGCTACAATCCACTTTCCAAAAGTCAAAGCTCAAGCAAAAGATTAAAGACTGTCATCTGAATAAGATTGGACAGAGATTGAGGCTAGAGTTGACTTTGACCAAGAGCTCAAAAATGGTGTGGGTGGATGACCTGTACACTCTAGGACTTAAAGAATGGCAATCCATTGCTAATCTTTTGAAGAGTGCAGCTGACAAGGATCTGAAGAAAGAAGTTCTGGATGAGCTATCTTACCTGATTGAGCTAGTTCTCAGTCTGGGGCTCATCTCAGAAGAAGAGTACAAGTTGTTTTGCATAGCAAACAATTTTGTAATCAAGAAGAAGTCAGCTGGGTTATCCACAGAGAATGAGCAGAGAAGGGAGCATCCTCTACCCAAAGGTATCATTTTTATCGATAGATCCTATGTCCAGACTGACACAGTTGAAGGTCTGTGCTACAGAGATATCAATGGAATAGAGTGCTTCCAGGATCAAAACAGACTATATAGAGAGTCGCTGCTGCATTGCATTGCCCTGCTGAAGGAATGCAAACATTCTCAAGCCAAGCCATTTAGAAGAAGATTAATCAGCTGGCTATTCAACAACCTTTCCAAAATCAGGATGATGATTGGATTTGAAGACATCTGCAGGAAAATCATCCTGGAGTATCAAAAATTTGAAGACAAATCTGATAAGGAAATGGAAGAACTGTTGAAGAGGAAAGTGGAAAAGATGAAAGAGATCAAGGCTCAGAGAAAGAAGTGAAGATTGTTAAATTTTTGATTTACAATTTCATGTAATAATTGTAATATTCTTGTAAACTAACTATGACTTTGACTTTATGTATATAAGTCTAAATTCATAAGTTATGCTTTACTTTAGTATTTATTTTTTCTCCATTATCTTTTGTAAATAGATTTTGACATCATCAGATAGGGGGAGATTGTTGGGAAAAACAATGATCAAACCTAAGTTATAAATCTGATGAGTCAAAATCTATCTCAGTTGTATTCAGGAAAAACTTAGTGAATTCCTGAGTCTGTGGTTCTGAGTCTGTACCACACAGACTGAAGAATTGTTTCTGAGTCTGTGCTGCACAGACTGAAGAAATCCCACAGACTGAAAGCCGTGCTCTACTTGAAGACTTATGAATTCATCATCTGAAGAATGAAGATTGAAGACAAAAGACTTCACAGACTGAAGATCACAGACTGATGATCACAGATTGAAGATCACAGACTGAAGAGCACAGATTGAAGAATGAAAGTACAAGTGTACAGAAGATATTCTTCTCTCCTTAGGCTAGATACAACTGATAAGATGTTTGAGAAAGGTCAAACATCTAACAAAGGTTTTCTTCTCAGCAAAGAAACCTTTTACCTTTTTGCTTTTTCTGTTTCCAAGAAAAGCAAAAAGGGTGGCGTGCAAAGTTGCCCAAGATGCATCTGTTATCCCTTGGACAATTATGCAAGCTGGATAATATAGAGTTCACCCAACTCTATAAATAGCAGTTCAAAAAAGCACTGCTATATATCCAAGAAATTCAAGAGAATTAGTATACTAGACCTTTGAGCTTAGGCTAAAGCATTACCACACTTACTGTGAAGTTTGTAGTGATAACTGTATCTTTGTATACTACTTGGATCGTATTCAAACCATCTGTGTGGGTTTGAATACCTTGTCATCTTTGTGAGACAAACACTTTATTGTGAATAATACTTTGATTCATAATAAACTCTGTGTCAAAATTAATCTTGTTTTCCGCCTAGATTAATTTAAACTTGTTTGATATAAAACTTGGATATAAACTAACACGTTGAGATAACTGTTATTTAATCTGTATCTAAGTTTTGGGAACCTTGTGACCCAACAACTGGTATCAGAGCAAATAAAGATTTAATCTTTAACGATCAAAGGAACCTAGTTTATCAAACAATCATCTAAACCCATTTTTCTCTACATTTTCTACTTTGAAAAATGACTTCCTCTATTGCTATGGCTGGGAAGGGAATTCCAATATTCAATGGTGTAAATTTTACCCACTGGAAATTGAAAGCTGAATGGTTTCTTGCTAGCATTCATGATGAAATGCTTAGAGTCATTCAGGAAGGACCCATTATTCCTGGCAGAATAGTTCCTGCTACTTTAGATGCAAATGGTACTATTTTGACACCTGGAAAATTTGTTGAGGCTGCCAAAAGTACCTGGACTGATCTAGACAGGCAACTATATGCATTAGATTTTAAGGCCAAGTCCATACTGGGCAATGCAGTTACTGAGTCTATATTTGCTAAGATATCTGGCTGCAAAACTGCTAAAGCCATATGGGATATGCTAACTGACCAATATGATGGTGTAAGTTTAGTACAATCCCAAAAGAAGAAGAATCTCATAAGAAATTATGAGAACTTCTCTGCTGGTCAAGGAGAGTCATTAACTGATATTCATACCAGATTTCAGATCTTAATCAATGATCTTGAAAGGTATAATATCATCAAAGGACAGTTTGAAATCTGTGCAAAATTTGTTGATGTCATTCCAAACACTTTTTCTGAAGTTATCACTTCATTAATTGTAAGTGAAAAATTGGAGACATATGATCTCTCTGGCTTGTTTGGACTTCTACTAAACTTTGAAGAAACCAAAGCCAGAAAGGATCTAAATGCCAAAAGGATTGCAAAAGATCCATCTGCTGCCCTTGTTGCAACAACAAGGAAAAATAGAGAACTTTTCTCTAGAGTAGATTACCATCTTACTCTTACAGACTCAGAATCAGATGATGAAACTGAGTCTCTAGAAGCTGAAATGGCATTGCTAGCCCAAAGGTTAGAAAAAGCAAGATTCAAAGGTTCAAAAGGAAGGCCAACTTTTGATCCTAAGAAAGCTACTTGCTATAAATGTGGGCAAGTTGGTCATATTTCTTCTGACTGCAGAGTGAAGATTGCAGAATCTTCAAGTTCTGATAAGTGGGAAGAAAAGGCCAAGAAGTACAAGAAAAAGTACTTCAACTCCAAGAAAATTGGAGAGAAACAACAACCAAAGAAACTAGAGAAAGCTTTGGTTGTTGAACAATGGATAGATGAAGAATCTTCATCATCTGAGGATGATGAAGATATGTGCTTAATGGCTATCACAGAGAGCCAGTTTGACAAAGATGTCAAATTTGCAGAAAAGGCATGTGTTCATCCAGATTGGGACAGAGGATCTGCTTACAATGTAAATCATTTTAAACTTTACTATAGTGATGCAGAAAAACAGAAAATGTTTGAACACATTTATGTAGATTTTTTGAAAAGACTTGAGGAAATACAAGATTTAAAAACCAAACTCAGTCAAGTTCAAAAAGATCTACAATCAAAAGTGAATGAAATAAACCAAAATAAACAGTACAAACTTGAGCTTGATGCTCAATATGACCTTCTCAAAAAGATCAAGCTGGAAAAAGAAGCTTATAAAAACAAAGCTGATCATTATGAAAGGATCTGTAAATCTTGGTGTATTTCATCACTTAAAAATGTGGACTGTTTATCCAAACAGATTCCAGCTCAGATACAAGCAGTCATAGGTGATGAGTTTGATCTTAAAAGTCACATAAATTCAGAAATAAACTCAAAACCTACTATATTTGTACCTGAGATTTTACCTCATACTTTTAGTCATACTGTGGGAGACAAAGTTATATTGACAAATGCTTTTGTTAGACCAAAAATAGTTACTAAAGAACTACTATATGAGACAGAGCCAGACTCTGAAGACACAGACTCAGAAATTTCAGTCTGTGAAACTTCTCAATCTGAACAGCCTGAACTCATAATCACTAATGAATCTTTAAGAACTATAGAACTTGAAAATAAAAGATTTATAAAAGGCAAAGTTAATATTCCCACAGTACCATCTTTAAAAAGACAAAAGGAGGTAAAAGGAATCAAGAATAAACAGAAAGGTTACAATGTGTTTGAACCTTCCACATCTCAGTCTGTAACTGGTCCAGACAATAATATGCCAAATGATAAATCTAAAGGCATAAAACCAGTAACAAAGGAGTTAAAAAGATCTCAGTCTGTGAGATCTAACTGTCAGTCTGGAAAACTAAATTTTCAGTCTGGCAAACTTAACTCCAAATCTGTTTGTGTTAACACTCAGTCTGACTCTCAAAAGTCAAATCTTAACAACCAGACTGAGACCATTAAGCTGCTTAGTGAAAACTTAATGAAGTTAACCACAAATTTTAAAACATTTGTTGAGTCAAAACAAGAGTTTAACAGAGGATCTAGTGCAAATGATAACCCAAAATCCAAAAGGACCATCATGTTGAACAGAAAATGTTACAACTGTGGAAATCTGGGACATGAAGGTATTAAATGCACAAAGTCCATTCTTAAACAGCCAAAGGCTGCTTTGATCAAACAAATGTCGTCTACAAACAACAAAATCAAAAATAGAGAGGTTAAAAGTCAACTTCACAGACTTAGCACCAAAACTGCTAAAGAATTGACTTCAACCAACTCTAAAGAACCCATCAAAAGATGGGTTCCCAAAAGTAACTAATTGATTTTGTTTGTCCTGTGCAGGGTAACAGCAAATGGTACCTAGACAGTGGATGCTCAAGACACATGACAGGTTCCTTGAAGAATCTGTCAGAGTTTGTAGAAGAAGAAGGACCTTCTGTCAAATATGGTGACAACTCTGTTGCCAAGATAAAAGGTTATGGTGTGGTGAAGGCTGGCAACATCAGAATAACAAAGGTGGCCTATGTTGAGGGATTAAAGCATAACCTGCTTAGTGCTAGCCAGATTTGTGATGATGATGGTGAAATCAGAATCAGAAAGAAGGCTGCTGTTATCTATAATTCCAAAGGCAAACCTATATTAGTTGCCAAAAGAGAAAGAGATATCTATCTCTTGGATCTTTCTTCTGCAGACAACAATGTAGAGACCTGTCTCTATACTCAGTCTGTGCCAGAACTAAGCTGGCTATGGCATAGGAGGTTATCCCACCTGAACTTCAAAAATATTAACCTCCTGTCAAAGAAGAAACTGGTTAGAGGTCTGCCTGATGTTACATTTGCAAAAGACAAACTTTGTCCTGCATGTACACTAGGGAAACAGACCAAGAACCATTTTCCATCCAAATTGTTAGCTACAATTGAACAACCACTGCATATGCTCCATATGGATCTGTTTGGACCCATGAGCATTAGCAGTTTGGGTGGAAAGAAGTATACACTTGTGGTTGTGGATGAATACACAAGGTATACTTGGGTCATCTTTCTTAAAGTTAAAAGTGATGCTCCTGAAGAGATTATTAATCTAATCAAGAGAGAAGAATTGCAGAAAGATGCACCTGTCAAGCAACTCAGGAGTGACCATGGTACAGAATTTAAGAATTCTACTCTCATTGAATTCTGTACTGACAAAGGCATTATTCAAAACTTTGCCTCTGTCAGAACTCCTCAACAAAATGGTGTTGCTGAGAGAAGAAATCGTACACTCATAGAAGCTGCAAGAACCATGTTATGCCATGGTCAAATGAAGGTTTGTTTTTGGGCAGAAGCAGTTAACACTGCCTGTTATACCCAAAATAGATCTATTTTGGTCAAAAGGCATGGCAAAACTGCATATGAGTTGTATCATAAGAAGGTTCCAACCATCCATTACTTCCAGACCTTTGGTAGTAAATGCTATATTCTCAATCAAAGAGATCAATTAGCTAAGATGGAACCAAAATCTGATGAAGGAATTTTTGTTGGCTATTCATCTATCTCAAAGGCCTACAGAGTCTACAACAACAGAAGGAATAAAATTGAAGAAACCATCAATGTCACCTTTGATGCTTCCTCTGCTAATGATGAACATGTTTCTCAGTCTGATGTTCAGTTGTTAGAAGATTTATCTGTTGTGGGATTTGAATCTCAAATCCCAGTTGTTGTTAACCAACAACAGGACTCTGAAAGTGATAATGAAGATGATCAACCTGCTCATTCTATGACAATACCTTCATCAACAGAAGATGAATCTGTGTCCAGAGATTCAAACTCTTCTGATACATGTGTTCAGTCTGATAGTTTTCAGTTTGTGAACTCTACAGACTCAGACTTGCCCTGTGTAGAAGATGATGCAGAACTCAGTCCTGCTATCCTTCCACCAAATGAGAATGATTTACCATCAAATGATGAATCACTTCTAGGAGTCAAAGAACACAAGTATCATCCAATTACAGAAATAATTGGAGATTATGTTTCTGGTGTACAAACAAGAGCTAAAGTGTCAAACTTATCTACTGCAAATTTCTGTTTCTACACAAACTTCCTGTCAATCATTGAACCAAAGAAAGCTGAAGAAGCCTTGAAAGATGATGATTGGGTTGAAGCAATGCAGGAAGAGTTAACAGAATTTGACAAAAACAATGTTTGGACCCTAGTTCCTGCTCCAAAAGGGAAAACCATTATTGGAACAAAATGGGTTTACAGAAACAAAATGGACAAGGATGGAGTGATAATCAGAAACAAGGCAAGGCTAGTTGCTCAAGGCTACAAGTAGGAAGAAGGCATTGATTATGATGAAACATTTGCCCCTGTAGCTAGAATTGAAGCAATAAGGTTATTCTTGGCATATGCTGCATTCAAGGACTTCAAAGTCTATCAAATGGATGTCAAGAGTGCATTTCTGAATGGTAACTTATAGGAGGAAGTCTATGTGAAACAACCTCCAGGTTTTGTAAGTTTCACTTTTCCAAATCATGTCTATAAATTGCAGAAAGCACTATATGGGCTAAAACAAGCTCCAAGAGCTTGGTATGACACCTTATCATCCTATCTTCTTAGTAATGACTTTACTAGAGGATCAATTGATAAAACTTTGTTCTTCAAAAGGAACAAGGCAGATGTCATACTAGTCCAAATCTATGTTGATGATATTATATTTGGATCTACTGATGAAAAATTGTGTAAATGGTTTTCAAACTTAATGTCAAAACAGTATCAAATGAGTATGATGGGTGAATTAACATACTTTCTTGGTCTACAAGTACATCAGAAACCTGATGGTATCTTCATCAACCAAGGTAAATATGTCAATGATCTACTTACTAAATATTCTTTAAAGGACTGTTCAATTATGAAAACACCAATGAGCACTGCAGATAAGTTGGATAAGGATCAGTCTGGTAAGTCAGTCTGTCAAACCACTTATAGAGGTATGATAGGATCTCTACTATACCTCACTGCAAGTAGACCAGATATCATGTTCTCAACATGTTTGTGTGCTAGATATCAATCTGAACCTAAAGAATCGCATCTAAAAGCTGTAAAAAGGATTTTTAGGTACCTAAAAGGTACTCCCAACCTGGGTCTTTGGTATCCCAAAGACTCTGGTTTTGATCTAATTGGATATACAAATGCAGATTATGCAGGTTGTAAATTAGACAGGAAAAGCACTTCTGGTGGATGTCAACTGCTAGGTGGCAAACTAGTCAGTTGGTCAAGCAAGAAACAGAATTCTGTTGCTACATCCACTGCAGAAGCAGAATATGTGGCTGCTGGTAGTTGCTGTGCTCAATTGCTATGGATGCAACATCAACTAGCAGACTATGATTTGGTGTTCACAAAAACTCCAATCATGTGTGATAACCAAAGTGCCATTGCCATCACTGAGAATCCTGTATTTCACTCCAGGACAAAGCATATTGAGATCAGACATCACTTTATCAGAGATTGTGCTGAGAAAGGTAAAGTGATTCTCAAATATGTGCCCACAAATGACCAATTAGCAGATATCTTTACTAAACCTTTAAATGAAGATAGATTTTTGTATCTGCTTGGTCAACTAGGAATGCTCAACCCCTAGTAAAACCTTGAATCTGTATGATTCAATTCTCAGTCTGTGTCTGCTTTTCAATTTGTATAACTGTATTCTCAGCTACATACAATCAAAAAGCACAGACAAAGAGATGTTTTTGTACATACTTTCTAAGAAAATACCAAAAAGATTTTATACCTTCTGTTATTTTCTCTCAGTCTGACTGATTATATGTTTCAGTCTGTATAACTTCTTCCAAATTAGCTACACAGACTGACCATATTCATTCAGACTAGACCCTGTATTTTTTTGTGCTTTATTAATTCTTAAGGTTAGTATTTTAGTACTATTAGTATTAATACTGCTAGTTACTTTTAGTACTGTTGGTTAATACTTTTAGTACTTTTAGTTACTTTTATACTTTTAGTACTGATAAGACTTTTTAACACTGCCCCAAATGAATTCATATTTTAGCACTGCTGGTAAAGATTGGGCAGTTACCACTGTTAGTTAACTTTAGTACTGCCTTCGAAAGTTACTACTGTTAGTTAATTTTAGTACTGCTTTCACAAGTTAGTACTGTTAGCTATATCAATCTGTTACCACTGCTGGCACAAAAGTTTTTTTTTATTCTGTTATTTTCTCTTAGTCTGTCTGCTATATGGCTCAGTCTGTGTGACGTCACCCAGACTCATTGCACAGACTGGTTTTATACACTCAGACTAAATGTTTTTTTTGATATATTTATTTATCTATTATATTTTTTTATAAATAAACAACAATATCTTTGCAGAAACAGGGATAAACCGTCCAAGTGGGTCCCATTTAACGGAAATTTAATTTCTACAAATACCCATTTATGTTTTCTCCCTTTCTTCTTCATTCGTACTTGCACATCAAAAACAAACAGAGTTTCTAAACCCTAAATCGCTCAACCATTTTCAAAATCAATTTCTAAAAATTCTTCAATGGCTGATCAATGGGTTTACACGGCACCTGTCAACATCGCTGCGGCTAAACCCTTCAAACAAGGGAAACAGGTAAAACTCTGTATCAACAATCAAGTAGCTACCATTTCCATCCCTGATTCGAAAAAGAATAAAGGGTTTGAGGAACTAACTGCTTTTATGTCTGCTCATCCATTAAGGGGAGCGTTCTTTAACACAGTTCCTCAAATATACCCACATTTTTTAATGGAATGGTGGTATACTTGCTCCTCAAATAGTACCAATACTGCAATTACTGGTACTATTGATCATGGTAAACGGGCAGTTACCATTGATCAGGAGTTAATTAGGAATGTCTTAGACCTGCCTTTGGGAAATAATTTTGAACCTATTCCAACCAAAGAAGCAGCAAGGGCTTCTCTTCCTTTGGTTGGATATACCAAAGAAAAAGGCACAATTTTGATGTCAGGATTCACCCCCAAATGGAAATTTTTAATTTCTGGCATCATTAGGAGTCTAGGAGGTAAATCTGGTAGCACAGGGGAGCTAAATGAGTTTGAAACTCAGCTGTTGAGCTCATTCATCACTGGTTTAAACATCAACTTTGCAGAGTTGTATTTTCAAGAAATTTTAAAACTGGTGAATGAGTCAAACAGAATTTTTAATGTACCTTTTATAAGGCTACTCTCTCTGTGCATCCAATCCAGGTTAACTGGGTCTGTATATATGTCCTTTAATAATAAAGTGGCAGATATACCTGTTCCTGTGCTCACATATAAAGTGTTTAACCATCCGGTTCCACTTTCTGGAGCACCTATCACTGCTGCTATGCAGCACTGGATTGATCACCCATATGTTGCGTCTGCATCCATGGAGGGTGATGATTCAGATGATAGTATGGGTAATAAGACCCAGGCTGTTGAAGATCGTGTGGCTGAAGCAGAGCACACAGACTCCGGGGATACAGACTCAACTCAGTCTGTGCACTTGGAGTCAGACTTAAACATTCCTGAGTCTGTTCCATCTTCAACAGAAGATGCAGGTAGTACTTCTTCTTCATCTGAGGACATGGATACAGATCAACCCTCTTATCCTAGCCCATCCTCACCCACAAAAGAGAGTCACAAACAAACCAACCCAGATGAGTCACCACTCACTCTGGAGGAATCACCAGACTCAACCCCCAAAAGTATAGCACAAATGGAATCATCATCCATGGAACTGGATGTCAACAGAACACCTTCCAGTGCTGTAGACCATTCCATTACAGCTCTGCTAGAGTCTGTGGTGCCAATGGCTACCCAACTGACCCAACCTACACCTAGTTTAGTCAGCTTGGATACCCACATTGCTGCTGCTACACTGACCACTGTAGTAAGCATTGAAGAAGATGCTCCAATCCTGAGCACTACCAACCCCCTCTTTACCCCACTCACAATGGCTGGACCCATATTGACCACTAGTCCTGTACTAGTTCACACTCCGGTGAGTCTTTTCTTACACCCCTCTGCACAGATTGCCAATGCCCCAGTCATGTCACAGACTGAGGTACAGATCTCCTCTTCTTTGCTCCATGATCTACCATCTTATCACCAGATGGTTAGTGAGGGCATACAAACTTCAACATCAGTTGCCAGTGATACTGCTCCATTACACCTGGAACTGTTTGAGGCAACAGGTGCAACACAATCATTTCCCCGTGATATCTTATCCTATCACCGGATTAGATCTGAGGGAACAACTACACCACTCAATGCCTATGATCGCTTTTCCATGCACAGGACACAGAGTGAGGCAAAGAGTGCAACACCAAAAGATTTCAGTGATCTTGCTCAGTTTCAACATGAGTCAAGTGAGGAACACATACCATCACCCAATTCTAACCCCTCCAACCAGACCCAGTCTGTGCCTTCTAGTACACTTAATGATGTGCTTTCTGCCATCAACAGGTTGTCTGAATGGGTACAGACTGAGTTCAATAATAATAAGAAAGAGCTAGAGAAGATGAAGCATCTAGTCTCTACTATGGTGGATAAAGTGGATATGCTGGATGAAAAGGTATCCAATAGGTTAGATGAAATGCAGACCACCCTCTCAAACTTGGTAGATGATGTCAAAAAGGGGGAGAAGATGAAGCATGGGTCTGCAGAAGCTAAAACCTCAAAAGATAAAGATTTAAATAATAAATCCTTAGATTTAGGGGGAGATAGCAGTGAGGGAGATGATGGAGATGATGGACCCGAAGGTACTAGGGTGAAGTCTCAGACTGAAGCTCAGTCTGTGCTACAGACTGAAGATATGAGTGCACAGACTGAGGGGGAGCAAGAAGGATGCAGACAGGTGAACATACTGAGATGGTTGCACAGACTCAGGGGGAGTCATCCATTGTCTTACACATAGACCCAATTGCAACTATCTCAGCCCAAGGTCAGATGGAGTTGAAGAGACCAAGGGAAGAAGATGAAGATGTTCAACCACTGCAGATCAAAAGAGCCAGAAAGACAAAAAGAATGGCCAGGAGGATTCCTGAAAGGGATATCTTTGATTCCCCACCAAAGATGAAGGGGATCAAGACCTGGGATCAGTTTGTGAAGTTGGCTGAAGAACAGGACACTGATGGTGAAGATGATGATGCCATCAATCCTGACTGCAGTTCTGAGTCTGAAGTTTTCAGAAGATCAGATGATGATGAAGATGATGCTACTTTTGGAGGTGTAGGTGAAGGAGCCTCAAAAGTCAAGACTGGAGAGTCTCAGTCTGTGCCTTCTGAACCTGCACAAACTGAGACACAGCATCAATTACAGACTCAGAGCTCAGAGCAACCAGCAGCAAGCACTGATGCTCTAATTATCAGTGTTGAAGCCATCCAAGCTGAAGCTAATCCTACTAGATCAACCACAACAACCAGAATACTGCCTCCAGGTAGAAGTGAACTTGAAGATAGAATGCGATGGAGAAGTGCTCATCTGATAAGCACTTATCCTGGGTCAAGCTCTACCATGGAAGAAGTAATGGATAAGGGTAAGGGCAAGGAGATTGCCTTATCCAAGCAGGAAAGATTAAGCAAGATCAAGAAGATGGTGGATGATCATGCTGCTGGAACAAGAAATCCTGAACTGTCAAATCTACAGGATGAGCTCTTGCAACAAGAAGCTACTGCTCAAGGTATGACCTTATCCGAATACTTAAATGTATTATCAATTGAAGAGCAGAAGCTGAAGGAAGCAAGATTTGTTGACATGCTCTCCAAAGAGTTAGAAGATGAAAGTTGTTCACAGACTCAGATCAGAAGGAGTCAAGTTGAGCAACAAATCAAAGAAGATGAGGAGCTGTCAACAAGATTACAGAAGATAGAGAGTCTAAAAGCGAAGCTACAATCCACTTTCCAAAAGTCAAAGCTCAAGCAAAAGATTAAAGACTGTCATCTGAATAAGATTGGACAGAGATTGAGGCTAGAGTTGACTTTGACCAAGAGCTCAAAAATGGTGTGGGTGGATGACCTGTACACTCTAGGACTTAAAGAATGGCAATCCATTGCTAATC
Organism: Gnaphalium uliginosum; assembly: GCA_963930675.1. NCBI lineage: Eukaryota > Viridiplantae > Streptophyta > Magnoliopsida > Asterales > Asteraceae > Gnaphalium > Gnaphalium uliginosum. The sequence continues at coordinate 36,112,767 of OZ005684.1, forward strand.
TTTTGAAGAGTGCAGCTGACAAGGATCTGAAGAAAGAAGTTCTGGATGAGCTATCTTACCTGATTGAGCTAGTTCTCAGTCTGGGGCTCATCTCAGAAGAAGAGTACAAGTTGTTTTGCATAGAAAACAATTTTGTAATCAAGAAGAAGTCAGCTGGGTTATCCACAGAGAATGAGCAGAGAAGGGAGCATCCTCTACCCAAAGGTATCATTTTTATCGATAGATCCTATGTCCAGACTGACACAGTTGAAGGTCTGTGCTACAGAGATATCAATGGAATAGAGTGCTTCCAGGATCAAAACAGACTATATAGAGAGTCGCTGCTGCATTGCATTGCCCTGCTGAAGGAATGCAAACATTCTCAAGCCAAGCCATTTAGAAGAAGATTAATCAGCTGGCTATTCAACAACCTTTCCAAAATCAGGATGATGATTGGATTTGAAGACATCTGCAGGAAAATCATCCTGGAGTATCAAAAATTTGAAGACAAATCTGATAAGGAAATGGAAGAACTGTTGAAGAGGAAAGTGGAAAAGATGAAAGAGATCAAGGCTCAGAGAAAGAAGTGAAGATTGTTAAATTTTTGATTTACAATTTCATGTAATAATTGTAATATTCTTGTAAACTAACTATGACTTTGACTTTATGTATATAAGTCTAAATTCATAAGTTATGCTTTACTTTAGTATTTATTTTTTCTCCATTATCTTTTGTAAATAGATTTTGACATCATCAGATAGGGGGAGATTGTTGGGAAAAACAATGATCAAACCTAAGTTATAAATCTGATGAGTCAAAATCTATCTCAGTTGTATTCAGGAAAAACTTAGTGAATTCCTGAGTCTGTGGTTCTGAGTCTGTACCACACAGACTGAAGAATTGTTTCTGAGTCTGTGCTGCACAGACTGAAGAAATCCCACAGACTGAAAGCCGTGCTCTACTTGAAGACTTATGAATTCATCATCTGAAGAATGAAGATTGAAGACAAAAGACTTCACAGACTGAAGATCACAGACTGATGATCACAGATTGAAGATCACAGACTGAAGAGCACAGATTGAAGAATAAAAGTACAAGTGTACAGAAGATATTCTTCTTTCCTTAGGCTAGATACAACTGATAAGATGTTTGAGAAAGGTCAAACATCTAACAAAGGTTTTCTTCTCAGCAAAGAAACCTTTTACCTTTTTGCTTTTTCTGTTTCCAAGAAAAGCAAAAAGGGTGGCGTGCAAAGTTGCCCAAGATGCATCTGTTATCCCTTGGACAATTATGCAAGCTGGATAATATAGAGTTCACCCAACTCTATAAATAGCAGTTCAAAAAAGCACTGCTATATATCCAAGAAATTCAAGAGAATTAGTATACTAGACCTTTGAGCTTAGGCTAAAGCATTACCACACTTACTGTGAAGTTTGTAGTGATAACTGTATCTTTGTATACTACTTGGATCGTATTCAAACCATCTGTGTGGGTTTGAATACCTTGTCATCTTTGTGAGACAAACACTTTATTGTGAATAATACTTTGATTCATAATAAACTCTGTGTCAAAATTAATCTTGTTTTCCGCCTAGATTAATTTAAACTTGTTTGATATAAAACTTGGATATAAACTAACACGTTGAGATAACTGTTATTTAATCTGTATCTAAGTTTTGGGAACCTTGTGACCCAACATATAGTTTTTAAAGATTCATTAGTGATTATAAGTTCAGGCTGTTCAGATTGAGAAGTTTCACAGACTGAGATTTCTGAGTCTATGTCTTCAGAGTCTGGCTCTGTCTCATATACTAGTTCTTTAGCAACTATTTTTGGTCTTACAAAGGCATTTGACAATATAACTTTATCTCCCACAGTATGACTAAAAGTATGAGGTAAAATTTCAGGTACAAATATAGTAGGTTTTGAGTTTATTTATGAATTTATATGGCTTTTAAGATCAAACTCATCACCTATCACCGCTTGTATCTGAGCTGGAATCTGTTTGGATAAACAGTCCACATTTTTAAGTGATGAAATACACCAAGATTTACAGATCCTCTCATAATGATCAGCTTTGTTTTTATAAGCTTTGTTTTTCAAGACTGATCCTTTTGAGAATATCATATTGAACATCAAGCTCACGTTTATACTGTTTATTTTGGCTTATTTCTTTCACTTTTGACCGTAGATCTTTTTGAACTTGACTGAGTTTAGTTTTTAAATCTTGTATTTCCTCAAGTCTTTTCAAAAAGTCTACATAGATGTGTTCAAACATTTTCTGTTTTTCTGCATCACTATAGTAAAGTTTAAAATGATTTACATTGTAAGCAGATCCTCTGTCCCAATCTGGATGAACACATGCTTTTTCTGCAAATTTGACATCTTTGTCAAACTGGCTCTCTATGATAGCCATTAAGCACATATCTTCATCATCCTCAGATGATAAAGATTCTTCATCAATCCATTGTTCAACAACCAAAGCTTTCTCTAGTTTCTTTGGTTGCTGTTTCTCTCAAATTTTCTTGGAGTTGAACTACTTTCTTTTGTACTTCATGGCCTTTTCTACCCACTTATCAGAACTTGAAGATTCTTGTAAGTCCGGTTGTATCAGATCGATAACGAGGTTATCTAAGGTATTAAGGTGCGGAATCCCTCAATACTAGTTATAGGATCTATAACGAATTCTTTCGCAATATATTAGCAAATCAATTGTCTAATTGCTTTGTATCGATTATAACAAGTGTTAACGATCAATACCTAGCCTTTAGAATGTTGGAAGTCTCTCTGGAATCGCAGGGTTGCTGGTTAATGAAATGGCCAAAGGTCCTTAATATGAAAACCTAGTTTTTCATATATAACCGTCTCGGTTCGCAAGCTCGTGGGCTCTGCGAACTGACTCAGTTCGCAGCCCATGTTGAAGACTTCACAGACTGAAGATCACAGACTGATGATCACAGATTGAAGATCACAGACTGAGAGCACAGACTGAAGAGCACAGATTGAAGAATGAAAGTACAATCGTACAAAAGAAGTTCTTCTTTCCCAAGGCTATGGTACACAACTGAAGAGATGTTTGAGTAAAGTCAAACATTGGATAAAGGTTTACTTTTTCAGCAAAGAAACCTTTTACCTTTTGCTTTTTCTATTTCCAAGAAAAGCAAAAAGGGTAGAGTGCAAAGTTGCCCAAGATGAATGTGTTATCCCTTGGACAACTGACTGAGCTGGTTAATAGAAGTTGATACTCAACTCTATAAATAGCAGCTCAATAGCACTCTTCCAATATCCAAGTATCCGAGATAACCAAGCACTCAAAGCAAAATAGTATACAAGACCTTTAAGCTTAGGCTCAAAGCATTACCACACTAATTGTTAAAGTTTGTAGTGATAATTGTATCTTAATATACTAATACTTGGATCGTATTCAAACCATCTGTGTGGGTTTGAATCCTTTGTCATCTGTGTGAGACAAACACTTTATTGTGAATAATACTTTGATTCATAATAAACTCTGTGTTAAAATTAATCTTGTTTTCTGCCTAGATTAATTTAAACTTGTTTGATATAAAACTTGGATATAAACTAACACGTTAAGATAATTGTTATTTAATCTGTATCTAAATTTTGGGAACCTTGTGACCCAACAACTGGTATCAGAGCAAATAAAGATCTAATCTTTAACGATCAAAGGAACCCAGTTTATCAAACAATCATCTAAATCCATTTTTCTCTACATTTTTTTTTCCTTGAAAAATGACTTCCTCTATTGCTATGGCTGGGAAGGGAATTCCAATCTTCAATGGTGTAAATTTTACCCACTGGAAATTGAAAGCTGAATGGTTTCTTGCTAGCATTCATGATGAAATGCTTAGAGTCATTCAGGAAGGACCCATTATTCCTGGCAGAATAGTTCCTGCTACTTTAGATGCAAATGGTACTATTTTGACACCTGAAAAATTTGTTGAGGCTGCCAAAAATACCTGGACTGATCTAGACAGGAAACTATATGCTTTACACTTTAAGGCCAAATCCATACTGCGCAATGCAGTTACTGAGCCTATCTTTGCTAAGATATCTGGCTGCAAAACTGCTAAAGCCATATGGGATATGCTAACTGACCAATATGATGGTGTAAGTTTAGTACAATCCCAAAAGAAGAAGAATCTCATAAGAAATTATGAGAACTTCTCTGCTGGCCAAAATGAGTCATTAACTGATATTCATACCAGATTTCAGATCTTAATCAATGATCTTGAAAGGTATAATATCATCAAGGGACAGTTTGAAATCTGTGCAAAATTTGTTGATGTCATTCCAAACACTTTTTCTGAAGTTATCACTTTATTAATTGTAAGTGAAAAATTGGAGACATATGATCTCTCTTGCTTGTTTGGACTTCTACTAAACTTTGAAGAAACCAAAGCCAGAAAGGATCTAAATGCCAAAAGGATTGCAAAAGATCCATCTGCTGCCCTTGTTGCAACAACAAGGAAAAATAGAGAACTTTTCTCTAGAGCAGATTACCATCTTACTCTTACAGACTCGGAATCAGATGATGAAACTGAGTCTCTAGAAGCTGAAATGGCATTGCTAGCCCAAAGGTTAGAAAAAGCAAGATTCAAAGGTTCAAAAGGAAGGCCAACTTTTGATCCTAAGAAAGCTACTTGCTATAAATGTGGGCAAGTTGGTCATATTTCTTCTGACTGCAGAGTGAAGATTGCAGAATCTTCAAGTTCTGATAAGTGGGAAGAAAAGGCCAAGAAGTACAAGAAAAAGTACTTCAACTCCAAGAAAATTGGAGAGAAACAACAACCAAAGAAACTAGAGAAAGCTTTGGTTGTTGAACAATGGATAGATGAAGAATCTTCATCATCTGAGGATGATGAAGATATGTGCTTAATGGCTATCACAGAGAGCCAGTTTGACAAAGATGTCAAATTTGCAGAAAAGGCATGTGTTCATCCAGACTGTGACAGAGGATCTGCTTACAATGTAAATCATTTTAAACTTTACTATAGTGATGCAGAAAAACAGAAAATGTTTGAACACATCTATGTAGATTTTTTGAAAAGTCTAGAGGAAATTCAAGATTTAAAAACCAAACTCAGTCAAGTTCAAAAAGATCTACAATCAAAAGTGAATGAAATAAACCAAAATAAACAGTACAAACTTGAGCTTGATGCTCAATATGACCTTCTCAAAAAGATCAAGCTGGAAAAAGAAGCTTATAAAAACAAAGCTGATCATTATGAAAGGATCTGTAAATCTTGGTGTATTTCATCACTTAAAAATGTGGACTGTTTATCCAAACAGATTCCAGCTCAGATACAAGCGGTCATAGGTGATGAGTTTGATCTTAAAAGTCACATAAATTCAGAAATAAACTCAAAACCTACTATATTTGTACCTGAGATTTTACCTCATACTTTTAGTCATACTGTGGGAGACAAAGTTATATTGACAAATGCTTTTTTTAGACCAAAAATAGTTGCTAAAGAACTAGTATATGAGACAGAGCCAGACTCTGAAGACACAGACTCGGAAATCTCAGTCTGTGAAACATCTCAATCTGAACAGCCTGAACTTATAATCACTAATGAATCTTTAGAAACTATAGAACTTAAAAAGGAAAGATTTTTAAAAGGCAAAGTTAGTATTCTCACAGTACCATCTTTAAAAAGACAAAAAGAGGTAAAAAGAATCAAGAATAAACAGAAAGGTTACAATGTGTTTGAACCTTCTACATCTCAGTCTGTAACTGGTCCAGACAATAATATGCCAAATGATAAATCTAAAGGCATAAAACCAGTAACAAAGGAGTTAAAAAGATCTCAGTCTGTGAGAGCTATCTGTCAGTCAGGAAAAATCAATTTTCAGTCTGGCAAACTTAACTCCAAATCTGTTTGTGTTAACACTCAGTTTGACTCTCAAAAGTCAAATCTTAACAACCAGACTGAGACCATTAAGCTGCTTAGTGAAAACTTAATGAAGTTAACCACAGATTTTAAAACATTTGTTGAGTCAAAACAAGAGTTTAACAGAGGATCTAGTGCAAATAATAACCCAAAATCCAAAAGGACCATTATGTTGAACAGAAAATGTTACAACTTTGGAAATCTGGGACATGAAGGTATTAAATGCACAAAGTCCATTCTTAAATAGCCAAAGGCTGCTTTGATCAAACAAATGTCATCTACAAACAACAAAATCAAAAATAGAGAGGTTATAAGTCAACTTCACGGACTTAGCACCAAAACTGCTAAAGAATTGACTCCAACCAACTCTAAAGAACCCATCAAAAGATGGGTTCCCAAAAGTAACTAATCGATTTTGTTTGTCTTGTGCAGGGTAACAGCAAATGGTACCTAGACAGTGGATGCTCAAGACACATGACAGGCTCCTTGAAGAATCTGTCAGAGTTTGTAGAAGAAGAAGGACCTTCTGTCAAATATGGTGACAACTCTGTTGCCAAGATAAAAGGTTATGGTGTGGTGAAGGCTGGCAACATCAGAATAACAAAGGTGGCCTATGTTGAGGGATTAAAGCATAACCTGCAAAGTGCAAGCCAGATTTGTGATGATGATGGTGAAATCAGAATCAGAAAGGAGGCTGCTGTTATCTATAATTCTAAAGGCAAAGCTATATTAGTTGCCAAAAGAGAAAGAGATATTTATCTCTTGGATCTTTCTTCTGCAGACAATAAAGTAGAGACTTGTCTCTATACTCAGTCTGTGCCAGAACTAAGCTGGCTATGGCATAGAAGGTTATCCCACCTGAACTTCAAAAATATTAACCTCCTGTTAAAGAAGAAATTGGTTAGAGGTCTGCCTGATGTTACATTTGCAAAAGACAAACTTTGTCCTGCATGTACACTAGGGAAACAGACCAAGAACCATTTTCCATCCAAATTGTTAGCTACAATTGATCAACCACTGCATATGCTCCATATGGATCTGTTTGGACCCATGAGCATTAGCAGTTTGGGTGGAAAGAAGTATACACTTGTGGTTGTGGATGAATACACAAGGTATACTTGGGTCATCTTTCTTAAAGCTAAAAGTGATGCTCCTGAAGAGATTATTAATCTAATCAAGAGGGAAGAATTGCAGAAAGATGCACCTGTCAAGCAACTCAGGAGTGACCATGGTACAGAATTTAAGAATTCTACTCTCATTGAATTCTGTAATGACAAAGGCATTATTCAAAACTTTGCCTCTGTCAGAACTCCTCAACAAAATGGTGTTGCTGAGAGAAGAAATCGTACACTCATAAAAGCTGCAAGAACCATGTTATGCCATGGTCAAATGAAGATTTATTTTTGGGCAGAGGCAGTTAACACTGCCTGTTATACCCAAAATAGATCTATTTTGGTTAAAAGGCATGGCAAAACTGCATATGAGCTGTATCACAAGAAGGTTCCAACCATCCATTACTTCCAGACCTTTGGAAGTAGATGCTACATTCTCAATCAAAGAGATCAATTAGCAAAGATGGAACCTAAATCTGATGAAGGAATTTTTGTTGGCTATTCATCTATCTCAAAGGCCTACAGAGTCTACAACAACAGAAGGAATAAAATTGAAGAAACCATCAATGTCACCTTTGATGCTTCCTCTGCTAATGATGAACATGTTTCTCAGTCTGATGTTCATTTATTGGAAGATTTATCTGTTGTGGGATCTGAATCTCAAATTCCAGTTGTTGCTAACCAACAACAGGACTCTGAAAGTGATAATGAAGATGCTCAACCTGCCCATTCAATGACAGTACCTTCATCAACAGAAGATGAATCTGTGTCCAGAGATTCAAACTCTTCTGATACATGTGTTCAGTCTGATAGTTTTCAGTTTGTGAACTCTACAGACTCAGACTTGCCCTGTGTAGAAGATGATGCAGAACTCAGTCCTGCTATCCTTCCACCAAATGAGAATGATTTACCATCAAATGATGAATCACTTCTAGGAGTCAAAGAACACAAGTATCATCCAATTACAGAAATAATTGGAGATTATGTTTCTGGTGTACAAACAAGAGCTAAAGTGTCAAACTTATCTACTGCAAATTTCTGTTTCTACACAAACTTCCTGTCAATCATTGAACCAAAGAAAGCTGAAGAAGCCTTGAAAGATGATGATTGGGTTGAAGCAATGCAGGAAGAGTTAACAGAATTTGACAAAAACAATGTTTGGACCCTAGTTCCTGCTCCAAAAGGGAAAACCATTATTGGAACAAAATGGGTTTACAGAAACAAAATGGACAAGGATGGAGTGATAATCAGAAACAAGGCAAGGCTAGTTGCTCAAGGCTACAAGTAGGAAGAAGGCATTGATTATGATGAAACATTTGCCCCTGTAGCTAGAATTGAAGCAATAAGGTTATTCTTGGCATATGCTGCATTCAAGGACTTCAAAGTCTATCAAATGGATGTCAAGAGTGCATTTCTGAATGGTAACTTATAGGAGGAAGTCTATGTGAAACAACCTCCAGGTTTTGTAAGTTTCACTTTTCCAAATCATGTCTATAAATTGCAGAAAGCACTATATGGGCTAAAACAAGCTCCAAGAGCTTGGTATGACACCTTATCATCCTATCTTCTTAGTAATGACTTTACTAGAGGATCAATTGATAAAACTTTGTTCTTCAAAAGGAACAAGGCAGATGTCATACTAGTCCAAATCTATGTTGATGATATTATATTTGGATCTACTGATGAAAAATTGTGTAAATGGTTTTCAAACTTAATGTCAAAACAGTATCAAATGAGTATGATGGGTGAATTAACATACTTTCTTGGTCTACAAGTACATCAGAAACCTGATGGTATCTTCATCAACCAAGGTAAATATGTCAATGATCTACTTACTAAATATTCTTTAAAGGACTGTTCAATTATGAAAACACCAATGAGCACTGCAGATAAGTTGGATAAGGATCAGTCTGGTAAGTCAGTCTGTCAAACCACTTATAGAGGTATGATAGGATCTCTACTATACCTCACTGCAAGTAGACCAGATATCATGTTCTCAACATGTTTGTGTGCTAGATATCAATCTGAACCTAAAGAATCGCATCTAAAAGCTGTAAAAAGGATTTTTAGGTACCTAAAAGGTACTCCCAACCTGGGTCTTTGGTATCCCAAAGACTCTGGTTTTGATCTAATTGGATATACAGATGCAGATTATGCAGGTTGTAAATTAGACAGGAAAAGCACTTCTGGTGGATGTCAACTGCTAGGTGGCAAACTAGTCAGTTGGTCAAGCAAGAAACAGAATTCTGTTGCTACATCCACTGCAGAAGCAGAATAAGTGGCTGCTGGTAGTTTCTGTGCTCAATTGCTATGGATGCAACATCAACTAGCAGACTATGATTTGGTGTTCACAAAAACTCCAATCATGTGTGATAACCAAAGTGCCATTGCCATCACTGAGAATCCTGTATTTCACTCCAGGACAAAGCATATTGAGATCAGACATCACTTTATCAGAGATTGTGCTAAGAAAGGTAAAGTGATTCTCAAATATGTGCCCACAAATGACCAATTAGCAGATATCTTTACTAAACCTTTAAATGAAGATAGATTTTTGTATCTGCTTGGTCAACTAGGAATGCTCAACCCCTAGTAAAACCTTGAATCTGTATGATTCAATTCTCAGTCTGTGTCTGCTTTTCAATTTGTATAACTGTATTCTCAGCTACATACAATCAAAAAGCACAGACAAAGAGATGTTTTTGTACATACTTTCTAAGAAAATACCAAAAAGATTTTATACCTTCTGTTATTTTCTCTCAGTCTGACTGATTATATGTTTCAGTCTGTATAACTTCTTCCAAATTAGCTACACAGACTGACCATATTCATTCAGACTAGACCCTGTATTTTTTTGTGCTTTATTAATTCTTAAGGTTAGTATTTTAGTACTATTAGTATTAATACTGCTAGTTACTTTTAGTACTGTTGGTTAATACTTTTAGTACTTTTAGTTACTTTTATACTTTTAGTACTTTTAGTACTGATAAGACTTTTTAACACTGCCCCAAATGAATTCATATTTTAGCACTGCTGGTAAAGATTGGGCAGTTACCACTGTTAGTTAACTTTAGTACTGCCTTCGAAAGTTACTACTGTTAGTTAATTTTAGTACTGCTTTCACAAGTTAGTACTGTTAGCTATATCAATCTGTTACCACTGCTGGCACAAAAGTTTTTTTTTATTCTGTTATTTTCTCTTAGTCTGTCTGCTATATGGCTCAGTCTGTGTGACGTCACCCAGACTCATTGCACAGACTGGTTTTATACACTCAGACTAAATGTTTTTTTTGATATATTTATTTATCTATTATATTTTTTTATAAATAAACAACAATATCTTTGCAGAAACAGGGATAAACCGTCCAAGTGGGTCCCATTTAACGGAAATTTAATTTCTACAAATACCCATTTATGTTTTCTCCCTTTCTTCTTCATTCGTACTTGCACATCAAAAACAAACAGAGTTTCTAAACCCTAAATCGCTCAACCATTTTCAAAATCAATTTCTAAAAATTCTTCAATGGCTGATCAATGGGTTTACACGGCACCTGTCAACATCGCTGCGGCTAAACCCTTCAAACAAGGGAAACAGGTAAAACTCTGTATCAACAATCAAGTAGCTACCATTTCCATCCCTGATTCGAAAAAGAATAAAGGGTTTGAGGAACTAACTGCTTTTATGTCTGCTCATCCATTAAGGGGAGCGTTCTTTAACACAGTTCCTCAAATATACCCACATTTTTTAATGGAATGGTGGTATACTTGCTCCTCAAATAGTACCAATACTGCAATTACTGGTACTATTGATCATGGTAAACGGGCAGTTACCATTGATCAGGAGTTAATTAGGAATGTCTTAGACCTGCCTTTGGGAAATAATTTTGAACCTATTCCAACCAAAGAAGCAGCAAGGGCTTCTCTTCCTTTGGTTGGATATACCAAAGAAAAAGGCACAATTTTGATGTCAGGATTCACCCCCAAATGGAAATTTTTAATTTCTGGCATCATTAGGAGTCTAGGAGGTAAATCTGGTAGCACAGGGGAGCTAAATGAGTTTGAAACTCAGCTGTTGAGCTCATTCATCACTGGTTTAAACATCAACTTTGCAGAGTTGTATTTTCAAGAAATTTTAAAACTGGTGAATGAGTCAAACAGAATTTTTAATGTACCTTTTATAAGGCTACTCTCTCTGTGCATCCAATCCAGGTTAACTGGGTCTGTATATATGTCCTTTAATAATAAAGTGGCAGATATACCTGTTCCTGTGCTCACATATAAAGTGTTTAACCATCCGGTTCCACTTTCTGGAGCACCTATCACTGCTGCTATGCAGCACTGGATTGATCACCCATATGTTGCGTCTGCATCCATGGAGGGTGATGATTCAGATGATAGTATGGGTAATAAGACCCAGGCTGTTGAAGATCGTGTGGCTGAAGCAGAGCACACAGACTCCGGGGATACAGACTCAACTCAGTCTGTGCACTTGGAGTCAGACTTAAACATTCCTGAGTCTGTTCCATCTTCAACAGAAGATGCAGGTAGTACTTCTTCTTCATCTGAGGACATGGATACAGATCAACCCTCTTATCCTAGCCCATCCTCACCCACAAAAGAGAGTCACAAACAAACCAACCCAGATGAGTCACCACTCACTCTGGAGGAATCACCAGACTCAACCCCCAAAAGTATAGCACAAATGGAATCATCATCCATGGAACTGGATGTCAACAGAACACCTTCCAGTGCTGTAGACCATTCCATTACAGCTCTGCTAGAGTCTGTGGTGCCAATGGCTACCCAACTGACCCAACCTACACCTAGTTTAGTCAGCTTGGATACCCACATTGCTGCTGCTACACTGACCACTGTAGTAAGCATTGAAGAAGATGCTCCAATCCTGAGCACTACCAACCCCCTCTTTACCCCACTCACAATGGCTGGACCCATATTGACCACTAGTCCTGTACTAGTTCACACTCCGGTGAGTCTTTTCTTACACCCCTCTGCACAGATTGCCAATGCCCCAGTCATGTCACAGACTGAGGTACAGATCTCCTCTTCTTTGCTCCATGATCTACCATCTTATCACCAGATGGTTAGTGAGGGCATACAAACTTCAACATCAGTTGCCAGTGATACTGCTCCATTACACCTGGAACTGTTTGAGGCAACAGGTGCAACACAATCATTTCCCCGTGATATCTTATCCTATCACCGGATTAGATCTGAGGGAACAACTACACCACTCAATGCCTATGATCGCTTTTCCATGCACAGGACACAGAGTGAGGCAAAGAGTGCAACACCAAAAGATTTCAGTGATCTTGCTCAGTTTCAACATGAGTCAAGTGAGGAACACATACCATCACCCAATTCTAACCCCTCCAACCAGACCCAGTCTGTGCCTTCTAGTACACTTAATGATGTGCTTTCTGCCATCAACAGGTTGTCTGAATGGGTACAAACTGAGTTCAATAATAATAAGAAAGAGCTAGAGAAGATGAAGCATCTAGTCTCTACTATGGTGGATAAAGTGGATATGCTGGAGGAAAAGGTATCCAATAGGTTAGATGAAATGCAGACCACCCTCTCAAACTTGGTAGATGATGTCAAAAAGGGGGAGAAGATGAAGCATGGGTCTGCAGAAGCTAAAACCTCAAAAGATAAAGATTTAAATAATAAATCCTTAGATTTAGGGGGAGATAGCAGTGAGGGAGATGATGGAGATGATGGACCCGAAGGTACTAGGGTGAAGTCTCAGACTGAAGCTCAGTCTGTGCTACAGACTGAAGATATGAGTGCACAGACTGAGGGGGAGCAAGAAGGATTGTAGACAGGTGAACATACTGAGATGGTTGCACAGACTCAGGGGGAGTCATCCATTGTCTTACACATAGACCCAATTGCAACTATCTCAGCCCAAGGTCAGATGGAGTTGAAGAGACCAAGGGAAGAAGATGAAGATGTTCAACCACTGCAGATCAAAAGAGCCAGAAAGACAAAAAGAATGGCCAGGAGGATTCCTGAAAGGGATATCTTTGATTCCCCACCAAAGATGAAGGGGATCAAGACCTGGGATCAGTTTGTGAAGTTGGCTGAAGAACAGGACACTGATGGTGAAGATGATGATGCCATCAATCCTGACTGCAGTTCTGAGTCTGAAGTTTTCAGAAGATCAGATGATGATGAAGATGATGCTACTTTTGGAGGTGTAGGTGAAGGAGCCTCAAAAGTCAAGACTGGAGAGTCTCAGTCTGTGCCTTCTGAACCTGCACAAACTGAGACACAGCATCAATTACAGACTCAGAGCTCAGAGCAACCAGCAGCAAGCACTGATGCTCTAATTATCAGTGTTGAAGCCATCCAAGCTGAAGCTAATCCTGCTAGATCAACCACAACAACCAGAATACTGCCTCCAGGTAGAAGTGAACTTGAAGATAGAATGCGATGGAGAAGTGCTCATCTGATAAGCACTTATCCTGGGTCAAGCTCTACCATGGAAGAAGTAATGGATAAGGGTAAGGGCAAGGAGATTGCCTTATCCAAGCAGGAAAGATTAAGCAAGATCAAGAAGATGGTGGATGATCATGCTGCTGGAACAAGAAATCCTGAACTGTCAAATCTACAGGATGAGCTCTTGCAACAAGAAGCTACTGCTCAAGGTATGACCTTATCCGAATACTTAAATGTATTATCAATTGAAGAGCAGAAGCTGAAGGAAGCAAGATTTGTTGACATGCTCTCCAAAGAGTTAGAAGATGAAAGTTGTTCACAGACTCAGATCAGAAGGAGTCAAGTTGAGCAACAAATCAAAGAAGATGAGGAGCTGTCAACAAGATTACAGAAGATAGAGAGTCTAAAAGCGAAGCTACAATCCACTTTCCAAAAGTCAAAGCTCAAGCAAAAGATTAAAGACTGTCATCTGAATAAGATTGGACAGAGATTGAGGCTAGAGTTGACTTTGACCAAGAGCTCAAAAATGGTGTGGGTGGATGACCTGTACACTCTAGGACTTAAAGAATGGCAATCCATTGCTAATCTTTTGAAGAGTGCAGCTGACAAGGATCTGAAGAAAGAAGTTCTGGATGAGCTATCTTACCTGATTGAGCTAGTTCTCAGTCTGGGGCTCATCTCAGAAGAAGAGTACAAGTTGTTTTGCATAGCAAACAATTTTGTAATCAAGAAGAAGTCAGCTGGGTTATCCACAGAGAATGAGCAGAGAAGGGAGCATCCTCTACCCAAAGGTATCATTTTTATCGATAGATCCTATGTCCAGACTGACACAGTTGAAGGTCTGTGCTACAGAGATATCAATGGAATAGAGTGCTTCCAGGATCAAAACAGACTATATAGAGAGTCGCTGCTGCATTGCATTGCCCTGCTGAAGGAATGCAAACATTCTCAAGCCAAGCCATTTAGAAGAAGATTAATCAGCTGGCTATTCAACAACCTTTCCAAAATCAGGATGATGATTGGATTTGAAGACATCTGCAGGAAAATCATCCTGGAGTATCAAAAATTTGAAGACAAATCTGATAAGGAAATGGAAGAACTGTTGAAGAGGAAAGTGGAAAAGATGAAAGAGATCAAGGCTCAGAGAAAGAAGTGAAGATTGTTAAATTTTTGATTTACAATTTCATGTAATAATTGTAATATTCTTGTAAACTAACTATGACTTTGACTTTATGTATATAAGTCTAAATTCATAAGTTATGCTTTACTTTAGTATTTATTTTTTCTCCATTATCTTTTGTAAATAGATTTTGACATCATCAGATAGGGGGAGATTGTTGGGAAAAACAATGATCAAACCTAAGTTATAAATCTGATGAGTCAAAATCTATCTCAGTTGTATTCAGGAAAAACTTAGTGAATTCCTGAGTCTGTGGTTCTGAGTCTGTACCACACAGACTGAAGAATTGTTTCTGAGTCTGTGCTGCACAGACTGAAGAAATCCCACAGACTGAAAGCCGTGCTCTACTTGTAGACTTATGAATTCATCATCTGAAGAATGAAGATTGAAGACAAAAGACTTCACAGACTGAAGATCACAGACTGATGATCACAGATTGAAGATCACAGACTGAAGAGCACAGATTGAAGAATGAAAGTACAAGTGTACAGAAGATATTCTTCTCTCCTTAGGCTAGATACAACTGATAAGATGTTTGAGAAAGGTCAAACATCTAACAAAGGTTTTCTTCTCAGCAAAGAAACCTTTTACCTTTTTGCTTTTTCTGTTTCCAAGAAAAGCAAAAAGGGTGGCGTGCAAAGTTGCCCAAGATGCATCTGTTATCCCTTGGACAATTATGCAAGCTGGATAATATAGAGTTCACCCAACTCTATAAATAGCAGTTCAAAAAAGCACTGCTATATATCCAAGAAATTCAAGAGAATTAGTATACTAGACCTTTGAGCTTAGGCTAAAGCATTACCACACTTACTGTGAAGTTTGTAGTGATAACTGTATCTTTGTATACTACTTGGATCGTATTCAAACCATCTGTGTGGGTTTGAATACCTTGTCATCTTTGTGAGACAAACACTTTATTGTGAATAATACTTTGATTCATAATAAACTCTGTGTCAAAATTAATCTTGTTTTCCGCCTAGATTAATTTAAACTTGTTTGATATAAAACTTGGATATAAACTAACACGTTGAGATAACTGTTATTTAATCTGTATCTAAGTTTTGGGAACCTTGTGACCCAACAACTGGTATCAGAGCAAATAAAGATTTAATCTTTAACGATCAAAGGAACCTAGTTTATCAAACAATCATCTAAACCCATTTTTCTCTACATTTTCTACTTTGAAAAATGACTTCCTCTATTGCTATGGCTGGGAAGGGAATTCCAATATTCAATGGTGTAAATTTTACCCACTGGAAATTGAAAGCTGAATGGTTTCTTGCTAGCATTCATGATGAAATGCTTAGAGTCATTCAGGAAGGACCCATTATTCCTGGCAGAATAGTTCCTGCTACTTTAGATGCAAATGGTACTATTTTGACACCTGGAAAATTTGTTGAGGCTGCCAAAAGTACCTGGACTGATCTAGACAGGCAACTATATGCATTAGATTTTAAGGCCAAGTCCATACTGGGCAATGCAGTTACTGAGTCTATATTTGCTAAGATATCTGGCTGCAAAACTGCTAAAGCCATATGGGATATGCTAACTGACCAATATGATGGTGTAAGTTTAGTACAATCCCAAAAGAAGAAGAATCTCATAAGAAATTATGAGAACTTCTCTGCTGGTCAAGGAGAGTCATTAACTGATATTCATACCAGATTTCAGATCTTAATCAATGATCTTGAAAGGTATAATATCATCAAAGGACAGTTTGAAATCTGTGCAAAATTTGTTGATGTCATTCCAAACACTTTTTCTGAAGTTATCACTTCATTAATTGTAAGTGAAAAATTGGAGACATATGATCTCTCTGGCTTGTTTGGACTTCTACTAAACTTTGAAGAAACCAAAGCCAGAAAGGATCTAAATGCCAAAAGGATTGCAAAAGATCCATCTGCTGCCCTTGTTGCAACAACAAGGAAAAATAGAGAACTTTTCTCTAGAGTAGATTACCATCTTACTCTTACAGACTCAGAATCAGATGATGAAACTGAGTCTCTAGAAGCTGAAATGGCATTGCTAGCCCAAAGGTTAGAAAAAGCAAGATTCAAAGGTTCAAAAGGAAGGCCAACTTTTGATCCTAAGAAAGCTACTTGCTATAAATGTGGGCAAGTTGGTCATATTTCTTCTGACTGCAGAGTGAAGATTGCAGAATCTTCAAGTTCTGATAAGTGGGAAGAAAAGGCCAAGAAGTACAAGAAAAAGTACTTCAACTCCAAGAAAATTGGAGAGAAACAACAACCAAAGAAACTAGAGAAAGCTTTGGTTGTTGAACAATGGATAGATGAAGAATCTTCATCATCTGAGGATGATGAAGATATGTGCTTAATGGCTATCACAGAGAGCCAGTTTGACAAAGATGTCAAATTTGCAGAAAAGGCATGTGTTCATCCAGATTGGGACAGAGGATCTGCTTACAATGTAAATCATTTTAAACTTTACTATAGTGATGCAGAAAAACAGAAAATGTTTGAACACATTTATGTAGATTTTTTGAAAAGACTTGAGGAAATACAAGATTTAAAAACCAAACTCAGTCAAGTTCAAAAAGATCTACAATCAAAAGTGAATGAAATAAACCAAAATAAACAGTACAAACTTGAGCTTGATGCTCAATATGACCTTCTCAAAAAGATCAAGCTGGAAAAAGAAGCTTATAAAAACAAAGCTGATCATTATGAAAGGATCTGTAAATCTTGGTGTATTTCATCACTTAAAAATGTGGACTGTTTATCCAAACAGATTCCAGCTCAGATACAAGCAGTCATAGGTGATGAGTTTGATCTTAAAAGTCACATAAATTCAGAAATAAACTCAAAACCTACTATATTTGTACCTGAGATTTTACCTCATACTTTTAGTCATACTGTGGGAGACAAAGTTATATTGACAAATGCTTTTGTTAGACCAAAAATAGTTACTAAAGAACTAGTATATGAGACAGAGCCAGACTCTGAAGACACAGACTCAGAAATTTCAGTCTGTGAAACTTCTCAATCTGAACAGCCTGAACTCATAATCACTAATGAATCTTTAAGAACTATAGAACTTGAAAATAAAAGATTTATAAAAGGCAAAGTTAATATTCCCACAGTACCATCTTTAAAAAGACAAAAGGAGGTAAAAGGAATCAAGAATAAACAGAAAGGTTACAATGTGTTTGAACCTTCCACATCTCAGTCTGTAACTGGTCCAGACAATAATATGCCAAATGATAAATCTAAAGGCATAAAACCAGTAACAAAGGAGTTAAAAAGATCTCAGTCTGTGAGATCTAACTGTCAGTCTGGAAAACTAAATTTTCAGTCTGGCAAACTTAACTCCAAATCTGTTTGTGTTAACACTCAGTCTGACTCTCAAAAGTCAAATCTTAACAACCAGACTGAGACCATTAAGCTGCTTAGTGAAAACTTAATGAAGTTAACCACAGATTTTAAAACATTTGTTGAGTCAAAACAAGAGTTTAACAGAGGATCTAGTGCAAATGATAACCCAAAATCCAAAAGGACCATCATGTTGAACAGAAAATGTTACAACTGTGGAAATCTGGGACATGAAGGTATTAAATGCACAAAGTCCATTCTTAAACAGCCAAAGGCTGCTTTGATCAAACAAATGTCGTCTACAAACAACAAAATCAAAAATAGAGAGGTTAAAAGTCAACTTCACAGACTTAGCACCAAAACTGCTAAAGAATTGACTTCAACCAACTCTAAAGAACCCATCAAAAGATGGGTTCCCAAAAGTAACTAATTGATTTTGTTTGTCCTGTGCAGGGTAACAGCAAATGGTACCTAGACAGTGGATGCTCAAGACACATGACAGGTTCCTTGAAGAATCTGTCAGAGTTTGTAGAAGAAGAAGGACCTTCTGTCAAATATGGTGACAACTCTGTTGCCAAGATAAAAGGTTATGGTGTGGTGAAGGCTGGCAACATCAGAATAACAAAGGTGGCCTATGTTGAGGGATTAAAGCATAACCTGCTTAGTGCTAGCCAGATTTGTGATGATGATGGTGAAATCAGAATCAGAAAGAAGGCTGCTGTTATCTATAATTCCAAAGGCAAACCTATATTAGTTGCCAAAAGAGAAAGAGATATCTATCTCTTGGATCTTTCTTCTGCAGACAACAATGTAGAGACCTGTCTCTATACTCAGTCTGTGCCAGAACTAAGCTGGCTATGGCATAGGAGGTTATCCCACCTGAACTTCAAAAATATTAACCTCCTGTCAAAGAAGAAACTGGTTAGAGGTCTGCCTGATGTTACATTTGCAAAAGACAAACTTTGTCCTGCATGTACACTAGGGAAACAGACCAAGAACCATTTTCCATCCAAATTGTTAGCTACAATTGAACAACCACTGCATATGCTCCATATGGATCTGTTTGGACCCATGAGCATTAGCAGTTTGGGTGGAAAGAAGTATACACTTGTGGTTGTGGATGAATACACAAGGTATACTTGGGTCATCTTTCTTAAAGTTAAAAGTGATGCTCCTGAAGAGATTATTAATCTAATCAAGAGAGAAGAATTGCAGAAAGATGCACCTGTCAAGCAACTCAGGAGTGACCATGGTACAGAATTTAAGAATTCTACTCTCATTGAATTCTGTACTGACAAAGGCATTATTCAAAACTTTGCCTCTGTCAGAACTCCTCAACAAAATGGTGTTGCTGAGAGAAGAAATCGTACACTCATAGAAGCTGCAAGAACCATGTTATGCCATGGTCAAATGAAGGTTTGTTTTTGGGCAGAAGTAGTTAACACTGCCTGTTATACCCAAAATAGATCTATTTTGGTCAAAAGGCATGGCAAAACTGCATATGAGTTGTATCATAAGAAGGTTCCAACCATCCATTACTTCCAGACCTTTGGTAGTAAATGCTATATTCTCAATCAAAGAGATCAATTAGCTAAGATGGAACCAAAATCTGATGAAGGAATTTTTGTTGGCTATTCATCTATCTCAAAGGCCTACAGAGTCTACAACAACAGAAGGAATAAAATTGAAGAAACCATCAATGTCACCTTTGATGCTTCCTCTGCTAATGATGAACATGTTTCTCAGTCTGATGTTCAGTTGTTAGAAGATTTATCTGTTGTGGGATTTGAATCTCAAATCCCAGTTGTTGTTAACCAACAACAGGACTCTGAAAGTGATAATGAAGATGATCAACCTGCTCATTCTATGACAATACCTTCATCAACAGAAGATGAATCTGTGTCCAGAGATTCAAACTCTTCTGATACATGTGTTCAGTCTGATAGTTTTCAGTTTGTGAACTCTACAGACTCAGACTTGCCCTGTGTAGAAGATGATGCAGAACTCAGTCCTGCTATCCTTCCACCAAATGAGAATGATTTACCATCAAATGATGAATCACTTCTAGGAGTCAAAGAACACAAGTATCATCCAATTACAGAAATAATTGGAGATTATGTTTCTGGTGTACAAACAAGAGCTAAAGTGTCAAACTTATCTACTGCAAATTTCTGTTTCTACACAAACTTCCTGTCAATCATTGAACCAAAGAAAGCTGAAGAAGCCTTGAAAGATGATGATTGGGTTGAAGCAATGCAGGAAGAGTTAACAGAATTTGACAAAAACAATGTTTGGACCCTAGTTCCTGCTCCAAAAGGGAAAACCATTATTGGAACAAAATGGGTTTACAGAAACAAAATGGACAAGGATGGAGTGATAATCAGAAACAAGGCAAGGCTAGTTGCTCAAGGCTACAAGTAGGAAGAAGGCATTGATTATGATGAAACATTTGCCCCTGTAGCTAGAATTGAAGCAATAAGGTTATTCTTGGCATATGCTGCATTCAAGGACTTCAAAGTCTATCAAATGGATGTCAAGAGTGCATTTCTGAATGGTAACTTATAGGAGGAAGTCTATGTGAAACAACCTCCAGGTTTTGTAAGTTTCACTTTTCCAAATCATGTCTATAAATTGCAGAAAGCACTATATGGGCTAAAACAAGCTCCAAGAGCTTGGTATGACACCTTATCATCCTATCTTCTTAGTAATGACTTTACTAGAGGATCAATTGATAAAACTTTGTTCTTCAAAAGGAACAAGGCAGATGTCATACTAGTCCAAATCTATGTTGATGATATTATATTTGGATCTACTGATGAAAAATTGTGTAAATGGTTTTCAAACTTAATGTCAAAACAGTATCAAATGAGTATGATGGGTGAATTAACATACTTTCTTGGTCTACAAGTACATCAGAAACCTGATGGTATCTTCATCAACCAAGGTAAATATGTCAATGATCTACTTACTAAATATTCTTTAAAGAACTGTTCAATTATGAAAACACCAATGAGCACTGCAGATAAGTTGGATAAGGATCAGTCTGGTAAGTCAGTCTGTCAAACCACTTATAGAGGTATGATAGGATCTCTACTATACCTCACTGCAAGTAGACCAGATATCATGTTCTCAACATGTTTGTGTGCTAGATATCAATCTGAACCTAAAGAATCGCATCTAAAAGCTGTAAAAAGGATTTTTAGGTACCTAAAAGGTACTCCCAACCTGGGTCTTTGGTATCCCAAAGACTCTGGTTTTGATCTAATTGGATATACAAATGCAGATTATGCAGGTTGTAAATTAGACAGGAAAAGCACTTCTGGTGGATGTCAACTGCTAGGTGGCAAACTAGTCAGTTGGTCAAGCAAGAAACAGAATTCTGTTGCTACATCCACTGCAGAAGCAGAATATGTGGCTGCTGGTAGTTGCTGTGCTCAATTGCTATGGATGCAACATCAACTAGCAGACTATGATTTGGTGTTCACAAAAACTCCAATCATGTGTGATAACCAAAGTGCCATTGCCATCACTGAGAATCCTGTATTTCACTCCAGGACAAAGCATATTGAGATCAGACATCACTTTATCAGAGATTGTGCTGAGAAAGGTAAAGTGATTCTCAAATATGTGCCCACAAATGACCAATTAGCAGATATCTTTACTAAACCTTTAAATGAAGATAGATTTTTGTATCTGCTTGGTCAACTAGGAATGCTCAACCCCTAGTAAAACCTTGAATCTGTATGATTCAATTCTCAGTCTGTGTCTGCTTTTCAATTTGTATAACTGTATTCTCAGCTACATACAATCAAAAAGCACAGACAAAGAGATGTTTTTGTACATACTTTCTAAGAAAATACCAAAAAGATTTTATACCTTCTGTTATTTTCTCTCAGTCTGACTGATTATATGTTTCAGTCTGTATAACTTCTTCCAAATTAGCTACACAGACTGACCATATTCATTCAGACTAGACCCTGTATTTTTTTGTGCTTTATTAATTCTTAAGGTTAGTATTTTAGTACTATTAGTATTAATACTGCTAGTTACTTTTAGTACTGCTGGTTAATACTTTTAGTACTTTTAGTTACTTTTATACTTTTAGTACTTTTAGTACTGATAAGACTTTTTAACACTGCCCCAAATGAATTCATATTTTAGCACTGCTGGTAAAGATTGGGCAGTTACCACTGTTAGTTAACTTTAGTACTGCCTTCGAAAGTTACTACTGTTAGTTAATTTTAGTACTGCTTTCACAAGTTAGTACTGTTAGCTATATCAATCTGTTACCACTGCTGGCACAAAAGTTTTTTTTTATTCTGTTATTTTCTCTTAGTCTGTCTGCTATATGGCTCAGTCTGTGTGACGTCACCCAGACTCATTGCACAGACTGGTTTTATACACTCAGACTAAATGTTTTTTTTGATATATTTATTTATCTATTATATTTTTTTATAAATAAACAACAATATCTTTGCAGAAACAGGGATAAACCGTCCAAGTGGGTCCCATTTAACGGAAATTTAATTTCTACAAATACCCATTTATGTTTTCTCCCTTTCTTCTTCATTCGTACTTGCACATCAAAAACAAACAGAGTTTCTAAACCCTAAATCGCTCAACCATTTTCAAAATCAATTTCTAAAAATTCTTCAATGGCTGATCAATGGGTTTACACGGCACCTGTCAACATCGCTGCGGCTAAACCCTTCAAACAAGGGAAACAGGTAAAACTCTGTATCAACAATCAAGTAGCTACCATTTCCATCCCTGATTCGAAAAAGAATAAAGGGTTTGAGGAACTAACTGCTTTTATGTCTGCTCATCCATTAAGGGGAGCGTTCTTTAACACAGTTCCTCAAATATACCCACATTTTTTAATGGAATGGTGGTATACTTGCTCCTCAAATAGTACCAATACTGCAATTACTGGTACTATTGATCATGGTAAACGGGCAGTTACCATTGATCAGGAGTTAATTAGGAATGTCTTAGACCTGCCTTTGGGAAATAATTTTGAACCTATTCCAACCAAAGAAGCAGCAAGGGCTTCTCTTCCTTTGGTTGGATATACCAAAGAAAAAGGCACAATTTTGATGTCAGGATTCACCCCCAAATGGAAATTTTTAATTTCTGGCATCATTAGGAGTCTAGGAGGTAAATCTGGTAGCACAGGGGAGCTAAATGAGTTTGAAACTCAGCTGTTGAGCTCATTCATCACTGGTTTAAACA
Organism: Gnaphalium uliginosum; assembly: GCA_963930675.1. Taxonomy (NCBI): domain Eukaryota; kingdom Viridiplantae; phylum Streptophyta; class Magnoliopsida; order Asterales; family Asteraceae; genus Gnaphalium; species Gnaphalium uliginosum. The sequence continues at coordinate 36,135,971 of OZ005684.1, forward strand.
TCAACTTTGCAGAGTTGTATTTTCAAGAAATTTTAAAACTGGTGAATGAGTCAAACAGAATTTTTAATGTACCTTTTATAAGGCTACTCTCTCTGTGCATCCAATCCAGGTTAACTGGGTCTGTATATATGTCCTTTAATAATAAAGTGGCAGATATACCTGTTCCTGTGCTCACATATAAAGTGTTTAACCATCCGGTTCCACTTTCTGGAGCACCTATCACTGCTGCTATGCAGCACTGGATTGATCACCCATATGTTGCGTCTGCATCCATGGAGGGTGATGATTCAGATGATAGTATGGGTAATAAGACCCAGGCTGTTGAAGATCGTGTGGCTGAAGCAGAGCACACAGACTCCGGGGATACAGACTCAACTCAGTCTGTGCACTTGGAGTCAGACTTAAACATTCCTGAGTCTGTTCCATCTTCAACAGAAGATGCAGGTAGTACTTCTTCTTCATCTGAGGACATGGATACAGATCAACCCTCTTATCCTAGCCCATCCTCACCCACAAAAGAGAGTCACAAACAAACCAACCCAGATGAGTCACCACTCACTCTGGAGGAATCACCAGACTCAACCCCCAAAAGTATAGCACAAATGGAATCATCATCCATGGAACTGGATGTCAACAGAACACCTTCCAGTGCTGTAGACCATTCCATTACAGCTCTGCTAGAGTCTGTGGTGCCAATGGCTACCCAACTGACCCAACCTACACCTAGTTTAGTCAGCTTGGATACCCACATTGCTGTTGCTACACTGACCACTGTAGTAAGCATTGAAGAAGATGCTCCAATCCTGAGCACTACCAACCCCCTCTTTACCCCACTCACAATGGCTGGACCCATATTGACCACTAGTCCTGTACTAGTTCACACTCCGGTGAGTCTTTTCTTACACCCCTCTGCACAGATTGCCAATGCCCCAGTCATGTCACAGACTGAGGTACAGATCTCCTCTTCTTTGCTCCATGATCTACCATCTTATCACCAGATGGTTAGTGAGGGCATACAAACTTCAACATCAGTTGCCAGTGATACTGTTCCATTACACCAGGGACTGTTTGAGGCAACAGGTGCAACACAATCATTTCCCAGTGATATCTTATCCTATCACCGGATTAGATCTGAGGGAACAACTACACCACTCAATGCCTATGATCGCTTTTCCATGCACAGGACACAGAGTGAGGCAAAGAGTGCAACACCAAAAGATTTCAGTGATCTTGCTCAGTTTCAACATGAGTCAAGTGAGGAACACATACCATCACCCAATTCTAACCCCTCCAACCAGACCCAGTCTGTGCCTTCTAGTACACTTAATGATGTGCTTTCTGCCATCAACAGGTTGTCTGAATGGGTACAGACTGAGTTCAATAATAATAAGAAAGAGCTAGAGAAGATGAAGCATCTAGTCTCTACTATGGTGGATAAAGTGGATATGCTGGATGAAAAGGTATCCAATAGGTTAGATGAAATGCAGACCACCCTCTCAAACTTGGTAGATGATGTCAAAAAGGGGGAGAAGATGAAGCATGGGTCTGCAGAAGCTAAAACCTCAAAAGATAAAGATTTAAATAATAAATCCTTAGATTTAGGGGGAGATAGCAGTGAGGGAGATGATGGAGATGATGGACCCGAAGGTACTAGGGTGAAGTCTCAGACTGAAGCTCAGTCTGTGCTACAGACTGAAGATATGAGTGCACAGACTGAGGGGGAGCAAGAAGGATGCAGACAGGTGAACATACTGAGATGGTTGCACAGACTCAGGGGGAGTCATCCATTGTCTTACACATAGACCCAATTGCAACTATCTCAGCCCAAGGTCAGATGGAGTTGAAGAGACCAAGGGAAGAAGATGAAGATGTTCAACCACTGCAGATTAAAAGAGCCAGAAAGACAAAAAGAATGGCCAGGAGGATTCCTGAAAGGGATATCTTTGATTCCCAACCAAAGATGAAGGGGATCAAGACCTGGGATCAGTTTGTGAAGTTGGCTGAAGAACAGGACATTGATGGTGAAGATGATGATGCCATCAATCCTGACTGCAGTTCTGAGTCTGAAGTTTTCAGAAGATCAGATGATGATGAAGATGATGCTACTTTTGGAGGTGTAGGTGAAGGAGCCTCAAAAGTCAAGACTGGAGAGTCTCAGTCTGTGCCTTCTGAACCTGCACAAACTGAGACACAGCATCAATTACAGACTCAGAGCTCAGAGCAACCAGCAGCAAGCACTGATGCTCTAATTATCAGTGTTGAAGCCATCCAAGCTGAAGCTAATCCTGCTAGATCAACCACAACAACCAGAATACTGCCTCCAGGTAGAAGTGAACTTGAAGATAGAATGCGATGGAGAAGTGCTCATCTGATAAGCACTTATCCTGGGTCAAGCTCTACCATGGAAGAAGTAATGGATAAGGGTAAGGGCAAGGAGATTGCCTTATCCAAGCAGGAAAGATTAAGCAAGATCAAGAAGATGGTGGATGATCATGCTGCTGGAACAAGAAATCCTGAACTGTCAAATCTACAGGATGAGCTCTTGCAACAAGAAGCTACTGCTCAAGGTATGACCTTATCCGAATACTTAAATGTATTATCAATTGAAGAGGAGAAGCTGAAGGAAGCAAGATTTGTTGACATGCTCTCCAAAGAGTTAGAAGATGAAAGTTGTTCACAGACTCAGATCAGAAGGAGTCAAGTTGAGCAACAAATCAAAGAAGATGAGGAGCTGTCAACAAGATTACAGAAGATAGAGAGTCTAAAAGCGAAGCTACAATCCACTTTCCAAAAGTCAAAGCTCAAGCAAAAGATTAAAGACTGTCATCTGAATAAGATTGGACAGAGATTGAGGCTAGAGTTGACTTTGACCAAGAGCTCAAAAATGGTGTGGGTGGATGACCTGTACACTCTAGGACTTAAAGAATGGCAATCCATTGCTAATCTTTTGAAGAGTGCAGCTGACAAGGATCTGAAGAAAGAAGTTCTGGATGAGCTATCTTACCTGATTGAGCTAGTTCTCAGTCTGGGGCTCATCTCAGAAGAAGAGTACAAGTTGTTTTGCATAGAAAACAATTTTGTAATCAAGAAGAAGTCAGCTGGGTTATCCACAGAGAATGAGCAGAGAAGGGAGCATCCTCTACCCAAAGGTATCATTTTTATCGATAGATCCTATGTCCAGACTGACACAGTTGAAGATCTGTGCTACAGAGATATCAATGGAATAGAGTGCTTCCAGGATCAAAACAGACTATATAGAGAGTCGCTGCTGCATTGCATTGCCCTGCTGAAGGAATGCAAACATTCTCAAGCCAAGCCATTTAGAAGAAGATTAATCAGCTGGCTATTCAACAACCTTTCCAAAATCAGGATGATGATTGGATTTGAAGACATCTGCAGGAAAATCATCCTGGAGTATCAAAAATTTGAAGACAAATCTGATAAGGAAATGGAAGAACTGTTGAAGAGGAAAGTGGAAAAGATGAAAGAGATCAAGGCTCAGAGAAAGAAGTGAAGATTGTTAAATTTTTGATTTACAATTTCATGTAATAATTGTAATATTCTTGTAAACTAACTATGACTTTGACTTTATGTATATAAGTCTAAATTCATAAGTTATGCTTTACTTTAGTATTTATTTTTTCTCCATTATCTTTTGTAAATAGATTTTGACATCATCAGATAGGGGGAGATTGTTGGGAAAAACAATGATCAAACCTAAGTTATAAATCTGATGAGTCAAAATCTATCTCAGTTGTATTCAGGAAAAACTTAGTGAATTCCTGAGTCTGTGGTTCTGAGTCTGTACCACACAGACTGAAGAATTGTTTCTGAGTCTGTGCTGCACAGACTGAAGAAATCCCACAGACTGAAAGCCGTGCTCTACTTGAAGACTTATGAATTCATCATCTGAAGAATGAAGATTGAAGACAAAAGACTTCACAGACTGAAGATCACAGACTGATGATCACAGATTGAAGATCACAGACTGAAGAGCACAGATTGAAGAATAAAAGTACAAGTGTACAGAAGATATTCTTCTTTCCTTAGGCTAGATACAACTGATAAGATGTTTGAGAAAGGTCAAACATCTAACAAAGGTTTTCTTCTCAGCAAAGAAACCTTTTACCTTTTTGCTTTTTCTGTTTCCAAGAAAAGCAAAAAGGGTGGCGTGCAAAGTTGCCCAAGATGCATCTGTTATCCCTTGGACAATTATGCAAGCTGGATAATATAGAGTTCACCCAACTCTATAAATAGCAGTTCAAAAAAGCACTGCTATATATCCAAGAAATTCAAGAGAATTAGTATACTAGACCTTTGAGCTTAGGCTAAAGCATTACCACACTTACTGTGAAGTTTGTAGTGATAACTGTATCTTTGTATACTACTTGGATCGTATTCAAACCATCTGTGTGGGTTTGAATACCTTGTCATCTTTGTGAGACAAACACTTTATTGTGAATAATACTTTGATTCATAATAAACTCTGTGTCAAAATTAATCTTGTTTTCCGCCTAGATTAATTTAAACTTGTTTGATATAAAACTTGGATATAAACTAACACGTTGAGATAACTGTTATTTAATCTGTATCTAAGTTTTGGGAACCTTGTGACCCAACATATAGTTTTTAAAGATTCATTAGTGATTATAAGTTCAGGCTGTTCAGATTGAGAAGTTTCACAGACTGAGATTTCTGAGTCTATGTCTTCAGAGTCTGGCTCTGTCTCATATACTAGTTCTTTAGCAACTATTTTTGGTCTTACAAAGGCATTTGACAATATAACTTTATCTCCCACAGTATGACTAAAAGTATGAGGTAAAATTTCAGGTACAAATATAGTAGGTTTTGAGTTTATTTATGAATTTATATGGCTTTTAAGATCAAACTCATCACCTATCACCGCTTGTATCTGAGCTGGAATCTGTTTGGATAAACAGTCCACATTTTTAAGTGATGAAATACACCAAGATTTACAGATCCTCTCATAATGATCAGCTTTGTTTTTATAAGCTTTGTTTTTCAAGACTGATCCTTTTGAGAATATCATATTGAACATCAAGCTCACGTTTATACTGTTTATTTTGGCTTATTTCTTTCACTTTTGACCGTAGATCTTTTTGAACTTGACTGAGTTTAGTTTTTAAATCTTGTATTTCCTCAAGTCTTTTCAAAAAGTCTACATAGATGTGTTCAAACATTTTCTGTTTTTCTGCATCACTATAGTAAAGTTTAAAATGATTTACATTGTAAGCAGATCCTCTGTCCCAATCTGGATGAACACATGCTTTTTCTGCAAATTTGACATCTTTGTCAAACTGGCTCTCTATGATAGCCATTAAGCACATATCTTCATCATCCTCAGATGATAAAGATTCTTCATCAATCCATTGTTCAACAACCAAAGCTTTCTCTAGTTTCTTTGGTTGCTGTTTCTCTCAAATTTTCTTGGAGTTGAACTACTTTCTTTTGTACTTCATGGCCTTTTCTACCCACTTATCAGAACTTGAAGATTCTTGTAAGTCCGGTTGTATCAGATCGATAACGAGGTTATCTAAGGTATTAAGGTGCGGAATCCCTCAATACTAGTTATAGGATCTATAACGAATTCTTTCGCAATATATTAGCAAATCAATTGTCTAATTGCTTTGTATCGATTATAACAAGTGTTAACGATCAATACCTAGCCTTTAGAATGTTGGAAGTCTCTCTGGAATCGCAGGGTTGCTGGTTAATGAAATGGCCAAAGGTCCTTAATATGAAAACCTAGTTTTTCATATATAACCGTCTCGGTTCGCAAGCTCGTGGGCTCTGCGAACTGACTCAGTTCGCAGCCCATGTTGAAGACTTCACAGACTGAAGATCACAGACTGATGATCACAGATTGAAGATCACAGACTGAGAGCACAGACTGAAGAGCACAGATTGAAGAATGAAAGTACAATCGTACAAAAGAAGTTCTTCTTTCCCAAGGCTATGGTACACAACTGAAGAGATGTTTGAGTAAAGTCAAACATTGGATAAAGGTTTACTTTTTCAGCAAAGAAACCTTTTACCTTTTGCTTTTTCTATTTCCAAGAAAAGCAAAAAGGGTAGAGTGCAAAGTTGCCCAAGATGAATGTGTTATCCCTTGGACAACTGACTGAGCTGGTTAATAGAAGTTGATACTCAACTCTATAAATAGCAGCTCAATAGCACTCTTCCAATATCCAAGTATCCGAGATAACCAAGCACTCAAAGCAAAATAGTATACAAGACCTTTAAGCTTAGGCTCAAAGCATTACCACACTAATTGTTAAAGTTTGTAGTGATAATTGTATCTTAATATACTAATACTTGGATCGTATTCAAACCATCTGTGTGGGTTTGAATCCTTTGTCATCTGTGTGAGACAAACACTTTATTGTGAATAATACTTTGATTCATAATAAACTCTGTGTTAAAATTAATCTTGTTTTCTGCCTAGATTAATTTAAACTTGTTTGATATAAAACTTGGATATAAACTAACACGTTAAGATAATTGTTATTTAATCTGTATCTAAATTTTGGGAACCTTGTGACCCAACAACTGGTATCAGAGCAAATAAAGATCTAATCTTTAACGATCAAAGGAACCCAGTTTATCAAACAATCATCTAAATCCATTTTTCTCTACATTTTTTTTTCCTTGAAAAATGACTTCCTCTATTGCTATGGCTGGGAAGGGAATTCCAATCTTCAATGGTGTAAATTTTACCCACTGGAAATTGAAAGCTGAATGGTTTCTTGCTAGCATTCATGATGAAATGCTTAGAGTCATTCAGGAAGGACCCATTATTCCTGGCAGAATAGTTCCTGCTACTTTAGATGCAAATGGTACTATTTTGACACCTGAAAAATTTGTTGAGGCTGCCAAAAATACCTGGACTGATCTAGACAGGAAACTATATGCTTTACACTTTAAGGCCAAATCCATACTGCGCAATGCAGTTACTGAGCCTATCTTTGCTAAGATATCTGGCTGCAAAACTGCTAAAGCCATATGGGATATGCTAACTGACCAATATGATGGTGTAAGTTTAGTACAATCCCAAAAGAAGAAGAATCTCATAAGAAATTATGAGAACTTCTCTGCTGGCCAAAATGAGTCATTAACTGATATTCATACCAGATTTCAGATCTTAATCAATGATCTTGAAAGGTATAATATCATCAAGGGACAGTTTGAAATCTGTGCAAAATTTGTTGATGTCATTCCAAACACTTTTTCTGAAGTTATCACTTTATTAATTGTAAGTGAAAAATTGGAGACATATGATCTCTCTTGCTTGTTTGGACTTCTACTAAATTTTGAAGAAACCAAAGCCAGAAAGGATCTAAATGCCAAAAGGATTGCAAAAGATCCATCTGCTGCCCTTGTTGCAACAACAAGGAAAAATAGAGAACTTTTCTCTAGAGCAGATTACCATCTTACTCTTACAGACTCGGAATCAGATGATGAAACTGAGTCTCTAGAAGCTGAAATGGCATTGCTAGCCCAAAGGTTAGAAAAAGCAAGATTCAAAGGTTCAAAAGGAAGGCCAACTTTTGATCCTAAGAAAGCTACTTGCTATAAATGTGGGCAAGTTGGTCATATTTCTTCTGACTGCAGAGTGAAGATTGCAGAATCTTCAAGTTCTGATAAGTGGGAAGAAAAGGCCAAGAAGTACAAGAAAAAGTACTTCAACTCCAAGAAAATTGGAGAGAAACAACAACCAAAGAAACTAGAGAAAGCTTTGGTTGTTGAACAATGGATAGATGAAGAATCTTCATCATCTGAGGATGATGAAGATATGTGCTTAATGGCTATCACAGAGAGCCAGTTTGACAAAGATGTCAAATTTGCAGAAAAGGCATGTGTTCATCCAGACTGTGACAGAGGATCTGCTTACAATGTAAATCATTTTAAACTTTACTATAGTGATGCAGAAAAACAGAAAATGTTTGAACACATCTATGTAGATTTTTTGAAAAGTCTAGAGGAAATTCAAGATTTAAAAACCAAACTCAGTCAAGTTCAAAAAGATCTACAATCAAAAGTGAATGAAATAAACCAAAATAAACAGTACAAACTTGAGCTTGATGCTCAATATGACCTTCTCAAAAAGATCAAGCTGGAAAAAGAAGCTTATAAAAACAAAGCTGATCATTATGAAAGGATCTGTAAATCTTGGTGTATTTCATCACTTAAAAATGTGGACTGTTTATCCAAACAGATTCCAGCTCAGATACAAGCGGTCATAGGTGATGAGTTTGATCTTAAAAGTCACATAAATTCAGAAATAAACTCAAAACCTACTATATTTGTACCTGAGATTTTACCTCATACTTTTAGTCATACTGTGGGAGACAAAGTTATATTGACAAATGCTTTTTTTAGACCAAAAATAGTTGCTAAAGAACTAGTATATGAGACAGAGCCAGACTCTGAAGACACAGACTCGGAAATCTCAGTCTGTGAAACATCTCAATCTGAACAGCCTGAACTTATAATCACTAATGAATCTTTAGAAACTATAGAACTTAAAAAGGAAAGATTTTTAAAAGGCAAAGTTAGTATTCTCACAGTACCATCTTTAAAAAGACAAAAAGAGGTAAAAAGAATCAAGAATAAACAGAAAGGTTACAATGTGTTTGAACCTTCTACATCTCAGTCTGTAACTGGTCCAGACAATAATATGCCAAATGATAAATCTAAAGGCATAAAACCAGTAACAAAGGAGTTAAAAAGATCTCAGTCTGTGAGAGCTATCTGTCAGTCAGGAAAAATCAATTTTCAGTCTGGCAAACTTAACTCCAAATCTGTTTGTGTTAACACTCAGTTTGACTCTCAAAAGTCAAATCTTAACAACCAGACTGAGACCATTAAGCTGCTTAGTGAAAACTTAATGAAGTTAACCACAGATTTTAAAACATTTGTTGAGTCAAAACAAGAGTTTAACAGAGGATCTAGTGCAAATAATAACCCAAAATCCAAAAGGACCATTATGTTGAACAGAAAATGTTACAACTTTGGAAATCTGGGACATGAAGGTATTAAATGCACAAAGTCCATTCTTAAATAGCCAAAGGCTGCTTTGATCAAACAAATGTCATCTACAAACAACAAAATCAAAAATAGAGAGGTTATAAGTCAACTTCACGGACTTAGCACCAAAACTGCTAAAGAATTGACTCCAACCAACTCTAAAGAACCCATCAAAAGATGGGTTCCCAAAAGTAACTAATCGATTTTGTTTGTCTTGTGCAGGGTAACAGCAAATGGTACCTAGACAGTGGATGCTCAAGACACATGACAGGCTCCTTGAAGAATCTGTCAGAGTTTGTAGAAGAAGAAGGACCTTCTGTCAAATATGGTGACAACTCTGTTGCCAAGATAAAAGGTTATGGTGTGGTGAAGGCTGGCAACATCAGAATAACAAAGGTGGCCTATGTTGAGGGATTAAAGCATAACCTGCAAAGTGCAAGCCAGATTTGTGATGATGATGGTGAAATCAGAATCAGAAAGGAGGCTGCTGTTATCTATAATTCTAAAGGCAAAGCTATATTAGTTGCCAAAAGAGAAAGAGATATTTATCTCTTGGATCTTTCTTCTGCAGACAATAAAGTAGAGACTTGTCTCTATACTCAGTCTGTGCCAGAACTAAGCTGGCTATGGCATAGAAGGTTATCCCACCTGAACTTCAAAAATATTAACCTCCTGTTAAAGAAGAAATTGGTTAGAGGTCTGCCTGATGTTACATTTGCAAAAGACAAACTTTGTCCTGCATGTACACTAGGGAAACAGACCAAGAACCATTTTCCATCCAAATTGTTAGCTACAATTGATCAACCACTGCATATGCTCCATATGGATCTGTTTGGACCCATGAGCATTAGCAGTTTGGGTGGAAAGAAGTATACACTTGTGGTTGTGGATGAATACACAAGGTATACTTGGGTCATCTTTCTTAAAGCTAAAAGTGATGCTCCTGAAGAGATTATTAATCTAATCAAGAGGGAAGAATTGCAGAAAGATGCACCTGTCAAGCAACTCAGGAGTGACCATGGTACAGAATTTAAGAATTCTACTCTCATTGAATTCTGTAATGACAAAGGCATTATTCAAAACTTTGCCTCTGTCAGAACTCCTCAACAAAATGGTGTTGCTGAGAGAAGAAATCGTACACTCATAAAAGCTGCAAGAACCATGTTATGCCATGGTCAAATGAAGATTTATTTTTGGGCAGAGGCAGTTAACACTGCCTGTTATACCCAAAATAGATCTATTTTGGTTAAAAGGCATGGCAAAACTGCATATGAGCTGTATCACAAGAAGGTTCCAACCATCCATTACTTCCAGACCTTTGGAAGTAGATGCTACATTCTCAATCAAAGAGATCAATTAGCAAAGATGGAACCTAAATCTGATGAAGGAATTTTTGTTGGCTATTCATCTATCTCAAAGGCCTACAGAGTCTACAACAACAGAAGGAATAAAATTGAAGAAACCATCAATGTCACCTTTGATGCTTCCTCTGCTAATGATGAACATGTTTCTCAGTCTGATGTTCATTTATTGGAAGATTTATCTGTTGTGGGATCTGAATCTCAAATTCCAGTTGTTGCTAACCAACAACAGGACTCTGAAAGTGATAATGAAGATGCTCAACCTGCCCATTCAATGACAGTACCTTCATCAACAGAAGATGAATCTGTGTCCAGAGATTCAAATTCTTCTGATACATGTGTTCAGTCTGGTAGTTTTCAGTCTGTGAACTCTACAGACTCAGACTTGGCCTGTGTAGAAGATGACGCAGAACTCTGTCCTGCTATTCTTCCACCAAATGAGAATGATTTACCATTCAATGATGAATCATTTCTATGAGTCAAAGAACACAAGTATCATCCAATTACAGAAATAATTGGAAATTATGTTTCTGGTGTACAAACAAGAGCTCAAGTATCAAGCTCACCTACTGCAAATTTCTGTTACTTCACAAACTTCCTGTCAATCATTGAACCAAAGAAAGCTGAAGAAGCCTTGAAAGATGATGATTGGGTTGAAGCAATGCAGGAAGAGTTAACAGAATTTGACAGAAACAATGTTTGGACCCTAGTTCCTGCTCCAAAAGGAAAAACCATTATTGGAACTAAATGGGTTTACAGAAACAAGATGGACAAGGATGGAGTGATAATAAGGAACAAAGCAAGGCTAGTTGCTGTGACACCCGACAAATTAGGCCGTCATTAGTGATTAATCATAGATCATTATTGCATGTAATTAGTGTGAAATAGGACTAATTGCGATAACACCTTGTATATTGTATTATACGCACGTACGTAATTAAATTTAAATTACGCAAATTCGATCGGATGGAATCCGACACAATAAATATGGACGTTGGTGAAAAACATTTTTATTAAATAACATAATTAGGACAATTAATTGTTATTTAACTTATATTATCACGATAATATCTAAAACGTTTTACGTTTTCTACAAAACGTATCGTACGCAACAAAAACGCGCGAATCGAATCCGACACCGAAAGAAACCCATCAAACGTTTTGAAGAGGGTCCAATAAAAGATTTAAGAATGTTTGATCAATCTAAAATAGCAACGAGGTATTGAAAACAACACGCGAAAAGTAAACGTTAATAATTAAATTTTAAAACACGCGATTAACGTTTAACCGACCGAATAACGTAACACGAAATCGAGAAGCAAGACGCGAGCCCGAAAACCAACATTGGGCCAAGCCCAATGTCGGCCCAGCCCAGCCCATGACCGGCCCAAAACCCTTGGCCCTTTTCCCCCTCTCTTTGACTCCACAATTCTCACTCAAACCCTCACACTTCTCACACAATCAAACCTTCTTTTCTCTCTCAATTCCCCACCCTCTCTCAAACCCAGCCCTAACCACCACCACCCCCACCATTACCAGCCTCTTCCAAGAGCTCTAGCCAACACCAATATCATCTACAACGTCACGAAGAAGAAGGTCAAGCGAAGAACAAGGAGCGAAACCGCAGCAGCCCTTTTGCTTCATTTCGACTTTAAATCAAGTTTTTTTTTGTATGAATCTCTTCAAACCTTGCTCATTTTCCTTGGATGATGTTAATAAACATGTTAGAAGTTCGTTTATACTAATTATGTCCAAGATCTAAACCGAAAATCAAAAGATAATGCTAAAAACTTTCGGGTAAAGCTATTAACCTTCGGACAAAAACTTAACCCGACTTTGACACATGATATCTAACTCATTTCTTAACCAAATCGAACGATTCTTAAGTCTAAAATCAAGTTCAAGAAGTCTACTTTCGAACCCAAGTGGTTTGACGATTTTCTGAGGCCATTTGATATACGAAAACGATTTTACAAGAAAATGTGTCTGGACTGCCATTTTGAACAGAAAAATCGACCAACTTTGAGAAAGCATATCTCGAGATCTACAACTCCAAAACGACTGAAACTACTTGGAAAAGTTTTCTGTTTCTGTTACCTTTCAAAATTGTACTTGCACTTTTTCTGAAGCTTTCTAAATCGTGAGATATGAAACAAACACTGAGCAAAGGCCCAAAAGTCGACCTGCTGGACCTTTGTCTAATCCTTGGACGATTTCGTGAGCTATACTTGACCAAAAGTTATGAAATTTTTACTGGAAGTAGCTAAGATATATAGGAACAACTATGATTTTTCTTGGAGCTCACTTTGAAACTTTGGTTAGTCAAAACGAACCCCGAAAACAACCCAAAAACTAAGAAAACAAACTCATGTACTGTTTTTGCAATAAATATGAAACGACACTTTCTGGTCAACCACGGAACGTAACGATGACTTTTCTAAGCTCTAATAACATATTTAAGACTTCCCTAAAAGTTTCGGGTCAGACCGAGCACATTTGAGCAAGTTCCCGAAAAATCAAAAACATCACAGCCCGTCTGTGTCGCAGAAGGCCCAAAGTTATTGCGACACAAGGCTTGTGTCGCTAAATCGTAATGACAGCAGTACTAATCTGCGACACAAAGCTTGTGTCGCTAAAATCATAAAGCAGTACTAACTTGCGACACTAAGTTAGTGTCGCAATAATTCAACTAACCGTATTAACGCTTGTGTCGCTAAATTTCAAACAATACTAACCTAATGTCGCAATTTGCCTTGTGTCGCCAACTAATTTCGATGTCGCTGGAACTAGCGACACAATGACTTGTGTCGCATACTTATGAAAAATCATGACCTGCGACACTAATGCTTATGTCGCAAAAATTATCTTAAAATTTACGATCAGCGACACTACCCTCATGTCGCAACACCATACGGCGACACAACCATTGTGTCGCATAACACAGACTTATCCTAAATATGTTTTCACAAAGTACCGTACACGCGAAATCACAAATCACAACGAGAAGTTATAAACGACATCACACGCAATACAGGTACTATGATAAGGATACAAAGAAACAAACATAATAATAATGTCTTCGAAAATTATTATTACAAAAACGTCACCAACGGGCCATACCTATTTTTCTAAACGCAAACAATGAACAAACACTTGGACATAACTAGTTGAGTGGACAACTAGCATGAATGATCTTTTGAGACATTCACTTATACATAACCTTGTGCGTTTAGGGCGCCAGAAGGTTACACTTTGGATAAACGCTTATTAACTTAAACGCACGCTTCAAGACTCAGGTGAGTCTCATGGCCCCACTTTTACTGTTTTATACCATGGGGTGAGATTACATACACTGTTTATTATAATCACAAGTAACTGAAAGAACTCTTATACGGATTGCATGAGACCTTTAATCCACTAAAAGTCCTCACTTTATCATAGTTCGTTAATTGCATAAGCGCGAGTATTATTGGATAGATCTATCGGGGATTGACATTCCCGTCCGGGCTAGTCGCTCTAGCCGACCCACGGACGCATTAATATTTGACTGTTACAGGTGTATTGGATTACACGTCTGCCCGAGGCAAAAACTAGGTTAAGCGTCGAACTGTGAGACTCATGGCAATAGTATACTTTTATTTTTGCATTCGTGCAACACTGATGAAATCTTGTGATTATTACCAACTCTTGATAACTGTTTCAAACCTATGAACTCACCAACATTACGTTGACCGTTTTAGTATGTATTCTCAGGTTCACAACAGGAGTAGGACTACCTCGGGACACGATAGTTCGAGTCGCACGCTTTACGAATATCGGAGATTTTTCTTGCATTACTATTTTGTAACATTAGTTATGTATTAGAATCTCTTGAACTGTTCGCGAGCTCAGAACTTGATGTAAACAATTGAATTACTAATGTAATCACTTTTGTATTATTTTCAAAATGTCTCATATAGGGTCGTTTGCCATAGCTTTGTGTAATGATCCATGATTAGTCGCGCCCCGACCCGACTTCCGCTGCATCGTAATTTTGGGGTGCGACAGATTGGTATCAGAGCTTTAGTTATAGCGAACTAGGTTGCATTAGTGGACCTAGACTATAACTCTTAGGTAGTATTCCTCATTAGGCATAACTAGCTCAGGAATTTCATCATTCAATTTTAATTAACATAGCCTGATCAACTATGTACAATTAAAAGGGACTCGATACAGGACTTGACCTGGTTATGGTAAATGGGAATACATTAGACGACTTTGATAACATTAGAGGCAGGACAAAAGTATTCCATACTATACTTATTAGAGTATTGTGTGTCATACGTATATATATAGTTCTCACGTACTAAAACTCTGACCACAGAATGGCAGACTTTCCTAACCGCATGACTATCACCGAGGGAGACGAAACTCCAAACTCATCCACCCGTGCTCCTTCAGGGTCCCGTCGCTCACGCACCAGGAGCGATACCAGAGCCAACCAGGCCAGACCTCGGTCGAGAAACGCCGCAGGCATTCGAGTCAGAGACCACCGTCAAGCGGGAACACGCGAGTGGGACTGGTTGTCAAACGCACTAGAGACCTGGAGACGCGAGGAAGGGATCCAGTCAACCGCAGATACCATGGATGTTTCTCCCTACACTCAGGAACCCACCCATCACACTGTTCCGGTGTTAGCTGCGAGACTTCACCGTCACGAGAGGAGGCTCGAGACAATGAGAATGGAGCAAAGAGAATTTCGGGGTGACATGACTCAATCCCTCCAGAATCAGGAGGATATAGCTGAAGTCGTGAACCTCACAAACGACCTAGCAACGGATACGAGGGACGAGCTTATGGAGTTGCGGATTAGAATGCAACAATGTGAGCAGCGTTCCCAGGAGGCTGAACAGCTCTCGCGTATGCTAGAGCAACGTCTAACGCTAGCTGAGGAGAGTGCGCGACAGGCTGGCAGACTCGCAGAAGCGGTCGATCGGATCATCACTCTACTACCACAGGCAGATCGACGTCGGGATTAGTGTAATAATTGTCATGTAACGAACCGGGTAGCTACTTGTGTCTCGACCGGACTTGAAATTTTCCGGTCTCTTTTGTAAACTTTAAATTCTGTAAACATTCGAACTTGTATTTTGAATGATATCAAATCTTGCGACTTAAAATCTGTGATAGTCATTGTGCTGTTGTATATTACCCCTTCATAAATATACATCTGTGAAAATCATAACCCTGTATGAACTAACCCACATTTCTTTCAAATCCTTATTTAAGAATCATGCCGCCTAGAAGACAAACTTTCAGCGCTGAAGAACTCGCGCAATTCATCGCTCAAGGAGTAGCCGACGCATTGGCTGCTCAGGGAGCAAACCAAAATATTGGATCGATACCACATGCTGGCAGTGAAAACACCTCAAATGCTGCCCCAACGACCAAACCTTGTTCCTACAAGGAATTCATGAGCTGCAAACCCTTAAACTTCAAGGGTACTGAAGGAGCCATCGGTCTGTTACGATGGATTGAAAAGATGGAATCTGTATTCCGTATCTGCGACTGCACCGAAGAGTGCAAGGTCAAGTACTCCACCTGCACCTTCTTGGACGGTGCACTTACCTGGTGGAACACCTACATGCAAACTGTGGGGATCGACACCGCCTATCAATTCCCCTGGGAGGATTTGAAAAAGATGATGACGGAGGAGTATTGCCCCAGGGACGAACTACAACAACTAGAGGTAGAATTCTGGAACCTCACAGTTAAGGGCGACGACATCGCCAGCTACACCACCCGTTTTCACCAGTTGGCACTCCTTTGTCCAACAATGGTGGACCCCGAGTACAAGAGAATCGAGAGATACATCTGGGGACTCCCAGCAAAGATTCAAGGTATGGTGACTGCTTCAAACCCCGGAACCATTCAAAGTGCCGTCCGTATGGCACACAGTTTAATGGCCCAGGTGGTCCGCCGTGGGACACCTGCTGCAAACACGGGAAACCGGTCTGGGGATAACAAAAGTAAATGGGAAGGAAACCCCAACCAACAACAGAACAGAAGGTCGGAGACTGTGAGAGCCTATACCGCGGGAACCGATGACAAGAGAAAGTACCAAGGGAGCAGACCCTACTGCCCCAAGTGTACCTTACACCATGATGGTCCAAGTGGCAACGTCTGTACTAAATGCAAACGACAGGGCCACTTAACCAAGGACTGCAGAGTTCCCAACACCACAGCCAAACCCGGTACACCCCGAACCTGTTATGAATGTGGTAACCCCGGACACTTCAGAAATGACTGTCCGAAGCTGAGAAACAACAACAACAACAACAACAACAACAACAACAACAGGAACAACAACGCTCGCGGTAGAGCTTTTGTGATGAACTCGGGAGAAGCCCGACAAGACCCTGATGTGGTTACGGGTATGTTTCTCCTCAACAACTTAACTGCATCTGTTTTGTTTGATACTGGTGCTGATAAGAGTTTCATATCCGATGAGTTTAGCTCACTACTCAATATTACTCCCAAGACCTTAGGTGCTAAGTATATAGTGGAATTAGCAAACGGTAAACTGATTGAGGCCGACAGTGTAATTCAAAATTGCACATTAAACTTAGCAAACGAATCCTTTTCCATAGATTTAATTCCCATCGAAATCGGGAGCTTCGACATCATCGTAGGTATGGATTGGTTGTCCAAGAACCGCGTCGAAATCGTTTGCCACGAGAAACTCGTTCGCATTCCTCTCGTCACCGGCGGAACCTTAATCATACAAGGGGAGACCGGGGGATCGAGGGTGAATGTCATATCGTGTATGAAAACTAGAAAATATCTACGAAAAGGATACCCGGCACTTCTGGCACATGTAACTGAGAAGAAGTCGGAGGAGAAGCGACTCGAAGATGTGCCTATCGTCCGAGACTTTCCTAAAGTCTTCCCGGAAGACTTGCCTGGCCTCCCACCACCCAGACAAGTCGAATTTCAAATCGATTTAGTGCCCGGCGCAGCACCCGTGGCACGAGCTCTGTACCGTTTAGCCCCTTCCGAACTTCAGGAGTTATCTACTCAATTACAGGAACTCTTGGATAAGGGATTCATTCGACCAAGTTCCTCACCGTGGGGAGCTCCGGTCCTATTTGTGAAAAAGCAAGATGGGTC
Source organism: Gnaphalium uliginosum (assembly GCA_963930675.1). NCBI lineage: Eukaryota > Viridiplantae > Streptophyta > Magnoliopsida > Asterales > Asteraceae > Gnaphalium > Gnaphalium uliginosum. The sequence continues at coordinate 36,153,529 of OZ005684.1, forward strand.
CTTCCGAATGTGTATCGACTACCGAGAGTTGAACAAGCTGACCGTTAAGAATCGGTACCCACTTCCCCGAATCGACGACCTATTCGACCAACTCCAGGGATCGAGTGTTTACTCAAAAATCGACCTACGGTCAGGTTACCATCAATTGCGAGTTCAGAACGACGACATCCCAAAGACCGCATTCCGAACTCGATATGGTCACTACGAATTCCAAGTCATGCCATTTGGCTTAACCAACGCACCGGCAGTCTTCATGGATCTTATCAATCGGGTGTGCAAACCTTATCTCGACAAGTTCGTCATTGTGTTCATCGATGACATCCTGATTTACTCTCGCAACGAACAAGAACACGGCCAACACCTGAAAACCATTCTTGAATTACTCAAACGCGAGGAGTTATACGCCAAATTCTCCAAATGCGAATTTTGGATCCGAACCGTACAATTCTTAGGGCATGTCATCGACAGTAAAGGGATACATGTCGATCCATCGAAAATCGAGGCCATTAAGTGCTGGCAAGCGCCCACAACTCCAACCGAAGTACGACAATTCTTAGGACTCGCTGGATATTATCGGCGATTCATTGAGAATCTTTCAAAAATAGCTCAACCTTTAACCGCACTGACTCAAAAAGAAAAGAAGTTCGATTGGACTGACAAACAGGAGTCGGCATTCCAGCTATTAAAACAAAAACTTTGCAGCGCACCCATCCTGTCATTACCTGAAGGCAACGATGACTTTGTGGTCTACTGTGACGCCTCACACCAGGGACTTGGTTGTGTGTTAATGCAACGAGAAAAAGTCATAGCTTACGCCTCCCGACAACTCAAAGTCCATGAGAAAAACTATACGACTCACGACTTGGAACTAGGAGCTGTGTTTTTCGCACTTAAAATCTGGAGACATTACCTATATGGTACCAAGTGTACTATCTTCACTGACCACAAAAGCCTTCAGCACATCTTTGATCAGAAGGATCTGAACATGAGACAACGCCGATGGGTCGAGCTACTTACCGATTACGACTGCGAAATCCGCTATCACCCAGGCAAGGCGAACGTTGTGGCCGATGCCTTAAGTCGAAAGGAGCGAGCTAAACCACTGCGAGTTCGAGCCCTCGGTATGACTGTGCATAACAACCTCACCACTCAAATCAATGCCGCACAACTCGAAGCACTCAAAGAAGAGAACGTGAAAAGCGAAGCCCTTCGAGGCATGGGTAAACAATTCGAAATCAAATCCGATGGAGCCCGATACTTCTCTAACCGGATATGGTTACCAAACTTTGGAAATTTACGAGATTTGGTGATGGATGAAGCTCACAAATCTCGATACTCTATACATCCTGGAGCCGACAAGATGTATCACGGCATCAAAGAGTCGTATTGGTGGCCCAACATGAAGGCTGACATAGCTACTTACGTTAGCAAGTGCCTTACCTGCTCAAAGGTTAAAGCCGAATACCAGAAACCCTCCGGATTATTGCAACAACCTGAAATACCTCAATGGAAATGGGAGCAGATCTCCATGGACTTCATCACCAAATTGCCAAAAACACCGAGCGGTTGCGATACCATTTGGGTGATCGTCGATCGTCTCACCAAAACTGCTCATTTTCTGGCAATCAAGGAAACTGACAAGATGGAGCGTTTAACTCGCATCTACATAAAAGAAATCGTCGCTCGACACGGCGTACCCATCTCGATCATCTCAGATAGAGATAGCCGTTTCACCTCTCGCTTTTGGCAATCCTTACAAAAATCACTAGGCACTCGTCTGGATATGAGTACGGCCTACCACCCGCAAACCGATGGCCAAAGCGAACGAACCATTCAGACCCTAGAGGATATGCTACGAGCTTGCGTAATTGACTTCGGTAAGAATTGGGAAAATCACTTGCCTCTATGCGAATTTTCGTACAACAACAGTTACCACACCAGCATTAAGGCTGCACCTTTTGAGGCACTTTACGGACGAAAATGTCGTTCACCTATCTGTTGGACCGAGGTGGGGGATAGCCAACTCACCGGTCCTGAGATTATACATGAAACCACTGAGAAAATTGTAAGTATCCAAAACCGGTTGAAAGCCGCACGTGATCGTCAGAAGAGCTATGCTGACGTGAGACGCAAACACCTCGAGTTTCAAGTCGGGGATAAAGTACTGTTGAAAGTGTCACCTTGGAAAGGTGTCATTCGTTTTGGTAGACGTGGGAAGCTTAGCCCTAGGTACATCGGACCGTTTGAAATTCTTGAAAGAATTGGCCCGGTGGCATATCGACTGCAGCTACCTCAAGAACTCAGTAGCGTGCACAACACCTTTCACATTTCTAACCTTAAGAAATGCCTGTCTGATGAGACACTTATCATTCCACTCGACGAAATCCAAATCGATGACAAGCTTCATTTCGTCGAGGAACCCATCGAGATCATGGACCGAGAGGTCAAACGTTTAAAACAGAGTCGTATTCCCATCGTTAAGGTCCGGTGGAATTCTAGGCAAGGCCCTGAATTCACTTGGGAACGGGAAGACCAAATGCGACAGAAATACTCTCATCTGTTCTCAGATACCACACAAACCACGGCAACAAACTAATTTCGGGACGAAATTCTTCTAACAAGGGGAGGCTGTGACACCCGACAAATTAGGCCGTCATTAGTGATTAATCATAGATCATTATTGCATGTAATTAGTGTGAAATAGGACTAATTGCGATAACACCTTGTATATTGTATTATACGCACGTACGTAATTAAATTTAAATTACGCAAATTCGATCGGATGGAATCCGACACAATAAATATGGACGTTGGTGAAAAACATTTTTATTAAATAACATAATTAGGACAATTAATTGTTATTTAACTTATATTATCACGATAATATCTAAAACGTTTTACGTTTTCTACAAAACGTATCGTACGCAACAAAAACGCGCGAATCGAATCCGACACCGAAAGAAACCCATCAAACGTTTTGAAGAGGGTCCAATAAAAGATTTAAGAATGTTTGATCAATCTAAAATAGCAACGAGGTATTGAAAACAACACGCGAAAAGTAAACGTTAATAATTAAATTTTAAAACACGCGATTAACGTTTAACCGACCGAATAACGTAACACGAAATCGAGAAGCAAGACGCGAGCCCGAAAACCAACATTGGGCCAAGCCCAATGTCGGCCCAGCCCAGCCCATGACCGGCCCAAAACCCTTGGCCCTTTTCCCCCTCTCTTTGACTCCACAATTCTCACTCAAACCCTCACACTTCTCACACAATCAAACCTTCTTTTCTCTCTCAATTCCCCACCCTCTCTCAAACCCAGCCCTAACCACCACCACCCCCACCATTACCAGCCTCTTCCAAGAGCTCTAGCCAACACCAATATCATCTACAACGTCACGAAGAAGAAGGTCAAGCGAAGAACAAGGAGCGAAACCGCAGCAGCCCTTTTGCTTCATTTCGACTTTAAATCAAGTTTTTTTTTGTATGAATCTCTTCAAACCTTGCTCATTTTCCTTGGATGATGTTAATAAACATGTTAGAAGTTCGTTTATACTAATTATGTCCAAGATCTAAACCGAAAATCAAAAGATAATGCTAAAAACTTTCGGGTAAAGCTATTAACCTTCGGACAAAAACTTAACCCGACTTTGACACATGATATCTAACTCATTTCTTAACCAAATCGAACGATTCTTGAGTCTAAAATCAAGTTCAAGAAGTCTACTTTCGAACCCAAGTGGTTTGACGATTTTCTGAGGCCATTTGATATACGAAAACGATTTTACAAGAAAATGTGTCTGGACTGCCATTTTGAACAGAAAAATCGACCAACTTTGGGAAAGCATATCTCGAGATCTACAACTCCAAAACGACTGAAACTACTTGGAAAAGTTTTCTGTTTCTGTTACCTTTCAAAATTGTACTTGCACTTTTTCTGAAGCTTTCTAAATCGTGAGATATGAAACAAACACTGAGCAAAGGCCCAAAAGTCGACCTGCTGGACCTTTGTCTAATCCTTGGACGATTTCGTGAGCTATACTTGACCAAAAGTTATGAAATTTTTACTGGAAGTAGCTAAGATATATAGGAACAACTATGATTTTTCTTGGAGCTCACTTTGAAACTTTGGTTAGTCAAAACGAACCCCGAAAACAACCCAAAAACTAAGAAAACAAACTCATGTACTGTTTTTGCAATAAATATGAAACGACACTTTCGGGTCAACCACGGAACGTAACGATGACTTTTCTAAGCTCTAATAACATATTTAAGACTTCCCTAAAAGTTTCGGGTCAGACCGAGCACATTTGAGCAAGTTCCCGAAAAATCAAAAACATCACAGCCCGTCTGTGTCGCAGAAGGCCCAAAGTTATTGCGACACAAGGCTTGTGTCGCTAAATCGTAATGACAGCAGTACACTAAGTTAGTGTCGCAATAATTCAACTAACCGTATTAACGCTTGTGTCGCTAAATTTCAAACAATACTAACCTAATGTCGCAATTTGCCTTGTGTCGCCAACTAATTTCGATGTCGCTGGAACTAGCGACACAATGACTTGTGTCGCATACTTATGAAAAATCATGACCTGCGACACTAATGCTTATGTCGCAAAAATTATCTTAAAATTTACGATCAGCGACACTACCCTCATGTCGCAACACCATACGGCGACACAACCATTGTGTCGCATAACACAGACTTATCCTAAATATGTTTTCACAAAGTACCGTACACGCGAAATCACAAATCACAACGAGAAGTTATAAACGACATCACACGCAATACAGGTACTATGATAAGGATACAAAGAAACAAACATAATAATGATGTCTTCGAAAATTATTATTACAAAAACGTCACCAACGGGCCATACCTATTTTTCTAAACGCAAACAATGAACAAACACTTGGACATAACTAGTTGAGTGGACAACTAGCATGAATGATCTTTTGAGACATTCACTTATACATAACCTTGTGCGTTTAGGGCGCCAGAAGGTTACACTTTGGATAAACGCTTATTAACTTAAACGCACGCTTCAAGACTCAGGTGAGTCTCATGGCCCCACTTTTACTGTTTTATACCATGGGGTGAGATTACATACACTGTTTATTATAATCACAAGTAACTGAAAGAACTCTTATACGGATTGCATGAGACCTTTAATCCACTAAAAGTCCTCACTTTATCATAGTTCGTTAATTGCATAAGCGCGAGTATTATTGGATAGATCTATCGGGGATTGACATTCCCGTCCGGGCTAGTCGCTCTAGCCGACCCACGGACGCATTAATATTTGACTGTTACAGGTGTATTGGATTACACGTCTGCCCGAGGCAAAAACTAGGTTAAGCGTCGAACTGTGAGACTCATGGCAATAGTATACTTTTATTTTTGCATTCGTGCAACACTGATGAAATCTTGTGATTATTACCAACTCTTGATAACTGTTTCAAACCTATGAACTCACCAACATTACGTTGACCGTTTTAGTATGTATTCTCAGGTTCACAACAGGAGTAGGACTACCTCGGGACACGATAGTTCGAGTCGCACGCTTTACGAATATCGGAGATTTTTCTTGCATTACTATTTTGTAACATTAGTTATGTATTAGAATCTCTTGAACTGTTCGCGAGCTCAGAACTTGATGTAAACAATTGAATTACTAATGTAATCACTTTTGTATTATTTTCAAAATGTCTCATATAGGGTCGTTTGCCATAGCTTTGTGTAATGATCCATGATTAGTCGCGCCCCGACCCGACTTCCGCTGCATCGTAATTTTGGGGTGCGACAGATTGGTATCAGAGCTTTAGTTATAGCGAACTAGGTTGCATTAGTGGACCTAGACTATAACTCTTAGGTAGTATTCCTCATTAGGCATAACTAGCTCAGGAATTTCATCATTCAATTTTAATTAACATAGCCTGATCAACTATGTACAATTAAAAGGGACTCGATACAGGACTTGACCTGGTTATGGTAAATGGGAATACATTAGACGACTTTGATAACATTAGAGGCAGGACAAAAGTATTCCATACTATACTTATTAGAGTATTGTGTGTCATACGTATATATATAGTTCTCACGTACTAAAACTCTGACCACAGAATGGCAGACTTTCCTAACCGCATGACTATCACCGAGGGAGACGAAACTCCAAACTCATCCACCCGTGCTCCTTCAGGGTCCCGTCGCTCACGCACCAGGAGCGATACCAGAGCCAACCAGGCCAGACCTCGGTCGAGAAACGCCGCAGGCATTCGAGTCAGAGACCACCGTCAAGCGGGAACACGCGAGTGGGACTGGTTGTCAAACGCACTAGAGACCTGGAGACGCGAGGAAGGGATCCAGTCAACCGCAGATACCATGGATGTTTCTCCCTACACTCAGGAACCCACCCATCACACTGTTCCGGTGTTAGCTGCGAGACTTCACCGTCACGAGAGGAGGCTCGAGACAATGAGAATGGAGCAAAGAGAATTTCGGGGTGACATGACTCAATCCCTCCAGAATCAGGAGGATATAGCTGAAGTCGTGAACCTCACAAACGACCTAGCAACGGATACGAGGGACGAGCTTATGGAGTTGCGGATTAGAATGCAACAATGTGAGCAGCGTTCCCAGGAGGCTGAACAGCTCTCGCGTATGCTAGAGCAACGTCTAACGCTAGCTGAGGAGAGTGCGCGACAGGCTGGCAGACTCGCAGAAGCGGTCGATCGGATCATCACTCTACTACCACAGGCAGATCGACGTCGGGATTAGTGTAATAATTGTCATGTAACGAACCGGGTAGCTACTTGTGTCTCGACCGGACTTGAAATTTTCCGGTCTCTTTTGTAAACTTTAAATTCTGTAAACATTCGAACTTGTATTTTGAATGATATCAAATCTTGCGACTTAAAATCTGTGATAGTCATTGTGCTGTTGTATATTACCCCTTCATAAATATACATCTGTGAAAATCATAACCCTGTATGAACTAACCCACATTTCTTTCAAATCCTTATTTAAGAATCATGCCGCCTAGAAGACAAACTTTCAGCGCTGAAGAACTCGCGCAATTCATCGCTCAAGGAGTAGCCGACGCATTGGCTGCTCAGGGAGCAAACCAAAATATTGGATCGATACCACATGCTGGCAGTGAAAACACCTCAAATGCTGCCCCAACGACCAAACCTTGTTCCTACAAGGAATTCATGAGCTGCAAACCCTTAAACTTCAAGGGTACTGAAGGAGCCATCGGTCTGTTACGATGGATTGAAAAGATGGAATCTGTATTCCGTATCTGCGACTGCACCGAAGAGTGCAAGGTCAAGTACTCCACCTGCACCTTCTTGGACGGTGCACTTACCTGGTGGAACACCTACATGCAAACTGTGGGGATCGACACCGCCTATCAATTCCCCTGGGAGGATTTGAAAAAGATGATGACGGAGGAGTATTGCCCCAGGGACGAACTACAACAACTAGAGGTAGAATTCTGGAACCTCACAGTTAAGGGCGACGACATCGCCAGCTACACCACCCGTTTTCACCAGTTGGCACTCCTTTGTCCAACAATGGTGGACCCCGAGTACAAGAGAATCGAGAGATACATCTGGGGACTCCCAGCAAAGATTCAAGGTATGGTGACTGCTTCAAACCCCGGAACCATTCAAAGTGCCGTCCGTATGGCACACAGTTTAATGGCCCAGGTGGTCCGCCGTGGGACACCTGCTGCAAACACGGGAAACCGGTCTGGGGATAACAAAAGTAAATGGGAAGGAAACCCCAACCAACAACAGAACAGAAGGTCGGAGACTGTGAGAGCCTATACCGCGGGAACCGATGACAAGAGAAAGTACCAAGGGAGCAGACCCTACTGCCCCAAGTGTACCTTACACCATGATGGTCCAAGTGGCAACGTCTGTACTAAATGCAAACGACAGGGCCACTTAACCAAGGACTGCAGAGTTCCCAACACCACAGCCAAACCCGGTACACCCCGAACCTGTTATGAATGTGGTAACCCCGGACACTTCAGAAATGACTGTCCGAAGCTGAGAAACAACAACAACAACAACAACAACAACAACAACAACAACAGGAACAACAACGCTCGCGGTAGAGCTTTTGTGATGAACTCGGGAGAAGCCCGACAAGACCCTGATGTGGTTACGGGTATGTTTCTCCTCAACAACTTAACTGCATCTGTTTTGTTTGATACTGGTGCTGATAAGAGTTTCATATCCGATGAGTTTAGCTCACTACTCAATATTACTCCCAAGACCTTAGGTGCTAAGTATATAGTGGAATTAGCAAACGGTAAACTGATTGAGGCCGACAGTGTAATTCAAAATTGCACATTAAACTTAGCAAACGAATCCTTTTCCATAGATTTAATTCCCATCGAAATCGGGAGCTTCGACATCATCGTAGGTATGGATTGGTTGTCCAAGAACCGCGTCGAAATCGTTTGCCACGAGAAACTCGTTCGCATTCCTCTCGTCACCGGCGGAACCTTAATCATACAAGGGGAGACCGGGGGATCGAGGGTGAATGTCATATCGTGTATGAAAACTAGAAAATATCTACGAAAAGGATACCCGGCACTTCTGGCACATGTAACTGAGAAGAAGTCGGAGGAGAAGCGACTCGAAGATGTGCCTATCGTCCGAGACTTTCCTAAAGTCTTCCCGGAAGACTTGCCTGGCCTCCCACCACCCAGACAAGTCGAATTTCAAATCGATTTAGTGCCCGGCGCAGCACCCGTGGCACGAGCTGCGTACCGTTTAGCCCCTTCCGAACTTCAGGAGTTATCTACTCAATTACAGGAACTCTTGGATAAGGGATTCATTCGACCAAGTTCCTCACCGTGGGGAGCTCCGGTCCTATTTGTGAAAAAGCAAGATGGGTCCTTCCGAATGTGTATCGACTACCGAGAGTTGAACAAGCTGACCGTTAAGAATCGGTACCCACTTCCCCGAATCGACGACCTATTCGACCAACTCCAGGGATCGAGTGTTTACTCAAAAATCAACCTACGGTCAGGTTACCATCAATTGCGAGTTCAGAACGACGACATCCCAAAGACCGCATTCCGAACTCGATATGGTCACTACGAATTCCAAGTCATGCCATTTGGCTTAACCAACGCACCGGCAGTCTTCATGGATCTTATCAATCGGGTGTGCAAACCTTATCTCGACAAGTTCGTCATTGTGTTCATCGATGACATCCTGATTTACTCTCGCAACGAACAAGAACACGGCCAACACCTGAAAACCATTCTTGAATTACTCAAACGCGAGGAGTTATACGCCAAATTCTCCAAATGCGAATTTTGGATCCGAACCGTACAATTCTTAGGGCATGTCATCGACAGTAAAGGGATACATGTCGATCCATCGAAAATCGAGGCCATTAAGTGCTGGCAAGCGCCCACAACTCCAACCGAAGTACGACAATTCTTAGGACTCGCTGGATATTATCGGCGATTCATTGAGAATCTTTCAAAAATAGCTCAACCTTTAACCGCACTGACTCAAAAAGAAAAGAAGTTCGATTGGACTGACAAACAGGAGTCGGCATTCCAGCTATTAAAACAAAAACTTTGCAGCGCACCCATCCTGTCATTACCTGAAGGCAACGATGACTTTGTGGTCTACTGTGACGCCTCACACCAGGGACTTGGTTGTGTGTTAATGCAACGAGAAAAAGTCATAGCTTACGCCTCCCGACAACTCAAAGTCCATGAGAAAAACTATACGACTCACGACTTGGAACTAGGAGCTGTGTTTTTCGCACTTAAAATCTGGAGACATTACCTATATGGTACCAAGTGTACTATCTTCACTGACCACAAAAGCCTTCAGCACATCTTTGATCAGAAGGATCTGAACATGAGACAACGCCGATGGGTCGAGCTACTTACCGATTACGACTGCGAAATCCGCTATCACCCAGGCAAGGCGAACGTTGTGGCCGATGCCTTAAGTCGAAAGGAGCGAGCTAAACCACTGCGAGTTCGAGCCCTCGGTATGACTGTGCATAACAACCTCACCACTCAAATCAATGCCGCACAACTCGAAGCACTCAAAGAAGAGAACGTGAAAAGCGAAGCCCTTCGAGGCATGGGTAAACAATTCGAAATCAAATCCGATGGAGCCCGATACTTCTCTAACCGGATATGGTTACCAAACTTTGGAAATTTACGAGATTTGGTGATGGATGAAGCTCACAAATCTCGATACTCTATACATCCTGGAGCCGACAAGATGTATCACGGCATCAAAGAGTCGTATTGGTGGCCCAACATGAAGGCTGACATAGCTACTTACGTTAGCAAGTGCCTTACCTGCTCAAAGGTTAAAGCCGAATACCAGAAACCCTCCGGATTATTGCAACAACCTGAAATACCTCAATGGAAATGGGAGCAGATCTCCATGGACTTCATCACCAAATTGCCAAAAACACCGAGCGGTTGCGATACCATTTGGGTGATCGTCGATCGTCTCACCAAAACTGCTCATTTTCTGGCAATCAAGGAAACTGACAAGATAGAGCGTTTAACTCGCATCTACATAAAAGAAATCGTCGCTCGACACGGCGTACCCATCTCGATCATCTCAGATAGAGATAGCCGTTTCACCTCTCGCTTTTGGCAATCCTTACAAAAATCACTAGGCACTCGTCTGGATATGAGTACGGCCTACCACCCGCAAACCGATGGCCAAAGCGAACGAACCATTCAGACCCTAGAGGATATGCTACGAGCTTGCGTAATTGACTTCGGTAAGAATTGGGAAAATCACTTGCCTCTATGCGAATTTTCGTACAACAACAGTTACCACACCAGCATTAAGGCTGCACCTTTTGAGGCACTTTACGGACGAAAATGTCGTTCACCTATCTGTTGGACCGAGGTGGGGGATAGCCAACTCACCGGTCCTGAGATTATACATGAAACCACTGAGAAAATTGTAAGTATCCAAAACCGGTTGAAAGCCGCACGTGATCGTCAGAAGAGCTATGCTGACGTGAGACGCAAACACCTCGAGTTTCAAGTCGGGGATAAAGTACTGTTGAAAGTGTCACCTTGGAAAGGTGTCATTCGTTTTGGTAGACGTGGGAAGCTTAGCCCTAGGTACATCGGACCGTTTGAAATTCTTGAAAGAATTGGCCCGGTGGCATATCGACTGCAGCTACCTCAAGAACTCAGTAGCGTGCACAACACCTTTCACATTTCTAACCTTAAGAAATGCCTGTCTGATGAGACACTTATCATTCCACTCGACGAAATCCAAATCGATGACAAGCTTCATTTCGTCGAGGAACCCATCGAGATCATGGACCGAGAGGTCAAACGTTTAAAACAGAGTCGTATTCCCATCGTTAAGGTCCGGTGGAATTCTAGGCAAGGCCCTGAATTCACTTGGGAACGGGAAGACCAAATGCGACAGAAATACTCTCATCTGTTCTCAGATACCACACAAACCACGGCAACAAACTAATTTCGGGACGAAATTCTTCTAACAAGGGGAGGCTGTGACACCCGACAAATTAGGCCGTCATTAGTGATTAATCATAGATCATTATTGCATGTAATTAGTGTGAAATAGGACTAATTGCGATAACACCTTGTATATTGTATTATACGCACGTACGTAATTAAATTTAAATTACGCAAATTCGATCGGATGGAATCCGACACAATAAATATGGACGTTGGTGAAAAACATTTTTATTAAATAACATAATTAGGACAATTAATTGTTATTTAACTTATATTATCACGATAATATCTAAAACGTTTTACGTTTTCTACAAAACGTATCGTACGCAACAAAAACGCGCGAATCGAATCCGACACCGAAAGAAACCCATCAAACGTTTTGAAGAGGGTCCAATAAAAGATTTAAGAATGTTTGATCAATCTAAAATAGCAACGAGGTATTGAAAACAACACGCGAAAAGTAAACGTTAATAATTAAATTTTAAAACACGCGATTAACGTTTAACCGACCGAATAACGTAACACGAAATCGAGAAGCAAGACGCGAGCCCGAAAACCAACATTGGGCCAAGCCCAATGTCGGCCCAGCCCAGCCCATGACCGGCCCAAAACCCTTGGCCCTTTTCCCCCTCTCTTTGACTCCACAATTCTCACTCAAACCCTCACACTTCTCACACAATCAAACCTTCTTTTCTCTCTCAATTCCCCACCCTCTCTCAAACCCAGCCCTAACCACCACCACCCCCACCATTACCAGCCTCTTCCAAGAGCTCTAGCCAACACCAATATCATCTACAACGTCACGAAGAAGAAGGTCAAGCGAAGAACAAGGAGCGAAACCGCAGCAGCCCTTTTGCTTCATTTCGACTTTAAATCAAGTTTTTTTTTGTATGAATCTCTTCAAACCTTGCTCATTTTCCTTGGATGATGTTAATAAACATGTTAGAAGTTCGTTTATACTAATTATGTCCAAGATCTAAACCGAAAATCAAAAGATAATGCTAAAAACTTTCGGGTAAAGCTATTAACCTTCGGACAAAAACTTAACCCGACTTTGACACATGATATCTAACTCATTTCTTAACCAAATCGAACGATTCTTGAGTCTAAAATCAAGTTCAAGAAGTCTACTTTCGAACCCAAGTGGTTTGACGATTTTCTGAGGCCATTTGATATACGAAAACGATTTTACAAGAAAATGTGTCTGGACTGCCATTTTGAACAGAAAAATCGACCAACTTTGGGAAAGCATATCTCGAGATCTACAACTCCAAAACGACTGAAACTACTTGGAAAAGTTTTCTGTTTCTGTTACCTTTCAAAATTGTACTTGCACTTTTTCTGAAGCTTTCTAAATCGTGAGATATGAAACAAACACTGAGCAAAGGCCCAAAAGTCGACCTGCTGGACCTTTGTCTAATCCTTGGACGATTTCGTGAGCTATACTTGACCAAAAGTTATGAAATTTTTACTGGAAGTAGCTAAGATATATAGGAACAACTATGATTTTTCTTGGAGCTCACTTTGAAACTTTGGTTAGTCAAAACGAACCCCGAAAACAACCCAAAAACTAAGAAAACAAACTCATGTACTGTTTTTGCAATAAATATGAAACGACACTTTCGGGTCAACCACGGAACGTAACGATGACTTTTCTAAGCTCTAATAACATATTTAAGACTTCCCTAAAAGTTTCGGGTCAGACCGAGCACATTTGAGCAAGTTCCCGAAAAATCAAAAAAATCACAGCCCGTCTGTGTCGCAGAAGGCCCAAAGTTATTGCGACACAAGGCTTGTGTCGCTAAATCGTAATGACAGCAGTACTAATCTGCGACACAAAGCTTGTGTCGCTAAAATCATAAAGCAGTACTAACTTGCGACACTAAGTTAGTGTCGCAATAATTCAACTAACCGTATTAACGCTTGTGTCGCTAAATTTCAAACAATACTAACCTAATGTCGCAATTTGCCTTGTGTCGCCAACTAATTTCGATGTCGCTGGAACTAGCGACACAATGACTTGTGTCGCATACTTATGAAAAATCATGACCTGCGACACTAATGCTTATGTCGCAAAAATTATCTTAAAATTTACGATCAGCGACACTACCCTCATGTCGCAACACCATACGGCGACACAACCATTGTGTCGCATAACACAGACTTATCCTAAATATGTTTTCACAAAGTACCGTACACGCGAAATCACAAATCACAACGAGAAGTTATAAACGACATCACACGCAATACAGGTACTATGATAAGGATACAAAGAAACAAACATAATAATGATGTCTTCGAAAATTATTATTACAAAAACGTCACCAACGGGCCATACCTATTTTTCTAAACGCAAACAATGAACAAACACTTGGACATAACTAGTTGAGTGGACAACTAGCATGAATGATCTTTTGAGACATTCACTTATACATAACCTTGTGCGTTTAGGGCGCCAGAAGGTTACACTTTGGATAAACGCTTATTAACTTAAACGCACGCTTCAAGACTCAGGTGAGTCTCATGGCCCCACTTTTACTGTTTTATACCATGGGGTGAGATTACATACACTGTTTATTATAATCACAAGTAACTGAAAGAACTCTTATACGGATTGCATGAGACCTTTAATCCACTAAAAGTCCTCACTTTATCATAGTTCGTTAATTGCATAAGCGCGAGTATTATTGGATAGATCTATCGGGGATTGACATTCCCGTCCGGGCTAGTCGCTCTAGCCGACCCACGGACGCATTAATATTTGACTGTTACAGGTGTATTGGATTACACGTCTGCCCGAGGCAAAAACTAGGTTAAGCGTCGAACTGTGAGACTCATGGCAATAGTATACTTTTATTTTTGCATTCGTGCAACACTGATGAAATCTTGTGATTATTACCAACTCTTGATAACTGTTTCAAACCTATGAACTCACCAACATTACGTTGACCGTTTTAGTATGTATTCTCAGGTTCACAACAGGAGTAGGACTACCTCAGGACACGATAGTTCGAGTCGCACGCTTTACGAATATCGGAGATTTTTCTTGCATTACTATTTTGTAACATTAGTTATGTATTAGAATCTCTTGAACTGTTCGCGAGCTCAGAACTTGATGTAAACAATTGAATTACTAATGTAATCACTTTTGTATTATTTTCAAAACGTCTCATATAGGGTCGTTTGCCATAGCTTTGTGTAATGATCCATGATTAGTCGCGCCCCGACCCGACTTCCGCTGCATCGTAATTTGGGGGTGCAACAGTTGCTCAAGGCTACAAGCAGGAAGAAGGCATTTATTATGATGAAACCTTTGCCCCTGTAGCCAGAATTGAAGCAATACGGTTATTCTTGGCATATGCTGCATTCAAGGACTTCAAAGTCTATCAAATGGATGTCAAGAGTGCATTTCTGAATGGCAACTTACAGGAGGAAGTCTATGTGAAACAACCTCCAGGTTTTGTAAGTTCCACTTTTCCTATCATGTCTATAAATTGCAGAAAGCACTATATGGACTAAAACAAGCTCCAAGAGCTTGGTATTACACCTTATCATCCTATCTTCTTAGTAATGACTTTACTAGAGGATCAATTGATAAAACTTTGTTCTTCAAAAGGAACAAGGCAGATGTCATACTAGTCCAAATCTATGTTGATGATAATATATTTGGGTCTACTGATGAAAACTTGTGTAAATGGTTTTCAAACTTAATGTCAAAACAGTATCAAATGAGTATGATGGGTGAATTAACATACTTTCTTGGTCTACAAGTACATCAGAAACCTGATGGTATCTTCATCAACCAAGGTAAATATGTCAATGACCTACTTACTAAATATTCTTTAAAGGACTGTTCAATTATGAAAACACCAATGAGCACTGCAGATAAGTTGGATAAGGATCAGTCTGGCAAGTCAGTCTGTTAAACCACTTATAGAGGTATGATAGGATCTCTACTATACCTCACTGCAAGTAGACCAGATATCATGTTCTCAACATGTTTGTGTGCTAGATATCAATCTGAACCTAAAGAATCGCATCTAAAAGCTGTAAAAAGGATTTTTAGGTACCTAAAAGGTACTCCTAACCTGGTTCTTTGGTATCCCAAAGACTCTGGTTTTGATCTAATTGGATATACAGATGCAGATTATGCAGGTTGTAAATTAGACAAGAAAAGCACTTCTGGTGGATGTCAACTGCTAGGTGGCAAACTAGTCAGTTGGTCAAGCAAGAAACAGAATTCTGTTGCTACATCCACTACAGAAGCAGAATATGTGGCTGCTGGTAGATGCTGTGCTCAATTGCTATGGATGCAACATCAACTAGCAGACTATGATTTGGTGTTTACAAAAACTCCAATCATGTGTGATAACCAAAGTGCCATTGCCATCACTGAGAATCCTGTATTTCACTCCAGGACAAAGCATATTGAGATCAGACATCACTTTATCAGAGATTGTGCTGAGAAAGGTAAAGTGATTCTCAAATATGTGCCCACAAATGACCAATTAGCAGATATCTTTACTAAACCTTTAAATGAAGATAGATTTTTGTATCTGCTTGGTCAACTAGGAATGCTCAACCCCTAGTAAAACCTTGAATCTGTATGATTCAATTCTCAGTCTGTGTCTGCTTTTCAATCTGTATAACTGTATTCTCAGCTTCATACAATCAAAAAGCACAGACTAAGAGATGTTTTTGTACATACTTTCTAAGAAAATACCAAAAAGATTTTACAACTTATGTTATTTTCTCTCGGTCTGACTAATTATATGTTTCAGTATGTGTGACTTCTTCCAGATTAAGCTACACAGACTAACCATATTCATTCAGACTAGACCTCTTTTTTTGTGCTTTATTAATTCATAAGGTTAGTATTTTAGTACTGTTAGTATTAATACTGCTAGTTATTTTTAGTACTGCTGGTTAATACTGATAAGCTTTTTTAATACTGCCCTCATGAATTCGTATTTTAGCACTGTTAGTATTAATACTGCTAGTTACTTTTAGTACTACTGAGTTAATACTGATTTTTTTTGCTGCTGGTAAAGATTGGTACAATTTACACTGTTAATGTAGCAAGTTACTACTGTTAGTTAACTTTAGTACTGCTCTCGCAAGTTACTACTGTTAGTTAATTTTAGTACTGCCTTGGCCAGTTACCACTGTTAGTTAACTTTAGTACTGCCTTGGTCAGTTACTACTGTTAGTTGATTTTAGTACTGCTTTGGCAAGTTACTACTGTTAGTTAACTTTAGTACTGCTTTCGCGAGTTACCACTGTTAGTTAATTTTAGTACTGCTTTCACAAGTTAGTACTGTTAGCTATATCAATCTGTTACCACTGCCGGCACAACCTTCTTTTATTTTTTTTATTTTTATTTTTTATTTTCTTTAATAAAAATAAATAAACAACAATATCTTTGCATTTAATGCTAATACCACTTTTATGGTAATAATCATTAAAAGTTTTGGCGCTTGTTGTCTATTTATCTGCTCAATACAAAAAGTGCACGTGCTTCAGCGTTACTGTTGCAGAGAAAGGGATAAACCGTCAAGTGGGTCCCATTTAACGGAAATTTAATTTCTTCAAATACCCACTTCTGTTTTCCCCTTTCTTCTTCACCTGTCTTGCACATCCAAAATTACACAGAGTTTGTAAGCCCTAAACTAAATCGCTCAACCATTTTCGAAATCAATCTCAAAAATTCTTCATTTAAAATGGCTGATCAATGGGCTTACACGGCACCTGCCAACATCGCTCCGGCTAAACCCTTCAAACAGGGTAAACAGGTAAAACTCTGTATAAATAACCAAGTTGCTACCGTTTCCATTCCTGACTCTAAAAAGAATAAAGGGTTTGAGGAACTAACTGCTTTTATGTCTGCTCACCCATTAAGGGGAGCATTCTTTAACTCAGTCCCTCAAATATACCCACATTTTTTAATGGAATGGTGGTATACTTGCTCCTCAAACAGTACCAATACTGCAATTACTGGTACTATTGATCATGGTAAACGGGCAGTTACCATTGATCAGGAGCTAATTAGGAATGTCTTAGACTTGCCTTTGGAAAATAATTTTGAACCCATTCCAACCAAAGAAGCAGCAAGGGCTTCTCTTACTTTGGTTGGATATACCAAAGAAAAAGGCACCATCTTGATGTCAGGATTCACCCCCAGATGGAAATTTTTAATCTCTGGCATCATTAGAAGTCTAGGAGGAAAATCTGGTAGCACAGGGGAGTTAAATGAGTTTGAAACTCAACTGTTGAGCTCATTCATCACAGGTTTAAACATCAACTTTGCAGAGTTGTATTTTAAAGAAATTTTAAAACTAGTGAATGAGTCACAGAGAATTTTTAATGTACCTTTTATAAGGTTACTCTCCCTGTGCATCCAATCCAGATTAACTGGGTCTGTGTATATGTCCTTTAATAACAAAACTGCAGATATACCCGTACATGTGCTCACATATAAAGTGTTCAACCATCCGGTTCCACTTTCTGGAGCACCTATCACTGCTGCTATGCAGCAATGGATTGATCACCTATATGTTGCTTCTGCATCTATGGAGGGTGATAGTTCAGGTGATAGTGAGGGTACTGAGACCCAGGCTGTTGAAGATCGTGTGGCTGAAGCAGAGCACACAGACTCCAGGGATACAGACTCAACTCAGTCTGTGCACTTGGAGTCAGACTCAAACATTCCTGAGTCTGTTCCATCTTCAACAGAAGATGCAGGTAGTACTTCTTCTTCATCTAAGGACATGGATATAGATCAACCTTCTTATCCTAGCCCATCCTCACCCACAAAAGAGAGTCACCAACAAACCAACCCAGATGAGTCACCACTCACTCTGGAGGAATCATCAGACTCAACCCCAAAAAGTATAGCACAAGTGGAATCATCGTCCATGGAATTGGATGTCAATAGAACACCTTCTAGTGCTGTAGTCCATTCCACTGCAGCTCTGCTAGAGTCTGTGGTGCCAATGGCTACCCAACTGACCCAACCTACACCTAGTTTAGTCAGCTTGGATACCCACATTACCGCTATTACACTGACCCCTGTAGTATGCATTGAAGAAGATGCTCCAATCCTGAGCACTACCACCCCCCTCTTTACCCCACTCACAATGGCTGAGCCCATAATGACCACTAGTCATGTACTAGTTCACATTCCAGTGAGTCCTTTCTTACACCCCTCTGCACAGATCGCCAATACCCTAGTCATGTCACAGACTGAGGTACAGATCTCATCTTCTTTGCCTGATGAACTACTATCTTATCACCAGATGGTTAGTGAAGGCATACCAACTTCCACATCAGTTGCCAGTGATACTGTTCCATTACACCAGGGACTGTTTGAGGCAACAGGTGCAACACAATCATTTCCCAGTGATATCTTATCCTATCACCGGATTAGATCTGAGGGAACAACTACACCACTCAATGCCTATGATCGCTTTTCCATGCACAGGACACAGAGTGAGGCAAAGAGTGCAACCCCAAAAGATTCCAGTGATCTTGCTCAGTCTCAACATGAGTCAAGTGAGGAACAAATACCATCACCCAATTCTAACCCTTCCAACCAGACCCAGTCTGTGCCTTCTAGTACACTTAATGATGTGCTTTCTGCCATCAACAAGTTGTCTGAATGGGTACAGACTGAGTTCAATAATAATAAGACAGAGCTAGAGAAGATGAAGCATCTAGTCTCTACTATGGTGGATAAAGTGGATATGTTGGAGGAGAAGGTATCCAATAGGTTAAATGAAATGCAGACCACCCTCTCAAACTTAGTAGATGATGTCAAAAAGGGGGAGAAGATGAAGTATGGGTCTGCAGAAGCTAAAACCTCAAAAGATAAAGATTTAAATAATAAATCCTTAGATTTAGGGGGAGATAGCAGTGAGGGAGATGATGGAGATGATGGACCCGAAGGTGCTAGGGTGAAGTCTCAGACTGAAGCTCAGTCTGTGCCACAGACTGAAAATATGAGTGCACAGACTGAGGGGGAGCAAGAAGGATTGCAGGCAGGTGAACATACTGAGATGGTTGCACAGACTCAGGGGGAGTCATCCATTGTCTTACACATAGACCCAATTGCAACTATCTCAGCCCAAGGTCAGATGGAGTTGAAGAGACCAAGGGAAGAAGATGAAGATGTTCAACCACTGCAGATCAAAAGAGCCAGGAAGACAAAAAGAATGGCTAGGAGGATTCCTGAAAGGGATATCTTTGATTCCCAACCAAAGATGAAGGGGATCAAGACCTGGGATCAGTTTGTGAAGCTGGCTGAAGAACAGGACACTGATGGTGAAGATAATGATGCCATTAATCCTGATTGCAGTTCTGAGTCTGAGGTATTTAGAAGATCAGATGATGATGAAGATGATGCTACTTTTGGAGGTGTAGATGAAGGTGCCTCAAAAGTCAAGACTGGAGAGTCTAAGTCTGTGCCCTCTGAACCTGCACAGACTGAGACACAACATCAATCACAGACTCAGAGCTCAGAGCAACCAGCAGCAAGCACTGATGCTCTAATTATCAGTGTTGAAGCCATCCAAGCTGAAGCCAATCCTGCTAGACCAACCACAACAACCAGAACACTGCCTCCAGGTAGAAGTGAAATTGAAGATAGAATGCAATGGAGAAGTGCTCACCTGATTAGCATTTATCCTTGGTCAAGCTCTACCATGGAAGAAGTTATGGATAAGGGTAAGGGCAAGGAGATTGCCTTGTCCAAGCAGGAAAGGTTAAGCAAGATCAAGAAGATGGTGGATGATCATGCTGCTGGCACAAGAAATCCTGAACTGACAAATCTACAGGATGAACTCTTGCAACAAGAAGCTACTGCTCAAGGTATGACCTTAACCGAATACTTAAATGTATTATCAATTGAAGAGCAGAAGCTGAAGGAAGCAAGATTTGTTGACATGCTCTCCAAAGAATTAGAAGATGAAGATTGTTCACAGACTCAAACCAGAAGGAGTCAAGTTGAGCAACAAATCAAGGAAGATGAAGAGCTGTCAACAAGGTTACAGAAGATAGAGAGCCTGAAACCAAAGCTACAAGCCACTTTCCAAAAGTCAAAGCTCAAGCAGAAGATTAGAGAATGTCATTTGAACAAGATTGGACAGAAATTGAAGCTGGAGCTGACTTTGACCAAGAGCAAGAAGATGGTATGGGTGGATGAACTGTACACTCTAGGGCTTAAGGAATGGCAATCCATTGCCAATCTTTTGAAGAGTGCAGCTGACAAGGAATTGAAGAAAGAAGTTCTGGATGAGCTATCTTACCTGATTGAGCTAGTTCTCAGTCTGGGGCTCATGTCAGAAGAAAAATACAAGTTTTTTTGCATAGCAAACAACTTGGTAATTAAGAAGAAGTCAGCTGTGTTATCCACAGAGAATGAGCAGAGAAGGGAGCATCCTCTACCCAAAGGTATTGTTTTCATAGATAGATCTTATGTACAGACTGACAACATTGAAGGTCTGTGCTATAGAGATATCAATGGGATAGAATGCTTCCAGGATCAAAATGGACTATATAGAGAGTCTCTGCTACACTGCATTGCCCTGCTGAAGGAATGCAAACATTCTCAAGCCAGACCATTCAGAAGAAGACTGATTAGCTGGTTATTCAACAACCTTTCCCAAATCAGGATGATGATTGGACTTGAAGATATCTGTAAGAAGATCATCCTAGAGTATCAAGAATTTGAAGACAAATCTGATAAGGAAATGGAAACACTGTTGATGAGGAAAGTGGAAAAGATGAAAGAGATCAAGGCTCGGAGAAAGGACTGAAGATTGTTATATTTATATTATTTACAATCTTATGTAATAATTGTAATATTTTTGTATACTAACTATGACTTTGACTTTATATATATAAGTCTAAGATTCATAAGTTATGTTGTACTTTAGTATTTATTATTTCTCAATTATCTTTTGTAAATAGATTTTGACATCATCAGATAGGGGGAGATTGTTGGGAAAAACAATGATCAAACCTAAGTTATAAATCTGAAGAGTCAAAATCTATCTCAGTTGTATTCAGGAAAAACTTAGTGAATTCCTGAGTCTGTGTTTCTGAGTCTGTGCTGCACAGACCAAAGAATTGTTTCTGAGTTTGTGCTGCACAGACTGAAGAATCTCACAGACTGAAAGCCTTGCTCTTCCTGAAGACTTATGAATTCATCATCTGAAGAATGAAGATTGAAGACAAAAGACTTCACAGACTGAAGGTCACAGACTAATGATCACAGATTGAAGATCACAGACTAAGAGCACAGACTGAAGAGCACAGATTGAAGAATGAAAGTACAATCGTACAAAAGAAGTTCTTCTTTCCCAAGACTATGGTACAACTGAAGAGATGTTTGAGTAAAGTCAAACATTGGATAAAGGTTTACTTTTTCAGCAAAGAAACCTTTTACCTTTTGCTTTTTCTATTTCCAAGAAAAGCAAAAAGGGTAGAGTGCAAAGTTGCCCAAGATGAATGTGTTATCCCTTGGACAACTGAGTGAGCTGGTTAATAGAAGTTGATACTCAACTCTATAAATAGCAGCTCAATAGCACTCTTCCAATATCAAAGTATCCGAGATAACCAAGCACTCAAAGCAAAATAGTATACAAGACCTTTAAGCTTAGGCTCAAAGCATTACCACACTAACTGTTAAAGTTTGTAGTGATAATTGTATCTTAATATACTAATACTTGGATCGTATTCAAACCATCTGTGTGGGTTTGAATCCTTTGTTATCTGTGTGAGACAAACACTTTATTGTGAATAATACTTTGATTCATAATAAACTCTATGTTAAAATTAATCTAGTTTTCCGCCTAGATTAATTTAAACTTGTTTGATATAAAACTTGGATATAAACTAACACGTTAAGATAACTGTTATTTAATTTGTATCTAAGTTTTGGGAACCTTGTGACCCAACATACACTGGTGGAGGGTACACAGCCCCAGGCTGCCCCCACATCAGTGGATAGTGGTAGGGGGTAGTATGCAAATCCTGTACCTGGTCATAAAGGCGACGGGTGTTGTGTTCCGACCATGCGTTATGATAACGCTGTGAACTTATCTCGTAGCGAACCTCCTGCTGAAAGGCCTCTTCTCTCTGCCAATGCTGATGTGTTTCCTCCCAATGGTTGTTAAACTGAACCTGCATATTTCCAAAACTGGTCATCAACTCTCTGACCCACCCCGGCTGATCATGTGAATGGGAACTTGATCTTGTAGTTGTAACTGGAGGAACTTCATCCATAGGCTAATCATGTGACGGCGGGGGTGGTTCCTGCTCCTGTACCTTACTCCTTTTGGTCGGTCTCCAAGGGACATACTTTCCTTTGATTTTCGACACCGCATGTGTAGCGGTATACATCTCAATAGATAAAGGAATAGAGGTATCCGGTACCAGTGTGTAGGGGTGCTTTTTCTTCTTAAGATTCACGACACTGTGAAAAAGTGTCATAATCATGAAATGATGTCGGAGCAGATGGCTCAACATTAACCTTTTGACTCTTTCATGCCTTCTTCGTAGGCCTCTCAACATCATCGACATCTAGTTGCTCGTCAAAATATCGGCAACTATCAATCTACCACGTGCACGCCTTCTCGAATCTAGTAGGCTTCAATGTCGTCTTCGGAAGATGGTCTTTTATAGTATTTTCCTGCATATTATTAAAAAAAAATTGGAAATGTCTTTTATGTATCACTGACAAACCAGCTAATCAAAGTAGCTTATAAAGTCAATTCCCAAATTAACTAACTTGTCAACTATAAACAAAATAACAAAATAAATATATGACTAGATAAAAGAAATCACTTATCGAAACATTCAAATATTTGCCAAATTCTTTAAATTCGACAATCTTCTTTTTGCGCTCCTAGTAGACCCCACGTGGAACTAGATTTCGAGGTGGTCCTGTAGCAACTTCCTCTAACTGACGGTAAAAAGCCTCCCAAATCCAAACCTTGTAAAACAATAAGCAAATAACAAATTAGCATTAGCATATAAGTATATTATATATACAAACTACTAAATAATTCGAACAATAATAATTAAAACAATGCTACCTTACACGCCCAACCAAAACCACTCAATGTGTACTTAATACCGTGTTGAGACAACCGAGTACCCAGCCCCTTATCCAGCTGCTCATAAGTCCTGGACCAAATACTATTCCCCCAAGGGTACCAGTCACATACATCATAATCCTCAACTATATACATATAATCATCCTCAATAACATGTGTAGGCTGCTTTCCCATAAAACCTTGAAATATCAACAATAGCATACACACTCGCACACAATCCTCATCGCTCATTTTCCTAGGGCCACTAAACAAGCCTTTATCACCTAACAAAGCTATAATGTTTGACACAAGTATTTTGCCATTACCCGGGAATACCCGCTTTTTTAATGCAGGGGTCGTCTCATGCACTGTCGGGGGAATATGATTCGCCATCTTATCATTGGGACCGAACCGTAATCCTGTCACCAAACAAAACTCCCTCCGACCGAATCTTATAAAATGGTCCGAGGTGGTCCTAAACCACAAGTCATACAACTCCCAGCGGGGATGGTCATGGTCACCTGGAGCCTCACGTCGTCTAAACTACAATATATGATGTACGAAACGAGGGTCATTATCTGTTACCCTCACATCCAACCAATGCCCAAAGCAATGGTCTCTAAATATCTTTTCTTGATTTTCTGTCAACACCACCTTAATGTGCTTAATAACACTAAGTTGACTCTTCAATGTCAACCTTGCAGTGAAGAGGTCCTGAAAAATCATCAATCAAGCAAAGTTAGTAAAAAATAGTCAAGCATATATCCACGTGATCAATTGAAGTCAAACTAAGCACATTTGTAACACCCCAAATTTCATAAGTTTTATATTTATGAGAATTTATGCACAAGTACGCGATCCCAGAATGTTACTAGGATCGCATAACAATGGAAAAAACTTTCAGGTAAATACAATTATATACACAAACCATCAACATACAAATCTTAACTATAAAACAAACCACCATTTAAATTAGTTAATATAATTACATACACTTTAACACATACATACACTTTTATTCTATATACATAACAAATACATAGTTAAATAAATGCAAACATATTCAAATAAAGTCAAAACGGGTCATGGTCACCTTTCCTTGCGACTAGTGACCAAGACAAAGTCGAAAATAACAAGTCGCAAAATCAAAAACAATTATATTTCGAGCATTTTTTAACAACAACATCAAAAACACTTCATAAACAATTATATTCATGTATCATAGTAAAAGTTAACAATCTAAGTCCACAAAACCACAAAAAACCGCATGCACACCAAGTGTTCGATAAAATGGTTCAAAGAAATTTCGAATTTAAACGTCAAATCTAAACACAAATTACAACCATACATCTTAAACCAATCATATTCAAGTATTACAACAAAAACAAACAATCCAAGTCCACAAAATCACAAAAAACAGCATGCGCACCAAGTGTTCGATGAAATGCTTCAAACAAATTTCGAAATTAAATGTCCAATTCAAATGAAATACACAATTATACCTGAGTATCGGCCATTATAAAGCTTGAATTTCGGAAAAAAAAAATTATTTGCGACTCAAAGTGTGCGACTCCTAATTTGCGGCTCAAAGTGTGCGACTCAAAGTTTACGAATCGGGTAGGTGATTACGGGTGCGGTGGTTATGGTAATGGTGGTGACGGTGGGGTGGTTTCGGGTGGGTTTCGGGTGTTGTTGGTTTGGGGTGGGGTGGTATTCGGTGGGGTGGGGTGGTATTCGGTGGGGTGGTTTCGGGTGTCGACGCAAGTCGCAAATAATAGAGCTAATAATAGGGTTTGTTATACATATATCGGTCGCAAACACGGGTCCCGAGATCGAAATGTTCGGTCGCAAATCTCGAAGACCGGTCGCAAATCGAGTACACGGGGTCGCAAGTCGCAATTACCGGGTCACAAGTGAATAATCCCGGACACGGTCAAGAACGAACACGGTCACGGGGTCGCAAGTCGCAATTACCGGACCGCAAGTGAATAATCCCGGACACGGTCAAGTACGTGTCCGGGTCGCAAATCGCAAAATTCCGGTCGCAAATCGCAAGCTTGCGATTTGCTTCCTGGTAGGGTAAATCGTCAATTTTTTTTGCGCAAAACGTTATATATGTTCGAAATTTTGGGCAAATCGATCAATTTCCCATATATATATATATATATACATATTTGGGTTCTGGTGAAAATAAGGAGTTATAATAAAAACGATAAAAACGATCTCAATTTATATTCACAATTGTTTTTAGTTGTGAACTTTTTATTTTTTTCGCTTCACATACGTTTTTTTATTGTTAACCCTTACATTTTTTTCTTTTCCATGAATTTTCATTGTGAACCTTTTTTTTTATTTTTTTTTATTTTTTGTTTTACAGAAATTTAGAAATTTTTTAAATGTGAAGCTTAATTTTTTTGACTTCACATAAATTTATGAATGTGTGAAGCTTAATTTTCAACCTTCACAATCCATCAATATATGTGAAACAAAAAAAAAATAAGCTTCACATTTAAAAATTAAGTATGAAGTAAAAAAAATCAAGTTCACATTTTATAAAATTGTAAAGATCAACTGTTTTCATCGTTTTTATTTTATCCTCTTCTTTCACAGGATCCCGTTTATATATATATATATATATATATATATATATATATATATATATATATATATATATATATATAGGGTTGAGTTCTGATGAAAATAAGAGGATAAAATAAAAATGGTGAAAACAATCTCAATTTTTATTCACAATTTTTTTTAGTTGTGAACTTTTATTTTTTTTCGCTTCACATACGTTTTTTTATTGTGAACCCTTACATTTTTTTTATTTTCCAAAAAATTTTCGTTGTGAACCTTTTTTTTTTGCTTCACAAAAAGTTAGAAATTTTTTAACTGTAAAACTTAATTTTTTTTAGCTTCACATAAATTTATGAATGTGTGAAGCTTAATTTTCAACCTTTACAATTCGTAAATTTTATGTGAAGCCAAAAAAATAAGTTTCACAATTAAAAATCAAGTGTGAAGCAAAAAAAAAAATCAACTTCACACTTTATAAAATTGTGAAGGTCAATTGTTTTTACCGTTTTTATTTTATCTCCACCCCTTTTTATATATATATTTTGATCCAAAGGCTGTGATCTGTTTTCACCATTTTTATTTTATTCTCTTATTTTCACATGATCCCAATCCTATATATATATATATATATATATATATATATATATATATATATATATATACATATACATATACATATACCTACAGCTCTATATGCAGTTCTATTCGACGTTTTTGTATTCTCGATTACGCAAAGGAAAACAATGACGACTGAAAACACACATGTATATGCAGTTGAACACGAAGAAAACACGCCTATAGCTGCACTTGAACTCGAAGAACACACGCCTACAGTATTAGTTAATAACAAAAGTAAGTATTTTGCGTAGTATATATATAATTTTGTATATGCTATTGATATATATATATATATATATATATATATATATATATATATATATATATATGATTGTAAGGAAATTAAGCGTTTCTCTACTGGAATATTCAATATACTCACATCATCTAAAACTATACGTACATAAGTTTTGTATATATCTTTGTTATAATATGATTTCTTTACAAATTGAAGCTTCAGATCTGATTTCGTTGTAATATGCATTTTAAAAAAAAAGTTAAAATGCAGTAAGTGTTGTAAGATGGAATTTTTAGTATATGTATGTGTAAATAATTGTTTCACATTACTGCATCTTGTTTTTTAGAAACTGCATTTTATGGATTTTTTTATTTTTCGTCCAATTATAATGTAGTTTTCATAAAAGAAAAAGGGGGAAAAACAAGAATCATATCATGTAGTTTTCGTCCAGATGTATGTTTCTTATTGCAATTTGCTAACAAAAAGTTTCGATAATGCAGTTATTTCAAACAAAGCTAATAAACTATTCTATAGTCCTTGTGGGACAAGAATTTAGTATCCTGATGTTGATGATAAATCATTACTTGAAACCGTATACAATACAATAGAAGAAGCATTCGTTTAATATAAAAAAAATGCAAAGAAAACCGATTTTATTGCTAAGAAAAGTACATCTTGAAAGCCAAACAAATTGCTAAATCCTCAAAATAAGTACTTTAAATGTAATAAAGAAGGATAAAAGTATGTTAAAAAGTCAAGGCTAACTGCCAATACACAAGTAGGTGGTACTTCAGAAGTAGGTGTGAAAAAAAAAAGATAGCACGTTTAAGGAAAACAACTACATTTAGGACTGGATGTGGTGCAAAATTTTCTCTTAAAAAGATTCCAAACAAAAAATTTAAACTTATTAAATTTGATGAGGGACACAATCACCATCTTCATCACACATAGCATGTTTCACTTAGCGTCTTTCAAAGCATGACGAGGAGACTGTGGGATAGGAGAAAGAGTGGTGACATGAAGATTAAGTCTTTCAGTTGGTTCAACGATTTCAACCATAGAATGTGTGATTATGGGGTATTGAGGCACAATGTTTTTGGTTGATAGAGGTGGTATATGAGTTGGAGGCGGTGTTGGTGGTGGTGGTTGTGGAGGAGGAGGAAGAGGTGGTCGTGTTGTAGATGGTGGTGGAGTTTGAGATGTAGTTTGGGTTTGAGGTGGAGGTTGTTGGGAGGAATTAGGTATGGTGAAAAGGCATTGAGCGATTGGTGAAGGGTCGAGATTATTATTTAAAATTTGATAGGAAGGGGATTTAGTAGAGCTCATGGAACCAAAAGGAAAAATGAACTCGTTAAAGGTGACATGACGAGAAATGATGATTTTATTGGTGTTTAGATCAAGGCATCGATAATCACGATGATCAACAGGGCATTCGAGAAATATAATGGATATTTCAGCCCATCATGTTTAGAGGGGTCGACCCATTTATAGATTAGGGTTTCAGTTTTCCATATATATATATTTGTATCATGTTTATGAAATAACTCAATAAAAAAACATACTTATTTTTATCATATCAGATCAAAAGACTAAATTTATTTCATTTCTCATGCACTTATAGTAGCCAATGTTTTAAAACCCATTTTTTTAGTCGAACCACACGAGTGCCAATTTCTAGTCATACCGGTTGGGCTGGAAGGTCAGACCGGAGTTGTTGAAATCTGGAAACAGAATACACACATGAAGTTAAAGACATACAAAATTATGTCTACCAAGCAATTTAACAATCCAACAAGTAAACTTTAGTTCAAAGACGTACAATTTAACAACAAGTAAACAACATTCTTAACGATAGGAATTTTACAATTATATTTTATATTATTCCGTAACAATTAATAATGTATTATATATCTATAAATTAACTTTTAATAACGCATTTTATATTGTAATATATCATCAAATAATCCATATTGTCTTATAAGATATATAGTATCAACAAACTATAATTTGATAATATATCTTTAATTTTCGAATATACTATATATCAAGAGTACTGGGATATATTTAATAAATATATTTAGAATAAATAATTATAACAAATTAAATGTTAAAATAATTGGTTAACAAGACGCTATTCATGAATGTGATCGTGAGTTCGAATCTTGTAGCCGACAATTTTATTTTACATTCTCTTTGTTTAAAACTTTAACTTCAATTTATCCCGCATAGGTGAGAAAACAATCACAACATAAAAATCATCTTCTATATAATGCCAACAAAATCCACACTCCAACTTAGGCCTAAAGGTTTTTTAAGTTTAAAAAGTAATTTAATTAGTTAAAAAAAAAAAAAAAAAATGAAACCCGTTCAATAGGCCGGTCCAACCAGGTCCAGGCGACCAGCCCAAACAGCATGCTGACTAGTCAAATTTTGAAAAATTCCGATTAATTTTGAGTTGAAATTCTAAAAAATTCCGGTCCAACCAGTTTGTCCCGTTGACCGGCTCTTAAAACATTGATCATATCTCTAAAATATTTACAGCCGTGAATTCCACCGTCTTTAGCTTCTCAAGAATTTAACTATTATACCTCAAGGATTCTTGCTTATTAAATCCACTTTCAAAGATTCTCTTGTATTAGTCTTGAAGCAAAACGCAGTCTTCCGATTGATCCATTTAGAATATTTAAAATATAATATTCACTTGTGACAAACCTTGCGCCATCTAGCCAAAAATTGTTGAATTTGTTTTCTTCTCCAATTACCGGTTCAACCGGCTGAACGTCCAACCGGGAACGGACGTATTACCGGTTCGTCGAATATACCGGTTTTAAAACCTTGCAAAATAGTCATAGCAAATTGGTTTTAATCTTCTCTGAAATATCCATCAACAATTACTTCTCTCATTCCTCCCTCCCCACCCCCACCCCCCACCCCCACCCCCAGATGAAGGCTTGCATATGGGCTTCAACTGAATACTATTTTCCTCTCCTCTTGCACCTATTGGGCTTGTAAATTGTTCTGTTTTGGGCCCAACTCCGATGCTATCGCATAGAGATGCACAAAAAAATCGGGTTCGAAATCCAACCCGAAAAAAACCCGAAACACCGACCCGGTCAAACCCGGGTTTGACCCAACCCGGTTCGGGTTTTCTGGAACCCGCCGGGTACAAACCGGTTTGGGGTTTATCCGTTACAAACCGGTTCTGAACCGTTTTTTTCCAACCCGGTTTCCAATCCGGTTTTTTTTTCTAGCCGTTTTCTAGCAGTTTTTTGATCGTTTTTTGACCTTTTTTTTATTTTTTTTACCATTTTGCCATTCCAAGTTTACTATATATACAAACCTTGAGTTTAGGTTCAATCACAACATTCAAACACTCATACAAACTCAAAACGCTCTCAAAACGCATACAAAATTCTCATTTCTCAAATGGCAAATCAATCTTCTTCCTCTTCCTTCGGTGTTGGTTCTTCAAGTTCACCAACGATTGTTCGAAAATTGGTTATCAAAAGAAATCCGGAGGTGTGGGATTTATACGACAAAGTGTTGTTGTCGGATGGTACGACTAAGGCACATTGTAAACGATGTGGGAAATTTTTAAAAGCCGACTCCAACACAACGTTGAAACATCATAAAGAAAAGTATTGTGTGGGACTCAAAACTAATCCGGAAGCAAGTGGTCAAACTTCTATGTCACGAGATGGAGCTATATTTTCATACGAAGCGGAACGGTGTCGAGAAGCTTTTGCGGGTTTTGTGATTCAAGAAGCTTTG
This sequence comes from Gnaphalium uliginosum, assembly GCA_963930675.1. Lineage (NCBI taxonomy): Eukaryota > Viridiplantae > Streptophyta > Magnoliopsida > Asterales > Asteraceae > Gnaphalium > Gnaphalium uliginosum. Next base: position 36,184,334 of record OZ005684.1, read on the forward strand.
CCGTTCAACCACTTCGACAACCCTCGACTTACTAGGGTGATTCAAAATACCCTTCAACCGCGATATAATCATGTAAGTCGTATTACTCTTAAACGTGATGCCCTTAAATTGTGGAAAGAAGCTAAAAAACAACTAATAATCGGTTTTGAAAACTTAAATACAAGTGTATCATTAACAACCGACGTTTGGTCGGCTCCTCATGGTTTGCCCGGTTCGTACCTTTGTGTTACCGCACATTGGGTTGATCCCGTAACTTGGCAAATGATGAAACGTACCATTGCTTTTGAAGACTTTGAGTATCCTCACACGGGTCAAAACTTATTTTACATGTTACGATATGTAATTAAAACGTTTAAATTACAAGAAAAGGTTTTTTCAATATCCTATGATAACGCGAGTAATAATACACTCGCCGTTTCAAAATTAATACTAAAATACGGACCACCTTTGAAGGGCATCTTTTATCATAGTCGATGTGTTGCACACATCATTAACTTGATTGTGCAAGCGGGACTAGCGGTTGAAGAAATAGACGCCGTAAAATTGGCGTATAAAACTATGTTACAAGACATATTTCAAAAGGGTAAAATTAGATACAAAGCTTATATGAGATTGTGTAAGGAAACGGATTCCATTTTTTTAACCCCTAATTGGGACATGCCCGTTAGATGGAATTCGACCTACTATATGTTTGTATGTGGTTTACGCCAACGTGATACATTACAAGTTTTTCATGATAACCTTGTTCAAAAAGGTCTCGCAACACCATTTCCCATAGAATTTTGGGAGGTTATTAAAAAGTTAACCGAATTGCTCAAAGTTTTCAAAACCGCGACTACTTTATTATCGGGTGTTTATTATCCCACTAGTCATTTGGTACTTAATCAAATTTGGTTGTTGACTTCAAAATTAAACGAATACGAATATGAAGGTGCTTTATTTGAAAAGATGGTGGCTCTCATGAAAGAAAAACTAAAAAAATATTTCCGAGAGATGCCACTTGTAATTACTTGTTCCGCCGCAATGAACCCGTGTTTGAACACCACCGGGGTGGAAATGCTTATCGATAATATTTGTCACAATTTGGATTTGAATGAAGAGAACCCAATGTTTTCCGATAATACAAAAACGTTTTTTAAGAGTTCTTTACAAGATTTATTTGGCGTATATTTTCAAAAATATAGTTCAACAATAAATGTGCCGGTTGATTCGATTTCCACAACGTTTAGTTCATCTTCGTCCAACAATGCAATGCTTAACTTATATAATAGTTTAAGACAAGAAAACCATAAACGGGCAAGGGGTGAAGGTAACCAAACGACTAGCGAATATGGGAGATATACCTCAACGGATTTTTTGTCCACTATTCTACCTAATGAGTTCGAACAATTTGATATTTTGGCTTGGTGGAAAGAGAGGGAATCTCAATTTCCCGTTCTAGCCATCATGCCCCGAGATTTACTAACCGTCCAAGCTTCTACGGTAGCTTCGGAATCCGTATTTTCTCTTAGTGGCAGGGTATTATCTATACGAAGAACAAGACTCACACCGGCCTCCTTAGAGATATGTATTTGCTTGAAGGATCACTTAGACGCCGTTGAACGTATACAAAATGTTTCAAGTCTTGAAGGTGAAATGGAATACGAAGGAGATATACATAATATCGAGGTGGAAGAGGGCATGGTAATATCACTTTCCGACGAAGAAATTGCTCTCGATCAAGCTTCGCGCGAGGCTACCTCTGAAGAAGATTTCGACTTTTGAAGAATTGAAGATTAATATAAGTTGAAGATTATGAAGACTTATGAAGACTTATGAAGACTTATGAAGAATATGAAGAATTATGAAGAGTTTTTGGATTCAATAATATTTTTAAGAAGACTTAGAAGACCTTTGTTTAAGTTATTGTTCAATTATGTTTCCATTACTAATGTTTTATGAATTCAATGAAAATTTTTTGGCCCAAACATTGTTTTTCCCTAAAACGCTTAACGCTCGAAAAAAATTGAATTATATAGAGTTTTTGGAATCAATAATATTTTTAAGAAGATTTAGAAGCCTTTTGGTTAAGTTATTGATCAATTATGTTTCCATTACTAATGTTTTATGAATTCAATGAAAAAAATTTGGCCCAAACGTTGTTTTTCCCTAAAACGCTTAACGCTCGAAAAAAATTGAATTATATAGAGTTTTTGATTCAATAATATTTTTAAGAAGATTTAGAAGCCTTTTGGTTAAGTTATTGATCAATTATGTTTCCATTACTAATGTTTTATGAATTCAATGAAAAAAATTTGGCCCAAACGTTGTTTTTTCCTAAAACGCTTAACGCTCGAAAAAAATTGAATTATATAGAGTTTTTGGATTCAATAATATTTTTAAGAAGATTTAGAAGCCTTTTGGTTAAGTTATTGATCAATTATGTTTCCATTACTAATGTTTTATGAATTCAATGAAAAAAATCAAAAAATACATTGTTTTTCCCTAAAACGCTCAACGATCGAAAAAATATACATTTTTATTAAAAATCGGGTTGGAACTGGGTTTTCAACCCGAACCGGTTTCAAACCAGGTTGAATCGGGTAGGGTTTTTCAGGTTCAAAATCGGGTCGGGTTCGGGTCGGGTTTGGTCAAAACCCGGTTTCTCTTTGTTGACTAAAACCCGGTTCGGGTTTCCGGGTCGGGTCGGGTTGGGGCCAACCCGATTTTTGTTCATCTCTACTATCGCATTCGTAATAACTTTTTCTTTTCTTTTTTGTTCTACTGCAATTTTTTTCATATGTACAGCATTCAACAAAATATACATAATTACATATGTAGGTAGCATTCTTGAGACACACTAGTAGCTATTATTGTAATTTGTAATTAAAAATATTTAAAAAAAAAAGGAAATTACGAAACATGTAAGAGTCTCTAAAATTTGGAATCACACGTTATCTCAAAGAAGTTTTCATGTCAACTTTGGCCTCCAAGTTGCTTTCTAATCAAGGGCCATAAAATATGAACTATAGACTCTTCTAAATTTGATCATCACTAATTAAATACTTACGGGTATTTTGTTTGAACTTATAATGTCTTAAAAAGTGGTAGTTGTATTATTCTGTCAGCTAAAGACCCATTTAAATGTTTTGATATTTTTCTCTAATTAGATCTTAACTTAACTGAAAAATCACTTATTCGGTAATTTATTTACAATTGCTTAAAACATCTAATTGAGAATAAAAATTCCCTAACATAAGTGAATTTTGATATGTTAGTTTAAGTGGTAGACAATATGTCTTTCCTCTTTTTGGTTCATGTATTTTTTTTTATCTCATGACAATTTATTTATTGAAGTTATTATTGGTTTCTAGAATGTTGTGTCGGGAACTCATGTAGTTTTTTTTTTTTTTTCTTACACTTGAGTCGTCTGTAACTCGATATTCTATTCATGCAATTTGTGTCATGTCAAAAAATGGTGAAACACATGTATTCAGATGCTTGTAACTTTTATTTATCAACAAGCTTAATAATTCTGTATTCAAGCTGCTAGCTCTTATTATTCAAAACTATTTCTTAGATTCCAGTTTTCAGAAATTAGAAAAAACAAAAGACTAGTGACTAAGCCCGACAACCCGTCTCGTACTATATACACATATACCTTAGGTCTAAATTTGAACTTTTTTTAATGTTTAAACATTTCCAAATAATAAAAAAAATCTTAGAAACACAATTAGTCATGAACAGAAAAATAAATAAACTTGTATGGTACCACCTATTGAAATTAAATATTTTTGTCTTTTTATTGATGAATGTGAAATGTGAATGCAATAATGTAATTACTATTATTATTATTAATTATTAATTTATTATATTATATTCTAAAAGGGTCATCAGAAGTTTAATAAGACCTTTTCAACCATTTACTATGTCTTGTCAAACTGTAGATTTATTTAATTAATTAATTAGTAGCCAAGTCTCTAATTACTTTTCTTAAAAAAATGACAAAGTCTTCATGATAAAGTTCATATAAAATCTTTATAGTCACCCTTCCCGGCCAATCAAAACCTCAAAATCACAAATAAAACAACTACGTATTTGAAAATACTACTAGTAACAATAACAGCTGTTTCAGCTTTGTGGGTTATAGCAAGTGCTCAAAAGGACCAAATTGTGAAAGTTCATGTGGCAATGTGACGATTACATACCCATTTGGTTCCGGTGAAGGATGTTACTATAGTTCTGATTTTCTTGTAACTCGTGACCGATCATCCGATGAGCCAATACCTTACTTTGGAGTAACCACAGGCAACGTTGTTATTTCAAATATGTCGACAAGCAAGAGTGAAGTAGAAGTTATGATGTTTGTAGCCCGTGATTGCTACAATAGTTCTGGTCGAGAAAGAAGAAGCAATCCCTCTTTGACGTTAAGGGATTTTCGAATATCGACCAAGAACAAGTTTGTAGCTATTGGGTGTGACACACATGCGTTATTTAGTGCAACGAGAGGGAATGTGTCTGATGGTACGGGATGTATTTCTAGATGTGGTAAAAATAGTCTTATGACAAATGGATCTTGTTCGGGAGTTGGGTGTTGTGAAGCAGAGGTGCCGGAAGGAATGAGATCTTTTGAAATATTACTAGATAGTTATAAATATAACAGACTTTAACCCTTGTAGCTATGGTTTTTTTGTTGAAGAAGGGAAGTTTAGCTTCTCTACGAATAATTTACGCGATTTTGGAAGTGTAGAAACGATGCCTATGTTACTTGATTGGGCAATTGGTGATTTGACTTGTAATGAAGCAAGTAGGGACAGTGATAATTTCTTATGTAAAGGAAATAGCAAATGTGATCAAGGTTACAAAGGTCCCGGATATCGTTGTAATTGCCATGAAGGTTATGAAGGCAATCCTTATATTGCAAATGACTGCAAGAGTAAGTTTTAATTCAATACATTGGTTCTTAACATCTTTCCCTAATTTATTTCACAAAAACTTGGCCTAACTCTGAATCCTTTGCTGATGACACCCTTCCCCAAAGACCGCACCTCAGACAACATTCGGCTGTTTCGCTGATTTATATTTATAGTACGTTAATTGACCATTTATTATTCTATTATAGATATTAATGAGTGCGAACGAGGAAATCATGACTGTGAACATGAATGTGAAGATACAGAAGGAAGCTATACTTGCTCTTTTCGAAAAGGTTACTCTGGAGATGGTAGGAGAGATGGAACAGGTTGCACTCAAGATGAATCAGTCCTTATAAGAATTGTTCTAAGTACATAAAGTTTATTGTTATACAGTATATATGTTGCACAACTATGACTATGAGAACTATAGTACTAATAATAATTGAATCCTTGAAATATAATTAAGTTAATGATGTTATGTTGCAGGGGCCTCATCTGCTGCCATATTTCTACTTATATTTGTCACCTGGTTGTACTTGGGACTCAAGAAGCGAAAGCTGATAATGCTTCGAGAAAAGTTCTTTAAGCAAAATGGTGGATTAATGTTGAAGCAAAGAATTTCTGGAGACGGGGGTTCTCATGATCGAGCGAAAGTCTTTACAATTGAGGAGCTTAAGAGGCAACCAACAACTACGATGAAAGCAGGATTATTGGAAAGGGTGGCTATGGCACGGTTTATAAAGGAGTTCTTTCTGATAACAGAGTTGTTGCCATAAAGAAGTCAAAACTAGCAGATCAAACCCAAAACCAGATTGAACAATTCATCAATGAAGTGGTTATCCTTTCACAAATCAATCATAGAAATGTTGTGAAACTGATTGGATGTTGTTTGGAAACTGAAGTCCCTTTATTAGTATATGAATTTATTCCAAATGATACACTTTCAGATCATATCCACAAAAAAGGCAAGTTGTCAAGTATTACTTGGGACATTAGACTCCGAATAGCAACAGAAACAGCTGCAGCACTTTCGTATTTGCACTCTGCAGCGTCTGTTCCAATCATACATCGAGATGTAAAGCCAATGAATATACTTTTGGATGAAAATTATGTAGCAAAAGTGGCGGATTTTGGAGCATCTAGGCTAGTTCCAATGGATCAGATTGAGTTGGCTACTATTGTGCAGGGGACTTTAGGCTACTTAGATCCTGAATATTTGCAAACGAATCAGTTGACAGATAAGAGCGATGTTTATAGTTTTGGGGTCGTACTGGTGGAACTTTTAACTGCAAAGAAGGCCCTTAGTTTTGATAGGCCGGAAGAGGAGAGGAACCTAGCTATGTATTTTCTATCTTCTTTAAAACGAGGAAGACTCTTTTATGTTCTTGATGAACATTTGCAGCTGAATTATGTTCCTAACGAGATTATGCAAGTTTCGAGACTTGCAGAAAGATGTTTACACGTTAAGGGAGACGAACGGCCTACCATGAAAGAAGTAGCATTAGAGTTGGAAGGAATATTGGCATCAATGATACAAAAGCATCCATGGGTGCAAAGTATTTTAAAGGAAGACGAAGATGTGCATTTGTTTAAAGAAGTAACAAATGACTCTGAAAGCAAAGATGGGGCCAATGTTATAAACTCATGGAATCTTGATAGTATGAATAAGCAAAGTATATTATCCATTGCTAGGGGTAGGTAAAGGTATATACTTGTATTTTTAAGATTGTATATTATTTTAGTTTATATTATTGATTTAATTTTCTTTTATTTGTTGATTAAATTGAATTGAAAGGGAACAGATTCTGTTAGATTGTCTCTCGTTTTGCTTTTCTATTGAATTCAAGATTAGTAGATGTTTTATATAGAGATTTACATTTACATTTGGCATAACGGTATTGGGTCTAGCCCATTCAATAGAAAGAAGATGAAAAAAAAATGTAGCATGTTTGGTTATAACTTTACAAATTAAAGTATAAAATAACAAAAAACTAGATCATAACCCACAAATTCACGGGCCACTACATGAGTTTACTATAAAGATATTTTTCAATTAATTTATCTAAATAATTATATTTTTAACTTCTTGTATACTTTTGTGTTTTACAGACTTAAGAAATATGACACGATTTAGGTTCTTTCGAAGCGGGAAAAATTGTCTGAAATAACTATATTTTATGTAGTGTTTTGTGCAGCATATTGATGTTATGTTTATATCTATTAATAAACATTTGCTAAATTCGTATCAAGTTGATATTGTAATGTAAGTATGTAAGTAAATAAGTGTATGTGAAAGTTTGATCTACAATTTTAGGTACGTATCAGAAAATTCAATGTTGAATGGAATACTAAATGATGAAATGAATATCTTTATAATTATAGTCGAGACAATATATGACATAATTGATAAAGGGGAACTTTTAATATTGTAAAAAATAAAATACGAAACATCGAGTGTAGAATAAAACATAGAATATGCACCTAAATTGAAAATAGCACTTCAAGACAAAGTATAAGTAACTATTATCTAAAAATGTTAAAATATAGAATCTATTGACCTCGTGGTAGTGTTGGATCTGTCGACGGTTGAGTATGTAGAAATTTATTACACAATGACATCCATATATTGATACTAAATCATGAAGATCATCGTTATGACACATTCTTAATAGAGAATTATGTTCATTAAGACTCCGTTGTGAATCACGAGCTACGTACCATTGATGAGTTAATATAATATGAAGATCTGCATTAAGCCATTGATTTATATATTCTAACGTAAATTCGTTAGAATCACTTGAATACATCATTGATTTCCGTTTAAATAATGAAATTCATTATCCGATCGAAACATATTTCTACATTCGTGAAACTTAATCAAAAACACTGTCATTTAAAAGATACAAAAACTAAATAAATAATATGTCGTAGAATCATGTAAATAAAATTAAAAATTTAACCTCTTTACATTATTGAGAAAGAAATACTTACTTTGGAGCATGAATCCTCCGGATACAATTGTTAGGTACATACTAGTAGGGCATTTGAAACGCCCAGAGAATTATACATATATATATATACATATATATATATATATATATATATATATATATATACCCTTCCTGATATCCCATAACTCATATTTAAGTATATTAAATTGAACTTGCACTTCTACAATTAAATTTCGAATTTAAAACATAAATTTTCTAAAACTGGCAGGGTACCCGCCAGGTAGGCTAGAATACCCGCCGAGTAGCCATCCTTGCCCCCAAATTCTGTCCCATTGTCGCACCCCCAAATTATGATGCAGCGGAAGTCGGGTCGGGGCGCGACTAATCATGGATCATTACACAAAGTTAAGGCAAACGACTCTATATGAGACGTTTTGAAAATAATACAAAGTAATTACATTAGTAATTCAACGGTTTACATTTAAGATTTGAGTTCGCGAGTAGTTCAAGAGATTCTAATACATGGCCAATGTTACAAAATAGTAATGCAAGAAAATCTCTGATGTTTGTAAGCATGCGACTCGAGCTATCGTATCCTGGGGTAGCCCTACTCCTGTTGTGAACCTGAGAATACATACTAAAACGGTCAACGTAATGTTGGTGAGTTCATAGGTTTGAAACAGTTATCAAAAGTTGGTAATAATCACAAGATTTAATCAGTGTTGCACGAATGCAAAATAAGAGTATACTATTGCCATGAGTCTCACAGTTCGACGCTTAACCTAGTTTTTGCCTCAGGCAGACGTGTTATCCAATACACCTATAACAATCAAATATTAATGCGTAGCGACTAGCCCGGACGGGGATGTCAATCCCCGATAGATCTATCCAATAATACTCGCGCTCATATGATTAACGAACTATGATAAGGTGAGGACTTTCAGTGGATTAAAGGTCTCATGCAATCCGTATAAGAGTTGTTTCAGTTACTTGTGATTATAATAAACAGTGTATGTAATCTCACCCCATAGTATAAAACAGTAAAAGTGGGGCTATGAGACTCACCTGAGTCTTGAAGCGTGCGTTTAAGTCAATAAATGTTTATCCAAAGTGTAACCTTCTGGCGCCCTAAACGCACAAGGTTATGTATGAGTGAATGTCTCAAAAGATCATTCATGCTAGTTGTCCACTCAACTAGTTATGTTCGATGTTGTTTGTTCCATAATTACGTTTAGAAAATATGTATGGCCCGTTGGTGATGTTTCGTAATAATAATTCTCGAAGACTTTATTATTATGTTTGTTTCATTGTATACCTAATAGAGTATATGAGTTTCATGTACGTATAGTGTGATATGTGAACGTTCGTTATTACGCGTATTTAATAGTTGGTGAAACATGTTCCAACTCTGTTTTATGCGACACTAGGGGCGACACCAAGGCATATTGCGACACTAGGTTAGTGTCGCAACTGCCTCAAAAGTTGAGATTTATGCGACACCAGGATTAGTGTCGCAAGTTGTGATTTCGATTTTGTTTTAGCGACACAAGTGTTAGTGTCGCAAGGACTTGCGACACCAGTTAACACTGTTGGTTGTATTATTCGGGTTCCAAGTTAATACTGTTGGTCTTTGTGTCGCTAGTTAATACTGTTGGTCTTTGTGTCGCTAGTTAATACTGTTGGTTATAATTGTTGCGACACAAAGGTTATGTCGCAGGTTAATACTGTTGGGTTAATACTGCTGGTTTCAACGGTAGCGACATAAGGATTGTGTCGCTAATTCCACAGACCGAAGATTTCACCTAGTTTCTACTGCTCGTTTTGTTTCTACTGTTCTCTTAGTTTCTACTGCTCTCTTAGTTTCTACTGCTGGTTCTTCTTTTATTACTACTGCTAGTTCATTGCCATTATTAGTACTGCTAGTTCATTTACATTATTAGTACTGTTAAGTTGCTTACATTATTAGTACTGCTAGTTCATTTTACTCGGTTACTACTGTTAGTGTATTTCCTTAGTTTCCACTGTTAGTTCATCTTACCCGGTTACCACTGTTAGTGTATTTCCTTAGTTTCCACTGCTAGTTCATTTTACCCGGTTACCACTGTTAGTGTATTGCCTCAGTTTCCACTGTTAGTTATTTTACTTTATTACTGCTGCTAGTGTATTTACTAGTTTCCACTGCTAGTTCATTTTACCTAGTTTCCACTGTTGGTGCATTTTATCTGGTTACCACTGTTAGCACGTTTTCCTTTATTACTACTGTTAGCACATTTCCTCGGTTACCACTGCTAGTTCATTTTACCCGGTTACCACTGTTTGTTTCTAGCTTCGCTTTTGTTCAAGGGTTTCGATTAAATGAGTTTGCTTTGGTCCCGAAACTATTATAAACTACATTTTAATATTTTTACACTCTTAAAAAGTAAGTTTTCATATATTTTGGTAAGCCCGAAAGTGTTCGATTTTTGGGAAAGAGATGCCAACGATTCTCTGGTAGATTTAAAATGTTCGTTTTAGGGTAACTTCGAGTGGGTTTCCAGTTTATACTTTGTGAGTGAACTTACTAGCATGTTAAATCCATAAAATCTTACGAATAACAAAGGAAAGTTGAGAAAACGTGTTCTTACCCGAAAATGTGTGATGAACAAGTTGTGAATGAAAAATCGTGAAGCTTGACTCCTAGTTCTTCGTTAATCTTCTTGCGATTTGAGGTGAGATTTGAGATTAAAAGTGAAAGAAAATGTTTTCTGTTTGTGTTTGCTGTGAGGAGAGGAATGAGGGAAAGAGAGTTTTGGGTAAAGTCTTCTGAGATTTTGATCAATGAAAAGTTGAGTTGTGTGTGTAAGTAGCTAAAATGATGACTTTACATTGGGGGGATGTATGGCCGGTCTAGGAAGTCCTAGGCTGTGCAGAACTTTTATCTAAGGTGGGTTCCACCTGATTCTCTTCACTTGTCACTTTTGATTTATTTGTTTGTTCAATTACATTGTTACATTTTAAATTTGTGTTTTCTTTATGTTTTCGCGCGGGTTTGCGTTACGTATTGTACATTTCGCATGAAAAGTAAAGAGTTCGTATATTATTACATAATAATAATATAATGTAAACAACTACTATTTAATTATAAAATAGATTTACGTTATTTATGAAAAAGGGTTTTCACCAACGTCCATATAAATCGAGTCGGACTCCATCCGATTAAAATTGCGTAATTAAAATTTAATTACGTATGAGTGTATAATACAATATACAAAATGTTCCGTAATTAGTCCTATTTCACACTAATTACAAGTGGTAATAACCAAAAATTTATTACTAATGACGGCCTAATTCGCCGGGTGTCACATTCTCCCCTTGTTAGAAGAATTTCGTCCCGAAATTAGCTTGTTGCCGTGGGTTGGGTGGCATCTAAGAATAGATGTGGGTATTTCTGTCGCATCTGGTCTTCCCGTTCCAAAGTGAATTCAGGGCCGCGCCTGGAATTCCACCGGACTCTAATGATGGGAATACGACTCTGTTTTAAACGTTTGACCTCTCGGTCCATGATCTCAACGGGTTCCTCGACGAAATGAAGCTTGTCATCGATTTGAATTTCATCGGGTGGAATAATAAGTGTCTCATCAGACAAGCATTTCTTAAGGTTAGAAATGTGAAAAGTGTTGTGCACGCTACAGAGTTCTTGAGGTAGCTGCAGTCGATATGCCACCGGACCAATCCTTTCCAGAATTTCAAACGGTCCGATGTACCTAGGGTTAAGCTTTCCACGTTTACCAAAACGAATGACACCTTTCCAAGGTGACACTTTCAACAGTACCTTGTCCCCGACTTGAAACTCGAGGTGTTTGCGTCTCACGTCAGCATAGCTCTTCTGACGATCACGTGCGGCTTTCAGCCGGTTTTGAATACCTACGATTTTCTCAGTGGTTTCATGTATGATTTCGGGACCGGTGAGTTGACTATCTCCCACCTCGGTCCAACAAATGGGTGAGCGACATTTTCGCCCATAGAGTGCCTCAAAAGGTGCAGCCTTTATGCTGGCGTGGTAACTATTGTTGTACGAAAATTCGCACAGAGGCAAGTGATTTTCCCAATTCTTACCGAAGTCAACTACGCAAGCTCGTAGCATATCTTCTAGGGTCTGAATGGTTCGTTTGCTTTGGCCATCGGTTTGCGGGTGGTAGGCCGTACTCATATCCAAACGAGTGCCTAGTGATTTTTGTAAGGATTGCCAAAAGCGAGAAGTGAAACGGCTATCTCTATCTGAGATGATCGAGATGGGTACGCCGTGTCGAGCGACGATTTCTTTTATGTAGATGCGAGTCAAACGCTCCATCTTGTCAGTTTCCTTGATTGCCAGGAAATGAGCAGATTTGGTGAGACGATCGACGATCACCCAAATGGTATCGCAACCGCTCGGTGTTTTCGGCAGTTTAGTGATGAAGTCCATGGAGATCTGCTCCCATTTCCATTGGGGTATTTCAGGTTGTTGCAATAATCCGGAGGGTTTCTGGTACTCGGCTTTAACCCTTGAGCAGGTAAGGCACTTGCTAACGTAAGTAGCTATGTCAGCCTTCATGTTGGGCCACCAATACGACTCTTTGATGCCGTGATACATCTTGTCGGCTCCAGGATGTATAGAGTACCGAGATTTGTGAGCTTCATCCATCACCAAATCTCGTAAATTTCCAAAGTTTGGTAACCATATCCGGTTAGAGAAGTATCGGGCTCCATCGGATTTGATTTCGAATTGCTTATCCATGCCTCGAAGGGCTTCGCTTTTCACGTTCTCTTCCTTGAGTGCTTCGAGTTGTGCGGCATGGATTTGAGTGATGAGGTTGTTATGCACAATCATACCGAGGGCTCGAACTCGCAGCGGTTTAGCTCGTTCCTTTCGACTTAAGGCATCGGCCACAACGTTCGCCTTGCCTGGGTGATAGCGGATTTCGCAGTCGTAATCGGTAAGTAGCTCGACCCATCGGCGTTGCCTCATGTTCAAATCCTTCTGATCAAAGATGTGCTGAAGACTTTTGTGGTCAGTGAAGATAGTACACTTGGTACCATATAGATAATGTCTCCAGATTTTAAGTGCGAAAACCACAGCTCCTAGTTCCAAGTCGTGAGTCGTATAGTTTTTCTCATGGATTTTGAGTTGTCGGGAGGCGTAAGCTATGACTTTTTCTCGTTGCATTAACACACAACCAAGTCCCTGGTGTGAGGCGTCACAGTAGACCACAAAGTCATCGTTGCCTTCGGGTAATGACAGGATGGGTGCGCTGCAAAGTTTTTGTTTTAATAGCTGGAATGCCGACTCCTGTTTGTCAGTCCAATCGAACTTCTTTTCTTTTTGAGTCAGTGCGGTTAAAGGTTGAGCTATTTTTGAAAAATTCTCAATGAATCGCCGATAATATCCAGCGAGTCCTAAGAATTGGCGTACTTCGGTTGGAGTTGCGGGCGCTTGCCAGCACTTAATGGCCTCGATTTTCGATGGATCGACATGTATCCCTTTACTGTCGATGACGTGCCCTAAGAATTGTACGGTTCGGATCCAAAATTCGCATTTGGAAAATTTGGCGTATAACTCCTCGCGTTTGAGTAATTCAAGAATGGTTTTCAGGTGTTGGCCGTGTTCTTGTTCGTTGCGAGAGTAAATCAGGATGTCATCGATGAACACAATGACGAATTTGTCGAGATATGGCTTGCACACCCGATTCATAAGATCCATGAATACATCCGGTGCGTTGGTTAAGCCAAATGGCATGACCTGGAATTCGTAATGACCGTATCGAGTTCGGAATGCGGTTTTTGGGATATCGTCGTTCTGAACTCGCAATTGATGATAACCTGACTGTAGGTCGATTTTTGAGTAAACGCTCGATCCCTGGAGTTGGTCGAATAGGTCATCGATTCGGGGAAGTGGGTATCGATTCTTCACAGTTAGCTTGTTCAACTCTCGGTAATCGATACACATTCGGAAGGACCCATCTTTCTTTTTCACAAATAGGACCGGAGCTCCCCACGGTGAGGAACTTGGTCGAATGAATCCCTTATCCAAGAGTTCCTGTAATTGAGTAGACAACTCCTGAAGTTCGGAAGGGGCTAAACGGTACGGAGCTCGTGCCACGGGTGCTGCGCCGGGCACTAAATCGATTTGAAATTCGACTTGTCTGGGTGGTGGGAGGCCAGGCAAGTCTTCAGGGAAGACTTCAGGAAAGTCTCGGACAATATGCACATCTTCGAGTCGCTTCTCCTCCGACTTCTTCTCGGTTACGTGTGTCAGGAGTGCCTGATATCCTTTTCGTAGATATTTTCTAGTTTTCATGCACGATATGATGTTTACCCTCGATCCCCCTGGGGCAATACTCCTCCGTCATCATCTTTTTCAAATCCTCCCAGGGGAGTTGATAGGCAGTGTCGATTCCCACAGTTTGCATGTAGGTGTTCCACCAGGTAAGTGCACCGTCCAAGAAGGTGCAGGTGGAGTACTTGACCCTGCACCCTTCGGTGCAGTCGCAGATACGGAATACGGATTCCATCTTTTCAACCCATCGTAGCAGACCGATGGCTCCTTCAGTACCCTTGAAGTTTAAGGGTTTGCAGCTCATGAATTCCTTGTAGGAACAAGGTTTGGTTGTTGGGGCAGCATTCGAGGTGTTTTCACTGCCAGCATGTGGTATCGATCCAATATTTTGGTTTGCTCCCTGAGCAACCAATGCGTCGGCTACCCCTTGAGCGATGAATTGCGCGAGTTCCTCAGCGCTGAAAGTTTGTCTTCTAGGCGGCATGATTCTTAAATAAGGATTTGAAAGAAATGTGGGTTAGTTCATACGAGGGTTATGATTTTCACAGAGATGTATATTTATGAAGGGGTAATATACAACAGCACAAGTGACAATCACAGATTTAAGCAGCAAGATTTGATATCATTCAAAATACATGTTCGAATGTTTACAGAATTTAAAGTTTACAAAAGAGGCCAGAAATCTTTAAGTCCTGTCGAGACATAAGTAGCTACCCGGTTCGTTACATGACAATTATTACACTAATCCCGACGTCGATCTGCCTGTGGTAGTAGAGTGATGATCCGATCGACCGCTTCTGCGAGTCTGCCAGCCTGTCGCGCACTCTCCTCGGCTAGCGTTAGTCGTTGCTCTAGCATACGCGAGAGCTGTTCAGCCTCCTGGGAACGCTGCTCACATTGTTGCATTCTAATCCGCAACTCCATAAGCTCGTCCCTCGTATCCGTTGCTAGGTCGTTTGTGAGGTTCACGACTTCTGCTATATCCTCCTGGTTCTGGAGGGATTGAGTTATGTCACCCCTTAATTCTCTTTGCTCCATTCTCATTGTCTCGAGTCTCCTCTCGTGACGGTGAAGTCTCGCAGCTAACACTGGAACAGTGTGATGAGTGGGTTCCTGAGTGTAGGGAGAAATATCCATGGGTTCTACGGTTGACTGGATCCCTTCCTCGCGTCTCCAGGTTTCTAGTGCGTTTGACAACCAGTCCTACTCGCGTGTTCCCGCTTGACGGTGGTCTCTGACTCGAATGCCTGCGGCGTTTCTCGACCGAGGTCTGGCCTGGTTGGCTCTGGTATCGCTCCTGGTGCGTGGGCGACGGGACCCTGAAGGAGCGCGGGTGGATGAGTTTGGAGTTTCGTCTCCCTCGGTGATAGTCATGCGGTTAGGAAAGTCTGCCATTCTGTGGTCAGAGTTTTAGTACGTGAGAACTATATATATACGTATGACACACAATACTCTAACAAGTATAGTATGGAACACTTTTGTCCTGCCTCTAATGTTATCAAAGTCGTCTAATGTATTCCCATTTACCATAACTAGATCAAGTCCTGCATCGATTCCCTTTTAATTATACATAGTTGATCAGACTATGTTAATTAAAATTGAATGATGAAATTCCTGAGCTAGTTATGCCTAATGAGAAATACTACCTAAAAGTTATAGTCTAGGTCCACTAATGCAACCTAGTTCGCTATAACTATGGCTCTGATACCAATCTGTCGCAACCCCAAATTATGATGCAGCGGAAGTCGGGTCGGGGCGCGACTAATCAGAGATCATTACACAAAGTTAAGGCAAACGACTCTATATGAGACGTTTTGAAAATAATACAAAGTAATTACATTAGTAATTCAACGGTTTACATTTAAGATTTGAGTTCGCGAGTAGTTCAAGAGATTCTAATACATGGCCAATGTTACAAAATATCATTCAAATCTCTGATTCTAATATGCTATTGACGCGAAATTTGATCTACAAATTTTACTACACACTTTAAACTATTAATAATTAGATTAGGAACTATCTATTTATACTTTGTATGTATTTCGTTATAAATTTTATATTACTATGAAAATTGTATATTACTATTAAAATTGTATCTTAATTTTATAAATTTGAATCGGATTTATTTTTCTAAATAAAACCATATATGTTTATCTAATGTGTTAATATTAGCTGTGAAAAATAATTGTGATGCGTATTTCTAATCTAATAATAATATAGAAAATGTATCTTGATATTGGCTGTAAATTTACATATAAATATTGATATTGTTATATTATATATATTAAAGTAATAACATTTTCATTCATATATGTTTAAAAAATTAAAAGATCTAAAACATATATCATCCATTAACATATTTATAACCTTTAATTTTAGAATTAGAATGGATTCTTTAAAAATTGGTTTCAAACATATAAAAATATTTTTACGTATTAAGTTACTTTAATAATTTATATAATATTATTGTCATTCTGATTAATGTAGCAAATATCTAAACGTAAAATTTAGTTATTGTTGACCAAGATGAGCTCCAATTAAATTGGCGAAGTTAGTTACGTGATACATCATATATTGAATGTTGAATTAATTAATTAATTAATAAATCAATTAGATTCTAAGGCATATGTAACTAGGCTAAAATTGTAAGTGTAGATTAGTCTTTAGAAAGGTGAAGAAATGCTATTTAGTTAATCAGAATTTGGATTTAAAATCAATAACAATAATGTATGGAGCTTAATAATTTAAGGGACAAGATTAATTTAAGATTGTCTAATTTAAGAACGTTTACCTAAATATGCTTTTCTTTTAATATATTTAAAATTTTAAAAATTAGTTTCAAATACATAAAAATATTTTTAAGTATCAAGTTACTTTAATAATTTATATAATATTATTGTCATTCTGATTAATGTAGCAAATATCTAAAAGTAAAATTTAGTTATTGTTGACCAAGATGAGCTCCAATTAAATTGGCGAAGTTAGTTACGTTTATACATTATGTATTGAATGTTAAATTAATTAATTAATTAATTAATTAATTAGATTCTAAGGCATAGGTAATTAGGCTAAAATTGTAAGTGTAGATTAGTCTTTAGAAAGGTAAAGAAACGCTATTTAGGTAATCAGAATTTGGATTTAAAATCAATAGCAATAATGTATGGAGCTTAATTATCTAAGGGACAAGATTAATTTAAGATTGTCTAATTTAAGAACGTTTACTTAAATATGTTTTTCTTTTAATATATTTAAAAATTAGTTTCACACATATAAAAATATTTTTACGTATCAAGTTACACTAATTATTAATATAATATTATTGTCATTCTGATTAATGTAGCAAATATCTAAACGTAAAATTTAGTTATTGTTGATCAAGATGAGCTCCAATTAAATTAAGGATTTAGTTGTATATTGAATGTTAAATTAATTCATTAATTAATTAATTAGATTATAAGGTATAGGTAATTAGACTAAAATTGTAAGGGTGTAGATTAGTCTTAGAAAGGTGAGAAATGCTATTTAGGTAATCAGAATTTGAATTTAAAATTAATTGTTATAATGTATGGAGCTTAATTATCTAAGGGACGGAATTACTTTAAAATTGTATAATTTAAAAAAGTTTACGTAAATATGCTTTTCTTTTAATCTCTTTTTACTGTTATATAAGAGGAGGTTAAATACCTAAACATTTTTGAATTAATTCATTTAAAACTAATCCAAGCCCTTCATTGATTTAATACAAATAATCTACACCACTAATTTAAATTTCTAAATTTGTTTATGTAATATGTGTTTAAATAATTGACAAAATTACATAATTAACCCCCTATTTTTTGATGGAATAAACCATTCGAATTTATTTAAATTACTTCCTAGAAATTAGGAACAAACCAAAGTATTCAAAATTTCACTCAACAAAATGATCCACCCTTTTTCCCAATTTAAATAAATTAAATAATATAAATAAATAGTACATTTTAAATTAACTTCAAAAAATACATATAAAATACTAACTCTAAAATTACATAAAAAATACGGCTATAAATAGATATTAACTCTATAACTTAAGTTATTTAAAATTTTAAAATACTAGGGATGGAATTTTACATGTATATATTACATAAACAATAATTAATACATGAGAATCCTTATTGTTGGTTAAAATTATATATTATGCTTAATTATACTACATAATCTAAATTTTCGACCACAATAGCCTATGTAGGATTCCTTTCAAAATGTCACAATTATTATAAATACTAAAAATCGATCACTAACAAAAAATAAAATAAAATCAATACTTTCCTATATTTTATGAAATTTCAATAAATTAGGAGCACAACAAATTATTCCATCAAACAAGGGATTTGATGAGTGGGCCACAACGAAATTAGTCAACCTTTTAACAATTTAAATAAATAAATATTATATATGATTCATATTTTATTAACTAAAAAAATACTTATAAAATACTACAAAGTCGAATAATTAATATATCAACATGTATAACTTAAATAAAAATAGATAATACAACTTAATGCATAACTGTTGGTTAAAATAATAGATTAAACATAATTATACTACATATTCTTAAATTTCCATTACCTGACTAGGAGTGTTTTCCATGTATGATATTTTATTTTTAAAACGATACTTTCATCTACTTTAATATTTTATTAATAATAAATTAATTGATAATTAATATATCACCAACATGTTTTCAATTTTTATGTATTTAAAATGAGATAAAATCTCACTTTATGATTTTGGAAGATAATGATTTGAGATTAACAATTTCAAAATAATTTTAATTTGAATTCCTAAAACATAAACTTTCTCTCCAATGGATACACTATAAATAAAGGGAATATGTTCCCTGCATAAATCACTGAATTCATCTAAATTACAATTAAATCTTTGCAATATAATACTCCCAGGAAAAAGCTACAATGTTTGTCGATGATGTTTGACGACTGGAACATTCGCGTTAAATAATTTTTTTTGTGTTAAATAATATTTGATTCAAAATATATGAATGGATTGGGTTTTAAATATATTTTCATTGGTATAAGTTTAATCAGGTATTATATAACACAAATAAAAATATTTAAGGTCAAAGTTGAAAAAAAAAAAAGACTTTATAAAGTCAAAACAGGACACTTGGAATGGGACGGAGGGAGTATTAAAATATTAATGATTATTAATTTTATTAACAACGTTACATATAATTTATTAGATCAAATTTGATTTACTCAATAAATATATATAATATGTTCCAAAGTTTAATATTGTTTTACCATACTCATGTTTGTATTCTTAGTTTTAATATTAGTATTCTCAACGAATTCTTTATTCATACAAGCCAATGATATTGAAATGCTAAAATTTTGTCATCGCAGGGTAACAAAATCCTTGCTACAATTGGGAAAAAAAAATTTGTTTACTTTTGAGGATACCATCAAGGGGAATTACTTGATAATGTCAAAGTTTGGAGTTGAAAAGTATGAAAGGGAAGTATTGGCTAATTGATGGTAACTGGAAGATAAATATGTTCAGGAATTTCAAGGTACGTTAGATGTCCAACCTTTGATGGAGTTTCAGATGACTTCAACTTGGTGGATTATGATGACATAAATGAGTGGAAGTTGTCCTTAACTTTTGAATTTGGTACCATATCTTCCTCATACTACTTTTATATTACTCTACCATACTCTTTGGCAATTTATTATGATCCTTAATAATTCTATAATAACATATATTGTGTGTTGCATATATGGTTGGTCTGCTTGTGGAAATTCACCATTTGCATATACACAGGGAACACGACAAAGAGTCTAAATCAACTGAATTTTATTTGCGTGATCTTGTGTAAGAATCTTTATTAAATTAACATTTAACACTCATGCAAAATTATGATGATCTTAATGCTTTAGATATCTCTCCAATTTAATTTGCTTAGACGACTCAACAGTCTATTGTACATACATCTATATAGTATTTTGATGAGTCACCTGTCAAGACTGTTAAACAAATACGTGCCACTGTGAAGGGAAGCATATTTTTTCAATTACTCTGAATCTTGTTCAAACAGATATCAAGTAATTTGTACACAACTTCATTATTTACTTTCACATAATATGTAGGTGTCTGATTGCATACTCAAGGCTACGGTTTTAAGGCTTTTATCTGAAGAGGGATGGTTTACATATTTATGTATTTTTAAAATTTAAACTGTAAGAGTGAATTGATACAAGGATTACAGTTTTATTTGCTGTATTACTTTTACGATGTAGCGCGAATTTCGCGGGTCATGATCAAGTATATAAATAAAAGAGAATAGAGATATATATAAAAGGGGGAAAAATGTGATTTGTTAAAAGAGATATTTTTTTAGAATATAAGAGTAATTGAACATCTTTATTAACCTCCAAACCATTATGAAAGTGGTCTAATGATAATATGTTATAATCTAAGAGGTTTCAAATTCAAACATCTCTTGATATCTGCATCTGGTGATTTTCTTCATAATCACCCAAACAAATAGCACATGTATCGACGTTTAATCCTTGTATTGTGCTCACTTGTAGATGCTTTAAAATCTGTTCCTCTGATAAACCTAAAAACGAATGATACAAACGGGTATCCAAGAATGTGTCGACTGATCCTACTGTTGTAGATGGTACGTAGATGGAGACGACACCAGAAGCACTACCAACAACATTCATAGATGCATCTTCTACATATTCCAGCAAACCGGTTGTCAGGTTTATTAATTGTAAGTTACTAAAGATTGGAAAATCATCCGGATTCATAATTATTTTTTTCAATCTTAAGCAGGTATTACGTATCACTTTGAAACACAAAGCTTAACAAATAACCAATTAATTTATAGTTATCAAATCCTGCTAATTAAAAACACAAAGCATCTTATACAAAGGAACAAATATGATCAATTCTACACAAATTTTTCGAGACAAAATCTTATCCTCATAACGTAAATAATTGAACGCTAGAACTGATCAAAGAACAAAACAAGTAGATTGACTGTCTTATTTGATGTTATAAAGAAACAAGAACCAAAATCTATACTATCGCGGTCAACGCAGTGGTCAAACACATCGGGCAAACATTCTTTCTTAACAACCAATTCTTGATACATTCTACATGAAACGCATGTCCGCAATCCAATGTCGCCGTGATCCCTTTTTCTATATAATCACCCAAACAGATAGCACAAATATCCCCTTCTACAAAAACAACCGTTTTGCTCAAATTTAGATGCTTTGAAATCTTTTCCTCTGATAACCCCGAACAACTCATACAATCGTCGGCTGCAGATTCTTCTCGAGAACTCGATGAATCATCTATACGACATTGACGTAAAGCAATAAGGTCATCGTTTGTTAATTGATCTAATTTATTGTTGAAGTCGAGATGGAAAGCAAGAATGTCGTCTTTTGGTTGCTGTATTCGAACCTTAATGTCGTTTAATAAAGGATTCATATTCATCGAAACTGAAGACAAAAACTTAACCAAGAGAATTTATTTTTAATAATGAGAGAATTAAGAATGAATTATGTAATATTGGTAGTGCAATCGTTGGGTATATATATATGATGATGATGATGGCGTATTGTTATTTGTCAACGAATTTGGTTATTGAATTGTATTAAGAAAGAAGTTCTCCAAGTAAATCCAAACTACGATAATTAAATTAAATTAAATTACATTATATTTATTAAGATATTTGCCCTTTATTAAAATAATTTATTTATAGAAATTATACGCAATCTCATATATATTTTTTATGGAAATTATAGATGAATTCAAATTAGCTATATTACTTTAAATATCGGCATTTAAACAAATTTATGATGATAATTTTGATATAATCTGAGAATAAATTGTTAATAAAAATAATCATTTGTCTTTTTATTTTCCAATCCAATTAAAATATGTATTTTGAAATAGAAAATAAGGTTTGTAAACTTGGTTGGTTTGTACCTAGCCACAAACATACCATCTTAAAACCCGTATTTTCTTCTTTTAATTTCATTCCATTGCACGAATTATCATAATAAAAAATTACCACATACATATATCTTAATAAATGTAACTGTAACTGTGACTATTGTATAATTATAACAAAAAGAAAAGTGAAACAAATCGGTGAAATCTAAAGGCAATAGTTGTGTAATCAAAGGCTTTCAAAAATTTAGTTATTTTTATCAAGGTTGTTAAGATCGAGATCTTACCTAAGATCGTTTTTATCTTCACAAGATCGAGATCGTAAGATCAAATAGGTATCTTAAGATCCTACTCATATACTATAATCTCATAGATATAGCAGCTAATTTTGATTACCATGATATTATTATTATTATTTATGCATTTATCCATCTAATTTGAGAATTATCTTATTTTCTAATAAAATTAATAGTATAACATTCAAACATTCAAACAATATTGAATCACTTGTAATAATATTGAATCACTTGTAATAATTGTATAATACAATTGCCGTTTATCACAGAGATTTATATCTAGTCTAGTATATATATACAGAGATATAGATAGATATAGATATACAAAGAAGATAGATATTTTATCATGAAAAGAGGATCTACGCACAATTAGTTGTAGTTACATGTTACACCATGAATTGAGTTATGGAGCCAAAAGGTAGGGTGTTAGGAGATTTGATTGAGTTAAAGAGGGTTTTAGAAGAGTGCAAGTTAAAAAGGAGGGTGCGGATTAACGGAGATGGATTTTACGAGAGGATGAGAGATTTTTGGGTAGAGATTTGAGAAAGTGGTTAGATAAAAAGTTGTTGGTTGATAATAAGAGGCGTGTTGAAACTTTGTGATGCAAACTTATTCCTAAAAAGATTTGGGTTTTTGTTTGGAGGCTTAGAAATGTGAGAGTGTCGGTTCGAGAAATGTTAAATAATATGAGAATTGATCTTCATAGTCTACTTTATTCGGGTTGTATGAAAGAAATTGAGTCGTTGGATCATTGTTTTTTGAGTTATCCTTTAGTCAAAGAGCTTTGGGTTAAAGTTTTTCAATGGTGGGGTGTGGATTATAGTGAGTTTAGAGAATATTGAGGATTTAATTAAGCATGAAGGTAATGGGTCTTTTTCAGCTCGGATGAAATCGGTTTGGAGAAGTATTATTTGGTCTATGTTTTACTTGATTTGGATTATAGAAATAACAAAATCTTTAGAAGGTTAGGTGATGTTGCTTTGGATATTTTTAAAGAAGTGCAGATTAAATCATATAGATGGGTGTCAGCTAGGGAGAGGTCTGCTAAAGTCTCCTGAGATCCGTGGAAAAATGCTTCTAGCATTGGTTGAGGTTTTTGGCTTGCTGTTTTATTCGTGAGTCCAGGTCAATGCTTAAGGTTGACTGCTTGATTGATTTGGTTCTTTCTGATTGTTACTTTCTTTTCCATGTGGTCTTACTTTGTTCCTGTTTTTTATTTGTAGTGTAGGTTTGGCTCATTATTACTCTTTGTAATTTTGAGTTGTGTTGTCTTATTGTGTTTTAACTGCTTGTATTTGGTATGACTTTGTATTTTTTGAGTTGGTATTAATGGTATTGTTGTTTGTTTGCTTCCAAAAAAACATGGATACGAATCCTACCTTTTATTATGAATTTGAAATAACACACGAGATTAGTATTCAAATGGGAGAGCTGGTCGCAATGGAGAGCTAAGTTGGAAAATGTGTTTTATTTTGTTTTGTACAAAACGACGTGGTTTAGTTGAATTCTATACCCAAACTTGCAAACCCAACAGTTACACATTCACGTTTCTCTTTTAAGAATGACTAAATCATTTTAATTAAGTTAAATACTAAGTTGTTTTATGTTTCTATCATTTATCTTCAAACGAAAAAACTCGTTAGGTTTTTCAACTTTACCTTAACCATCATTTTCTTCCAAACCTTTCATTATTACTATTTACTATTTACTATTTACTTTTACTGTTATTATTAAAAGAAAATGAGCGGAAAACCTTTCATTATTATTATTACTATTATTTTCCTATAAAAGAATCAGTTAAACACCGACTTAAATTAGTTAGCGTACAATTGTTGTTCCGATTATCGATTTCATTAGTAAACATTGTACTTCGTCTCTATTCCAAAGTACCGTACATGTTTGGTTCATTATTTGAAAATGCATTAACTTTATCTATTTTATTATTGTTTGGGGTATTTAAAAAAGTTTTATTGTATGATTTAAAACCTGTTAATTCGTCTAAAATATGTATAAGTTGACCTGAAACATACCAAGTGTTTATGTGGCATCGACAATGCTAACATGGCAATGAGTTGACACATGAGATGGATTTTTAATAAATTAATTTATTTTAACTTTGGTAAATAATAATAATAAAAGATGTACAAACATGGTTACTTATAGTGACTAAAACATTCAAAACAATGTTGAGTAGTATTATGTATAGAGTCGTACATATGACTGATCGTGGTGGTGTATTCTGATGGGTTTTCTATTCCCTTACTAGATTAACATACAATGCGGAAATAATAATTAATCTAGGGCATGAAGGAAACTAAACCCTAAAGGATCTTAACTTAATAATAATACGCAACAAAACAAAATAAATAGATAAACAAGAAATACTAACCTTTGAGAAAATCGGATTTCTCACACGCAACCCTCTTGACTTGGAGGCAAATCGGATTTCTCACACGCAACCCTATTGACTTGGAGGCGAGTACTCAAACCAGAGCACCTCTAATGGCTCACACCCACAAACCAAAGAGAAAATTCCAACTCCTAAGGTCCCGATTAAATCGAGTAAACTCTTACAAGGAATCAGAATGAGAAAGAGAGAATTGAATTGAACACCTTTGAAGCCATGGTCTACCCCCTATTTATAGGGGGAAAAGAAGACAAAAGTTTCTTCATTTGGCCGATGTGGGACAACCTGTTTTCAGGATCCAACCGCCGGTTGAACTATTCAGCCGGTGGTTGGGCTTACTTCCTGCCCAAGTATCCAAGCCACAACCCGCGTGCTCCACTGACTAGCTCCAGCCGCCGGTTGAACATTCCAACTGGCGGTTGGACTTGGTTTCCAGAATGTTCTTTTAGTTTCTAATTAATTCATCAACTTTGTTAATTAATAAACTAAATAATTAACTATAATATTAATTCCAATTATTATTATCTCTCATTTATTTCTCTTTAACTGTTCGAATGAGGGCGACCCATAAAGTACTCTACTTTTAATGATATACTTACCAATTAGTTATGCACTTGGACACTATATCGAACATATTCAAATTGCAAACTAAAAAATATCGACATGTCTCTTAGAGAAATTAACTCATAAAAATTTAACCGTCCTTTTGAATTGACATCAACTTATTCGAAAATCAATGATTTTGGGTGTTACAAGTGAAATGTGATAAACAGACCCCGACCCTTTATATAGAGGGTCACTCATTTACAAAGCGACTTACTGATGGTGAAGTTTGTTTGGTGGACGACTGTGAAGAATGTCAAACATTTTTTTCTTTCTTTTCAGCTGTTTCCAATTATTTGAATGAAGTGCGGTTACACAAATATAGACAACTGTTTGTGTCTTGCTGGAGAGAAAAAGTTCTTAACTTTGAAAATTATACAACCAATAGAGTTGAAAGTCAACATTTTCTATTGAAGTTGCACTTGGATTCGTCAACTCTAATTTAGACAGATTTGTATACTTTATTGATCAAATCATGCAGGGACAGTATACGGAGATCAAAGCAAGCTTGAAAAGAAGTCAAATTTTTATTAACCCTAAACACAACACATATATGTTCCAACACTTATTGGATATTGTTTCAAAAAATGCAATAGAAGTGATTAATCAAGAACTAAAACGTTCCAATGGTCTTGCCTTTTCAAAATTGTGGTTGTATACTATGTACAAGTTACGGGGCACCATGTACACGTGAACTTGTGACACTTTACTTGGGTTAGTATATTCAACTATAGGTGACTATTATTTAAAAATGAATATTTGTCTATTACATATTTGACTTGAATCACTTTCCATCAAGGTATAGTTCTTACGTGGATCCGGAACCATCAAAGTATAGTTCATAATGGATTCAGAACCAACACAATACAGTTCCTATGTGGGTCCAGAACCATCAATATTCAATTCGTATATGGGTCCAGAACCACCAACGTACGATTCGTATATGGAACCGTAAACCAACAAGGAATCTAGATCCACTAATAAAAAACAATTTTGAGAAATATCAACCTTACGTTACGCATGTACTTAATGTAATGGGTGATGGAAATATTAAATTCCGAGTAGTAGCTGCTTGACTTGGTTTTGACGAAAGTTATTGGCAACATATTCTGAGAGATTTATTAAATGAAATTAAAGCACGTAAGTCTGATTATGACAATATTTTTGGACCTGGATGGCTTGGTGTCCTACATCACTCCATCGATTTCTTTGAGTAAGGTAATGCACCGTACACCAATTGGATGATTATATCCGATACAGGTGCCTTGATTGCTTCATGTTACAAAGTGATTATTTATTTTACTCGTGAAAAAGAAGATTCGACGTCGCTAATGCTTTGGTCTAGTCCATCTGAGAACCCACAAATGTTACATGTATAATTGGACATGCACACGATAACCATTATGTTAAATGATGTACAAAGAAATTACCCATTGCCTTGAATTTATCCGTCATGGCACATGTATAAACGAGATTGTACTACTGCATAGGAAACGTATTATTTGAGTAGAGTATAATTATAATGTATGTAACATTTTCAATTGTAACATTTAGTTTGATTGAGTAAAAAGATTATTACTTAAATACTTACTTTTCTTTGTATGTATATCAATATTTATTATTATTATTATTATTATTATTATTATTATTATTATCTCTCTTTTCTCTTTAATATTAAAAAAACTACAATTAGGTAAACATTCTAAAAATCAATCAATCAAAGTGAATCTTGACACTTTAATTCTTTTCAAAACATGATTACATTTAGCATGTTGTTTTGTTGTTGTTTTAACAGTAACTCGCCAAACTCACAAATTAGTTTTAAAAATTGAATTCAATCGCTCTCTCTCTCTCTGCAATCCCTACACTCTTTTAACCCTAATTCACAAAATTAAATTGAACATTTGGATTCAATTGCTAGCTTATCCCTACTTTTATTCATACGGTACTATAAGATTGAATTGAGTTTTTCGATCATGGCTGGAAGTATTAACTGATATTTTGAATGGATTTGAAATTAGGCGCCAATAAGATTGATATCATGATTCAACAAGCTATTGCCAATGCAATGCCGATTGTCTCTGGTTTAACATGGTAATGTGGAAAGAGTCAAGAACACCTTCAATATTTACATAAATACTTAGCTGATGTAGTGACAAATTCGTAACACGAATTAATTTCCGTTGATTCCCTGAATACCAGAAATAATTCCTTCTAATTCACGTTGATTCAAATAATGTAGCGATTAGATTAAATTCAACTCAATACAATTTGAGAAAAAATATAAATTTCATAAAATCAAAAACTGAACTTTCAGTCTCAACATAAACCTTAAAAAGCAAAGCAGAAAATTCGAATTGGGCCTAAAACATAACAGGCCAAAAATAAAAACATAAAATGGTCCATATCTTCTTCTCGGAGTCGTTTTTGGGCCTGGAAGTTGGGCAAACCGTCTATGATGTTTACCAGAAGATGGGACTCATCTCAAGTTTCGATTCGCCAGCTCATAGGCCTGAAACGGAGCCCTGTAACCCAAGTTACGTCTGTTTTCGTGAAGCCCCTTTCTTAATTCGATCTTGAGCCTCCATAAACATCAAGGCCTAATCTTCAATGCTTGAGCCCGCTATCATTCGCCTAGGTTTGATTGATTTGATTTTTGTACTTCAACAAACACATATATGAATATCTTTTTGTTGTAGGATATCAGGCCCTTTCTAATGTTTATATGTTTGTGTTTGGAATGAAAAGAAAGAGAGAATTAGACATTTGTAAAGGAAAAACACCGCACTTCTATTCAATAAAGGAGCTGACTGTGTACGTTACCATCTCCGGCTATAAACTTTCACCCTACGTATCAATTCTACACATGGTATGAGACATCGTATGCTCCTTAACGAATTGAAAACTTGTGTGATAAAATATGCAAGTGATAAATTACTTTTCAAACTAACCAAAAATATATATAGCAAAACCATACAACCACCAAAACAGGATAATTAGACCAATGTGCATTACTATCGTGATGAAGTCGATAGTATTATTTAAGAATCACAATCTATACTATCGACTTCATCACAGTAGTCCTACACATCACACATCAGGCAAACAACTTTAGTTAACAACCAATTCTGGATGCATTCGAGATGAAACGCATGTCCTACACATCAGGCAAACAACTTTAGTTAACAACCAATTCTGGATGCATTCGAGATGAAACGCATGTCCTACACATCAGGCAAACAACTTTAGTTAACAACCAATTCTGGATGCATTCGAGATGAAACGCATGTCCACAATGTAACGTCCCTATCTTCCCATTTTCTACATATTCACTCAAGCAAATAACACACATATCCGCTTCTTTGCCATCAACCAACTTTCCTTGATGCTTTGAAATCTTTCTTTTGATAAACTCGAACCACTCATACAGCCAACAGCTGCAGCTAATTTCTTCTCGACCTACGGATGAATTACGTATATGTTGACTAATAGCAATAAGTTTGTTTCTTTTTTGTAGCCGACGAGCAATTATCTCATTTTCTAGTTGCTATAGTCGAACAATGAAGCCAACGCATCTTGCTCGTGAAAAAGGATCCATATGTTGTAGTTGACCACTGAAGTTGATGCAACTTGCTTGTGACAAAGGATCCATATTTTTTGAATCGGATCGAATAAGCTGACCACAAAACCTAACCAAAAGAATTTATTTAGAATAATGAGAATTTAAATTAAGAATGAATCACGTAATATTGCCTTGCAATCGTAGGTATATATAATGATGATGATGCGAATTTGTTAATTGTACTACAAGAAGGAAATCTCCAAGTAAATCTAAATCCATCCAAAATATGATAAATAAATTCCAATAAATAAGTTTTATTTACTTCAAATTTTGCCGTTTAAATTAATAATCACGAAAATTATCTTTATCGATATCCATATCTATACTATTTTATTTTTTTAATTCTTAAAATTAAAACATTTCCTTATTTAGTTTGTCTAATTCTATTTTACATAATTACTTTATTTACCAATTGTATCTCGAATCTCGAACTCTACGTACAAGCAAATTACCACAAACAACTCCTCATCACGAATAATCATACGAGTCGTGTCGTTGAGTTAATAAAATACTATATACCGTTACAAAACGCGGGTAGTATGCTAGTATAATAACAAATCATCACAAATGAAAATTCTTTGGAGTTAGATCACGAGGAGTGGTTGACTGTATATTCAGTTTTCAGTTTTCAGTTTAGCACTTAAAAAACACTGAAGTTGAAATTAGAGGCATTGGAGAACACCGAGTTTCAGTGTTTAGTTCAAGGTTTTTATTGTTGTCGTCCTCCTCGTCATCGTTCAAATTAACATCTATGTCATCTAAATCCACCGTTTCTCTCCGTTTGTTCCACTTTCCGACTACAACCGGCTCGGGAATCAACCACTTTGGTTTATTCCTCAAAATATCCCAAGCTTTTTCATGACAAAAATCCGCTTTAGCCTCAAACTTGTATTGATCCAAGACCCGCAACCTAAAATCTTTAATGGTTTCACCGTTATGTTTATGATGACCAACCTTTCCCAAATTCCGTTGTACTTTTGACACCTTTGGTTCAAATATTTCCACTTTGATGAAAACACGTCTTTATTTCGGCGGACAACATTTTACACGTCCGCACGCTTATTGTACTCGATCAATACCAAGTATCAAATAATCGGATGTTTGGTCGTTTCCTCGGTCCTGGCGTTCGGATATACAAATCCAACATTTAGCCAAAAGTAATTCTTCGTCACTCATTCAATTATTGTAGACTGCAAACCAATGACTAAATAGCCTAGCGGTAACGGCAACCCATGACTTCCTTTAGGTCATGGGTTCGAAACTTTTTATGGGTATTATTTATCATAAAGGTACCTACCACCAATAAAGCGCATGACTCACAATGTTAAGGCTTAATTCGCGCGAGTTCCGGCTCGGACATTGTGGTATATGTGATGGAGGTGATTTGCACTGGCGATGTTGGACCTTGTGTGGGGTTCGATCGTGCTCCATTGAATTATGGAGCGGCTCCAATGGGTGGCCCAAATACCCATATTGTGGACTGCAATTACTTCTTACTTTTTTGGCTCGTCGGGTTGTTTGGATTTGGATTTAGCTGTTGCTTTTTTTTGGTGAGATGTAGGTGTCTCGCCTTCAGCCGATTGTTCTGATGGTGGTGTTTGTGCTTGCTTCCATAGCATGAATTCGTGGTATTGTTCGTGTGTCATTTGGGGAGTTTATGGAAATTGAGTTTGAGGTATTTGGTATATTTGACCAAACTCTGGCATTTGAGCGTTTGACGAGGTTGGTGTTGCGGGTTGTACGAAGACGAAAATGAATTCCATTACGAGTATAGGTGGTATGGTGATTAATCGTTGTTTTGCGACAACATATTGAATTATAATGAAATTTTGAAAATAATTGAGTTTTTGATTGTAAAAAAAATAAAAAGGTAAATGGTTGTATTTATAGTGTAAAAGTAATTGTTTGAAAAATGAAAATATGGAAATAAAAAAGTCTAAAACACAGCTAGTTTTAATGACTATTTTTTTATTATTTTTTTAAATCAAAGTATCCGTTGGAAAATATTAAAAAAAATTAAAAGAAAAAAAGTCTTCTGTAATTAGCGTTCAAGTCCGAACGACGACCTTGAACGTCGGACTTGAATGTCGATCCGGTGTCGTGAACACATGGATCCGACGTTCAAGTTGTTGAACGTCGATGCCTTGCCCGTCCCACGCCATGTGCTCTTATAACACATGTGTGGGCCGAAATTTTTTGACGTTTTCGGTCATGAACGTCGGGAGTCCATCGTTCACGACTCCCGGCCAT
Source organism: Gnaphalium uliginosum (assembly GCA_963930675.1). Lineage (NCBI taxonomy): Eukaryota > Viridiplantae > Streptophyta > Magnoliopsida > Asterales > Asteraceae > Gnaphalium > Gnaphalium uliginosum. The sequence goes on from OZ005684.1 coordinate 36,215,624, forward strand.
CGTTCTTCTTCGGCGTTCTTCTCCGATGTGCATCCCTGGACATTCAGTTCAACACTTTTTCTTTTATTTTGGGATTTTTTTGTATTTGAAAATGAAAAGGGGTTTGATTTTGGAGGAAAAGTGAGACTTGATGAAAACATTGGATATGCCATTTTTCACTTTCTTCTTTTTTATTTGCAGATAGATTGGAGAAAAATATAAATTTTTGGTCTGAGGTTAATTGGGATTTTTTATCAAACAAATTTTAAAATTGGCTCAAATTTTATTAGTTCAATATGTTTAAAATTTTTATTAGCCCAAATTTATTTTATATATGTTCAATCATCAGTCCAATATTATTTCTTGTTTTATTTATTTGTTTAATTTATTATATTATTTGCATTTAAAAAATAAATAAATAAATCGACTGAACACTAAAACTTAGTGTTCTCCAATGCATATGATTTTAGATTTTAGCTTCGGTGTTCTTTTCAGTATTCAACTAAACACTGAACTGAACATTGAACAAAATGAAAATCACTCCTTTTACGTTTATAGTTGGATTAGCTATAGTTATTTTACGCTATAATGTTGGTGCACATTTAAACTAAGGGGCTAATATTTTCACAGGCACTACCTCTAAATTTACCCTGAAATTACTGTAAAAGAACAACATAACCTTTGTATTTATTTTCCAATTTTACTCTTTTATTTTCATTGATTGATGTTTTCACATTCTACCCTTAAAAATTATAAACACCAGAATCATTCCCTTCACGCAAATATATTTGTTGAATCGTTATCCTCAACTTTGTTTCTTGGATCTTCAAAATTAATACAAGAAATTATTATAAAGATCTTCGTTTAAAGATGTGAGATATTATTTTCAATTAGACAAACTACTAAAACAGAAACGAACAATTGTCTAATCTTAAATTCTAAAAATTAACTATTAAAATTATAATAGTAGATATTAACTTTCAATTTCATCATAATTGGTGTACATGACATGTCATATTTTTTATGAATTTCAATGTAACATATTAATAAAATTATGATAAAATTTGAAAGTTGGTTTTCATTATTAATAATTTTGATAGTTTATTTCTAAACTCTAATATGACGATGAAGTCCTATCATTTGAAAAAGAGCTTGAAAATATTTTTATTTTTCTCTCTACATGGTATTATTCGTAACATATTTTGAAAATATGAAGTTGACACAATCAATACGAATAGTCGAATAGTAATACTAATACTTGTGTGTCGTGTGTTCATTGTTTTCATGTTCACGTCAAAAGAGATGCAACATTTTTCACACGAAATTTTCAAGAAATTTTAATTTGAGATGCAAAGTTACAATAATATTTGTAAGAAAAGATTTAAAAAGTAATGATTTGAAAAGCGAGTCCATTAATTAAGTTTCCATCCTTGTAATTTAAAGTTTTAAGAGGGATGGTGAGAAATTTATATTTATATTTTTCATATATCTATATTAAAATAAAATAACAAGAAAGAACTTTATTCAGTTTATGTAGAATGTGCGTTTCGCAATAAACCTCTGATGACTCGTTAAAAGTCGTGTCGATACTTGATACCCATAGTTGGCTTTTCTAACTCAAGTTTGTTCATCTTTCATTAAATCTAACGGATATACCGTTAACTCATTAAAACTGACCAAAATACCCTCGTCTTCCTTGTGTTTCTCTCTACCATCTCTTATCAATTCTCAAATGTAATCGATGAAACTTGAAAATACAGATTTATACGTATAAACCTGAAACATTTGTTTTTTTCATGTGGATAAGAACACCCATATATCCATATGATCATCATCATTTCAATATATCATCAACATCATCATCCAATTTGCAAATCTGGGTTTGCTATAACGAATGCCCAAAAGCCAAAAAAACATTAACCAATAAACGTGTATTATAAAACCCATATAATTGAAAACTCATTTATTAACATCACACATTAAAATTTTTTGCAATCGTAACCTATTCATCCAAACACATATGAACACTCGATTCACATCAGATTCTTCATCTTTAATAGATTTTCCGTTTTCTTCCAATGTCGGAAAACTGACATCAGCATCAACACAACACCTGTTGGAGACGATCGCCGAAAAAATAACCATCACATTCATAATTTTTCCCTAATAAAACACACACAAAAAGTTGAACAAAGCTTAAACTATAACCAACAAAAACTCTAAATTGATTTCAAGTTAGAAAATAAACTCCACCGAGACTAAGAGGCTGGCAACAGAAATCGAGGGATTCTGGTGCTTCGACGACACTTACGCCGGCTATCCCATTAGCAAGACGAAATCGTAGTTTGTCGGAGACGACCAGTAGTTACGAACAAGATGGCCGATTGTTGTTAGAAAATTATCTAGGCTTTATTTTCTGATGTTCCATCTTGAATGTGTAAACCCAGATTTGGGTTTTGTTTTGTTTGTGAGTGGTTAGGGTTTGAATTTTGATGCCAGTGATGAATACTGTAAAAAGAAGAATAAGGGTATTTTTGGTCAATTTTTAACGAGTCAGTTAGATTTAACGAAAGAGAAAACCCAACCACGGGAACAGGGATTGTAATAAAAATTTGGAAAGGACGAGGAATGAAAAAATGAAGAACTACAGGGGGGTAGGGAGTGTAGTTTACCCTAAAATTTATTATTGCTTTAACTAATTCATTTGAATAAAGAAAATGTATAATAAAAGGTACACCTCCGTTCTAAATTTATAATTCACGTTTTCTTTTTTGAATTTTCTAATTTTATTGTTCACTTTATATATATTTATATATAGACAAGGATAATGAGGTCAATTTCATTTATACCTCCAATGCATACATGTACAAAAAAAAATTAAGTAAAGCTGTAAAGTAGAGTGTAATGATGATATTTTCTTAGACTGCATGCTTTTTGTTTATGGACATAGAAAATTGATATGATTATTCCGAATCAACAGACCCCATTACCGAGATATGGCAACTCTTTTTGAAAGTCATAGTAATAAGAACTGTGTCGTCTAACTTCATTCGCAAAGAAATGGATTATCTAACAGTTCAAGTACAGTTGATATAGTTGAAACCCAGTCAAAATATGATTTTTGAATTAAGGCTTGTAGGCTAGGCATGCAGAAATATTCCTAAACATATTTTAAAACTAGCTTTTCTTTCCTACGAAGGCTAGAACACCATCCCGTTGAATCCCATATAAAGCATTTTTATAAACATTTAAATAAAAATAAAAAAATAATAAAGCAAATCTTTCTCCATGTACCTTCATATATATGATTACACATATTCTTACTTGCTTCATGAGCTATTTACCAACTGAGACTAAACAACCAAAAGGAGATCAAGTATTTTTCCATGCATAATCAATAAATATAACGTCAAATCACCCATAAATTAAAATCATCTACAGATTTTGCAGTTGTGCACAAATGAAAATGGGAGAAAATGAATGGGTGATGAATGTGAATCAAGAACTAAAAAACATGGGAGATTCGTCATCAGAAATGGAGCAATGGAAGAAAAGATCAATCTATCGTGTACCCTCTTGTGTAACCGATCTCAACAAAAGAGCGTACAAGCCACAATCAGTCTCATTCGGTCCATACCATTATGGTGAATCGAATTTAGAATGCATGGAAGAAAACAAGCACAGAGCGCTCCTTCATTTTCTCAAAAGATACAAGAAACCTTTCGAATGCTATGTTGATGCTGTAATGGAAGTAGTAGAGGATCTTAAGCATGCATACAGTTCACTAGAACGAAAATGGCATCAAGATACGATTGGTTTCGTGAAAATGATGATTTTGGATGGATGTTTCATGCTTGAAATATTGCGTGTAGCGACTAGTCAAGATGGAGATATTGATAATCCTGATGATGAGGTTGTTGATGATTATGCTCCGAATGATCCGGTTTTTAGCAACCATGGAAAGCTTTACATCATGCCGTACCTCAAACGAGATATGCTCATGCTTGAAAACCAGTTACCAATGCTGCTTTTGAATACACTTGTTGCTGTTACAAAAGACGGAGACGACCGTAACCAGGTGATGGTTGCAGAACATAAACATGCTATATATAGACACTTGTCCTTTGTCATAACCTAAATTATACTTCCTTCGTCCCAATTTAGTTGTCTATATTTCTATTTTGGTACGTCCCAAATTATTTAATATCCATTTAATTTCAATTTCAACCAATCAAGAAAAATTTAACTAGGTCAACATTACTTTTTTGTTGGTTAACAGTGTAAACATTTAACCTTTCAAAACTGTGTTTATTTGTGTAAATTGGGACGGAGGTAGTATGATGCTATACGTGACAGTTTACTTGATAAATATGCAGCATGATGAAGAATTCGTAAACAGAATGATGCAAAGATTCTTCTCCCAGTATACTCGGATCACAAAAATGGGGAGATGCCTGCATCCATTGGATGTGTATCGAAAGAGCCTACTATGGGAGAACCCACACCACAAGAAGAAAACAGTAGCAAAGTCATACCATCGGTTAGTCATTGAAGAAGGTGATGAGATTGTTAGATCAGCCACTGAGCTATACGAAGCAGGAATACGATTCAAGAAAAGCAAAACAAGAAGCTTAAAAGGCATTGGTTTCGAAGGTGGGGTCCTCAAGCTTCCTCCAGTTATGGTGGACGATGCAACCGAGTCGTTGTTTTTGAACCTGATAGCGTTTGAAAGACTCCATGTTGGTGCTGGGAACGAGGTGACTTCTTACATATTTTTCATGGATAATATTATTGATAACGCAAAAGACGTTAGCCTTCTGCATTCACAAGGTATAATACAAAATGCAATCGGGAGTGATAAGGCTGTGGCTAAATTGTTTAACTCGTTATCGAAGGATATCACATTGGATCCAGATAGTGCACTAGACGTGGTGCATAAACAGGTTCACAATTACTGCAACAAGCCATGGAACGAGTGGCGCGCGAATCTCATACACACCTACTTTAGGAGCCCATGGGCAATCTTATCGGTTCTTGCAGCAGTTTTGCTATTTGCACTCACTATTGTTCAAACTGTATACACTGTTTTCCCTGCGAGTTAGTCTAGCCAAAATTATGTGTTTTCAATACCCGGTAACGAACATTTTCCCAATGCGAATATTCGATAGCAACCAATATAAAACTATCAAAATCTGAGGTATCAAATCTTGCTTGATGCAATTGTGTATTTCTCTTGAGATACTAAACAACATACAAACTTAACACAAGACCTAAAAACACTAGCTAACTTATACCAATGTCATGGTCGGAACGATATAACTTTATTTTACAAAATCAGCATCCTAAAATATATATGACAGAAATTTAAGCATTATATGGGTTGTCTACAAATCTTTGAATACTACCACATAACTATGTCAAGTATCTGCGAAAAAATGAGTTTAAAGGGGGATTAGAGTATCATGATTCTATTGATTAACTGAATCTCTTCCATCTTAAATTGAGTTCAATAAATCCAACAAAAACACTGCGAATGTGCTGTAACAAGACCTACTGTGTAGACAGTTATAAGAACAGGATTCTTTACAGCAAAATAGATGAACTAGTTTTTCATATTTTTCAATCGCATATGAGAAGGTCACATATAATAGCCCAAAAACATATCTCATAGCCATATCGCCTATCGGTCATGGACACCTACTCAACATTAGTAATGAAATAAAGTTGCCTGTAAAAAACATTCGCAAACAACGCCTTCATTCTTGTCTTTCAAATATGCTTAAAAAGATCTTTCATTGCTCAACAATTGTCAATGGCCACACATTTGAACTACAATCAATTTCAATACGAATTGACAGATACATAATAAATACAATAAAAACAAACATAAAGCTACTAAATCCAGTAAAAAATGTGTCGCTTTCTAAAACTGTCTTTGAGGTATCCAGTACAAAAACAAAACAAACATAAAGCTACCAAATCCTCTTCATATGAACGAACCTACTGATCTCTCCTAACTCAGATGTTCATCCTCACCAGTTTATTGTATAAAATGCGATCATCCCTTCCAGTGTTGCTTTCTAGCAGTGCACTTTGAACGAGATCCTGACAGATATAATACATGTAAAAAAATGTCAGCTTTATCAAATTTAAAAATCATAATCGCAACTTCCTTTTCGCTTTAACAAGTTCTACCAGTGTTGTTTTCTTTAGTAAAATACGGGAAATTACCTTGACATCCCTGTGGGACAAGAAATTCCCCAAATTATGGATGATCAACCGCATGTCTTCAACCTAAAAAGAAACGGATTCAATATTAAATTTAACCCAACCATGAACATGCAAAAGCTGGAGCTGAAATAATAATTCAACTTACCCTGATATGACCAACTCGATTCCGGTCAAAAAACCTGAAAGCCTGTTTCAAAGTAGAATTCAAATAATTAAGAAGCAGAATAAATATCATGGAAAGACTACAACAGTGAGATATAAAGAGAACAAACCTGCAAAAGCTCCTTGTCAATGTTCTCTTTCTTTTTTATTTCCACCTTATCCTTTTCCTTTTTATCTGGATCTTCTAACTTAATATCTTTCACAGTTTCTTTAGCATTCTTTTCATCATTCGCCGCAGTTTTTGACTCGATACTCAGATTCTCTGTGTTACCTTTGAGGCTTGCATCCGCCATCTCTTCATCTTCTTCAGGATCTTCTTCAGGATCTTCTTCAGGATCTTCTTCAGGATCTTCTTCAGGCTCTTCTTCAGGATCTTCTTCCATATCCTCACCTGCTGATTTCGTGTTTTCACTGTTCTCAGTAACCATATTTTCTACCTTGGCATTAGCTTTTTCATCCTCTGTTTGGGCTTCTTCAACTGTTTCAGTTTTAACTGGTTTGCTATCCACTTTGGAATTATCGGTTTTCGCACGCTTAGCAGATGTTTTCACTTTTTCCTTCTGGGAATTTTCTTCCGGCTGTCTTTTCTTTTGGTTTCTTTTCGTCACGAACTTGATCCGCAATCTCTGCAATAGAGTAAAATGACATCAGAAATAATATAAATAAGGGAACTAAGAAGTGCATCTTTAACTGGTACTGATTTAGATCAACCTGGAGAAACGTTAAAATCCGAGAACCCATTTGATACTGAAGCATTTCATAAAATGTTTCAGCAAATAAAGATAACTGCCATGAGGGAAAAATTGAAGATAAAAATTAGTTAACGGATATAATCAAGCAGTTATTCTAAGATAAATTTCACAAAAACAGATAAAAGAGATGCGTAAACAACACACCTCGAATGTTGATTCTTCAGTATCATTATCATCATAAGCCAAGAGAGAATCCAGTGAAAGTGACAATGAACGCAACTGTCACAGTGAGAATACAACAATATTAACACAATGTAAACAAAAAGATCTCATTAAAACCAACATTGTAAAAAGAATCCGGATCACTTACTTTAGAGTCCTTGCTCTCCTTCGTTTGAAGAAACAACCCAGGATGCCGAGGAACCTCCGCATCCTTTTTCTTATCTTTAACTTCCTTACCCTTTACTTCAGCTTTACCGTCCTTTAGTTTTTTCACTTTCCCCTCCTTCGATTTCTCACCATCTTTTAATTTTTCATTGTTATCAATCATTTTTTTGGATGAAGAACCACCATCTACTTTACCTTTATTCTCTTCTTTTATACGATTAGTTTCACCTTTATTTTTAGTCTCATTTTCATCAAGACTGCCAGCATCCTTGTTCTGGTCAGGGACCACACTTGGAGCCGTTGACTTTGAGACTGATTCAGTGACTTCTAATTTGACTTCCCTTTCCTGTTTTCCTAAGTCTGCACTTTGCTCCCCAATAGCTACTCCTGCTTCATCTGCAACCTTATCAGTATTGTTAGTCTTCTTAGCTAAAATCTTTCTCTTCTTAACCCTTTTGATTATCTTCTTCTTGATGGTTATCTTCCCACTTGCACTCTTCGGCTTATTTTCAGAACTCTCTTGCTCTTTAACTGGTGTTACCTCAGATTGTCTCCCTTGCTCTTTAACTGGTGTCACCTCAGATTGTGCCCCTTCATCTTCTTTCTTAACAGGTTTCTTAAGAGCAATCTTTTTGGAAACTTTTTTTCTCGTAAATGTCTTAACAGTCAAAGGAGCATTGCCAGTTGGTTCTTCATTTTGACCAGCAACCTCGGAGTTTGTAGTAGTTGTGGTAGTATGTACCACCTTTTTAGAATCTAATGCATCACTTTGTTCAGCCGCCTTTTCTGGCTTATCTTTTTCAACGTCAACCTTCTTAGAATCTAATGCATCACCTTGTCCAGCAGCCTTTTCTAGTTTATCCTTTTCAACGACCTTCTTTTTCACTATCTTTCTTATAATTTTCTTTTTTCCACTACCAGTCTTCTGAACAGCAGCTACATCTACCTGATCCTTTTTACCAGAACTATTGTTTTCATCTTTCTTCTCTATTGCTAGATTGCTTTGAACTACCTCTTTGCCAGATTCCTTTACTTTTCCTGTTGACTTTTCAGTGACTTTTGAAGCTGACCCAGAGGATCCAGATACTTTCTTTTTCACAGTTTTCACATCCTTCTTCACATCTTTGGTTTTATCAGGTTCCTTACCTGAGCAAAATGTATATGGTCATAAAAGCACAATTTGCAATAATTTCATAACTCATAAGTATGATCATATAGCTTCCTACCTTTCAAACTTTCCTTCTTTTCTCGAGATACCTATACAAAGCAAAACAGATGGAAGAAAAAAAATATTTTCACAATAGTACATAATAACAAATTGTTTATTTTCCTTTACTACAATGTTGGTTCATTTCTCTATAAATATTTTCCATATAATTCTAACTGAATGTAAAAAAAAAAAAAAAAAAAAAAAACAGTATACCTCTCGTTTAAGAGCTAGGAGACGTTCACGCTCAGCAACAGCTTTCTTGTGGGCAAGCCACTGATCCCTCCATGCATCTACTGAAGGTAAGCAATTTGACAAATCGGGAAGATAGAGAACAGTCACCTCCTTATGGCTAAACAATCCATTTTTCCCAACTCTATCATAATGAATCTACAAACATACGAATAAACTATTTAAGTTTAATGCTATAAGCAACATACAAGTTAATTAATTGATAAAAATTGAGTATTGCCTCAAGGAAAGGATTCCAGCGTTGGCAGCTCTTCAAATCAAGTCCAGTCAGGTCTTTGGCATACCTACACAGCATAAAACAATTATTTAATAACAAGAAAATATGTAAAAAATAAATCTTACAAGGCAAAAACAAACCTCAGAGCAGTCTGAACCAGAGTTGACTTGTCAACTGCAGGATCATTGCCATCAAATGCTTCCCACAAGCCTCCAATTGCTATTAAAGAATTACCATTCTTAAGACAAGCAAACCTAAGCATATTGCAAAAGTGGGGGATTCGATCCTCATAATCTCTTTCAGATGATAGCTCCTCCAAAGCATTTTGGCTAAGCCCACTCATTAGTATCATCTGACTCAAACAATAAGAAATTACATCAGAAATTACATTATCAATTCACATCAAGATCTCTTCAACTTCACGCAATTCAATCTAGATACCAATTCTCTTTAAACATTTTGTTCTCTGGAGAACTTAAAACATTTAGAGTTATTAATTAGTTCAAGCGACACTTTCCGAGTAAAAGATACCTTCGCATTCCAACGAGTATTCCCATGTTCTAATTTTACAGGATCATCTACCATTGTTTCAGTAGATCCATCTTTATGCTTTGTTTCTGGATCACCATGAACAAAATCATGCTCAAAACTGTTTAACGATAACAAAAATTCATTAACTTTTTATCCTGCAAAAGTCTAAATCTTATTGAGATACTAGTAATGTCAAATATGACTCAAGCCAAACCTGACAGGAACAGTCAAAGGAATTTTAAGTTCGTCTCTTGACCAATTAACAATCACCTGCAGCGCATTAGCACTCATGTTATTACAATTGAGGAGAACGATAAGTAGTTAATTCAGAAGCCTAACATACCTTGGAACATTCTGGAGAAGTAAATAGCCTAGGATACCGCTTATCAATAGACAAATAGTCCCTCTCTACATCTACTAAGCTGGAAGAATAAACCTGCAAAGATGGAACTTGAAAATATCAGAAATTTAAGCAAGTGAATCTTAATGTCCTGCTTTAATACAAAAGACAGATTAGCCGCATGGTGGAACAGTTCAATCAATGCATAGGTCTTATTAGAGCTCAAGTCAAACAACCCAAATATGAAGATGGCTCAGAATACAATAGCCAAGAAATCCACCAAAACTCACTTAGATCAACAAAAGACGACGATCTGAAAGCCCATAAGGGTTCTTCAACATTTATAGAGGGTGTGAGAGCAAAAAGGAATCACAGAGGTTCTGAAGACAGATGGGCGACAAAAGAATACCATAAAGTGTACGGTACATCAAGAGAGAAAACAAGGGACGGGATTTTACATACAGCAATGTAACAGGAATGGATGCAAAAAGTGACCCACATACCAAGAAAGAAAGGAAACTTGATAAAAGAAGAGAAGGTTATAATCATTGAATTGAATGACATAGCTCTTATGTGCCTTTTTACCTTGCAGACATAATCTCGTCGTTTTTCTTTCACGGGTGAACGACGCCTTCAGCATATAACAGAATACAACGTTAGTCTATGAGGGCTGCAAAAGACGGTATCAGCTATGCAAATAGAATTAAGCAACAAAATCCACCTAGGTGATTCTCGTCTCAATGATCTGTCAGCCTTTGTTGATGAGCCACCTCGGTCCCTAGATATCCTTGGTGGAGTCCGTTCACGTCTAATTTCGGTAACACGCTTGGTCTCCCTATCTCTATCTTTCTCACGGATACGTTCTCGTTCCCTCTTACGTTCTCTTTCTCTTTCTCGTTCCCGTTCCCGTTCCCGTTCCCGTTCTTTCTCTCTATCTCGCAAAAGCTCCCTACGACGATCTCGTTCACGTTCTTCGTCCCGTTGTTTACGATCATCAAGCCTTGCATAACCAGCACGTGCCAGATGATCTGGCTCAAGAGGTATACTACGAAGACCCGTTCCTGAACCGTAGTCCCTGCCAGGTGGCAGGCTAACTCCATAACCAGGATTTGCAGAAGTATGAGTATACACAAGATCATCCAACTCTCTCCGTGGGGCCGCCCCTAATATTGATGGAGCATGTTGGGCACGATGTGATAGACCACTTAACAATGACAAAGTGTTCGGATCAGTATCAAGTCTCCCACTATAAGGCAAAAGTTCTTGACCAGAATGACGAACAGTAGCTGCCCGAGCTGCTAGATAATCAGCTTGTCTGCCAGAAATGTTTTGCTACTTAGTGCTTCAAGACATATCAGATTATTAATATTTATCTTCAACAGTTATGTCTTTAAAAGTGGTGGTCATGTAGTCACTTGCTACTCATTCATAGGTATGCACAACAAAAGAGGGACATAGGTGGAGATATAACTCACAAAAAAAAAACATGACCGTGGTATAAGTTTCCAAAAAAGTCTAAACAAAAAACAATGTGATTTAAACTTAACAGAAATTAGTCTGTACAGGTTACCTAGAACTTCCTTCGATAGAAGGAGATTGGAGTGCCTGAGCCTGTAGCAATTCTTTCCGGAGCGCTGATGCAGCATCCAATCGATCATATAAGTCCGCCTGTTCCAGTAACAAGTTGACACAAAACCATAAATATCATAGAGAGCAAAAAATCAAGCTTTCGTATAACAACTAATAAAACATTGTGGTACAATATAAAACAAAAGGTAGAGGTGGCCATTTAGACCCATTTACCTATGAATGGCTTAATTGATTATGGTTTTGCTCAAATGGGTCACATCAAATAAGTTAGCTAAAAAGATAACATATCAAATGGTCGAACAGGTTGACAATTGCCCCCACAGTCTACTTGAGTGCCTATGACTTGATTGTTCTATTCGAAATTTATAGTTGATTTTGTAGATATACCGTCTTTGTAATCATTAGTAGTATGGCTCTAACTATTTGTAGGACAAGAAGGTGTTTGTGCATTGACCCAGTCAGTTACGCCCGGCAGTAAAAACAATTAATGTCTTTTGATCCTTAACCCAACCCGTCAATCTTGCCACCTGTAACAACTAGCAACCACCTATATAAGAATTATGGACAACCTGATGATGATGACCATAAGCAATTGAATCAGCAAACCTAGAACTTGGCTCATTCTGTGAATCTCGAACACTATAAGCACCGGGTCGTTCTACATACTGTCGTCTATCCCCTGGTGAGTAATCTGAAACCTCCCCTTTTTGAGCATACTTTTGGCTAACCACGGAATAATCATCAGATGCATACTTTGGTGACTCTTGGATGGCTGAACTATAGCCACTTCGACCTTCCAAAGCAGACGATCCAGTTCCTTTGGAACTTGCACCAGGAGCCTGCAGATGTAAACATAGAGTTTACATGAAATTACATTTGGTGAATCCGACACACCATTATTAAGGTTGCGTTTTGTTCACTGGCTGGGAATCACTATGTATTCCCTTTAATAGTAGGTTGGATCAGGAATGGGTATGATTATTTTAAAAATGTAGTTTGTTTGAGAAGGTCTAGGCATTACTATTATAATTTAGGAAACTTTGTGGGGGGGAATAGAAAGAAACCTGGGGCTTGGGAATGGCTAAGAAATTGGAAAAAAAAAAAAAAAAAAAAAACCAAACCAAACCCTTACATGGGTATGAATGCCTTATTATAATTTCCAAACCTATCAAACAGACACATGCAATGGGTATCATTGTCATCCCATAATTACTAAACTTATGATACAAAGACCCCCTAATATAGATATGTGAGAAGCTTATCATTTAATTACAATACCATATGAAAATTTAAGTTAACAGAAAGTCATATGTTCACTAACCTGCAGCGCACTGCCGAGTCCCACTGACCCATACACAGAGCTATATTGACCACCATAATGAGCTCCAGCAGACGGATGAGCAGCTAACATGGCTGCATGCCGTGAAGAGATGGACAGCTGAGAGGCCCCACCATCAGGCCCCAACTTCAACCAAATAAATGTGAAGTCAGAAGCAAAAATCATGTTAATACCAAAACTTACATATTTCACCAAAAGAAACAAGATGAATCAGAAACTGAATACCTCATTTGCACACACGCGCACAGAAAAATTAGACCGACAACAAGTACATAAAGCATTGATATGTGTTCTTTGATTTCTTCAAAAACTTTGTTATTGGGCTTTATTTGAGTCACAATTTTTACTGAAAAGTTTACTCCCTATTGCAGAAACTGCAAGTTTGACTTTTGGCGTTGAACTTCAAAAATTCAAAGTTGATAATAAATTATTGGATCACCAAAATCTGACCGGTAAAGGTGAATATATTAAATTCTAACCCCACCACACCAAGTTAACAAAGCATATTGCCTTTTTGTTGCCAGTCTAAATATATGAGCTTTTGGTATTTCAACTTCTTAGGCAAGATTAAAACTGCTTCTATAATATTTCAATTCTTATGAGTTTCATATAAAACTTTTTCAAAATTAACTGTCACTAAAAGATTATAGTTTTAAATTGTCATAAAATCTAAGGCCATTTGTACTTGAAAGTGTATATCTTTCATTGGAAATGAGGGTCTGCTAAATTTTCATTCTATCAGTCAACACAATAGCTGTTTGGCCACTAAATCATGCCTTTATAACGGACGATGCCAACTTTGTAAATTCGTCTATTTTTATGATTTGAGTGTCATTATCATTCCTATATTAGGACGTCCTTACAGGTTCCTTAGCCTATCTATAGGTATATGTGCCAGTTTATAAACCCCATGATTATTCATGAAAGAGTTGAAAATTGACTATCTTTTTTTTGGGTTGTGTACCATCAAGATTGCTTAAAATAGAAAGCTTACATTTTGACCATAAGCAGATTGGCCAGAGTAACCTTGTTGTTGTTGTTGCTGTTGTTGCTGTCCATAAGCATTATTATTCCCTCTTGAGGGATACATCATGAACAAACCTAAAATTCAAAGATAAAACCCTAAGCAAAATCTAACACATCTCAATTAAATTTTCCGAGATATTTTCATTCAAATAATTATTCATTACTTTAATGGCTGATGGTTTCAACACCATGATTTGGAATTGCAATGGACGAAAATAAAATCAATTTACAGTTTGAGTTTCTGTACAGTATTAAAGAAATTGTGAATATGTAGAAAGAGAGAGAGGGATGAAAATTACGTTACGAGGTGTACACACCGGCGACGGCGAAGGGTTTGCCGGTTGCCGAACTGAGGAATTGAAGATAGTTGACGGAAAAAATCACTTGGAAGTAGATGTTTTGTTGTGTGTGAATTGGGGGAAAACTTGAAGCCCTACCCGGGTTAAACGGGTAATTTCTAACTTGGCCAGAATATAATTGGGCCTGTTCTTATTACCTAATTTCAAACTTGGCCCGAAGGCCTGTTCTCATTTATTTATCTGTTGACTAATTTTTTTTTAACGAAAAACATATACTAAATTGAAAAAAGATCAAAAGATCTAATTGGGTTACATATATAGGTAGCAATATGCCAACCTAAATCCTTAACTACATTGAGATGTGACAAAGCAACATGATTTACAAAACTAAAACAACACAATGAGACCTTTTCTTTAACCAACCCAAATATGAAATCTCATCAGAAGGCCGACTTGATGCCAGAAAGATGTTAACAAACCGATGAAATCATAAAGACAACCCCAAACAAATGAGAAGTCACTAACTCTATTATCGAACCCACCGAACACCTACACCACAAAATTAGGTGAACACCCGATACGATGATATTGAAACAACATGACGAAACCCAAACCTTCAAGCCCCACATGTTTGAATCTGCTACGATGAAAACCATAACCGCCGGAAACCTCAAGAGGCGTAGACCTCGGGGACAAAACAGGATCCCCGATTTTCAGAGACAATGTAGAGGAAAACGAACCAACCGAGTGAAAGGACACTTACCAGAGAAAACACGGGAGTCGAGGCCGAGTGCCGATGTAAAAGAGATTAGTAACTACAACGCAATTCGAACTGGGTAGTGATTCAGCTATAGATGTTGTAATAAAGTTTTATGGCTAAATGTAGGTCAAGTTTCATGTCATACATTTAAAACATTACAGTATGATAAGTAAGGTGTCGATTACACCAAAAACTACGAATTACATTATTGATCTTATTTGATTTAGCAAAGAAAAACGATTTTAAAAATTAGCATGGTTTGACTAACTAAACTAAACTATGAGATACGTAATCTGTAAATTAACAAAAACTAACAAATTCGTTTATGGATAGAACAATCAGATTAAAACCATCCCAACTAGGTTTGGGTTTTGATAAAAAGAAAACAAAACAAGAGTCTAAAATCAATGTCAAAGTGTAGCAACTCTAAACTTTACTACAAAAATAAGCATTAAAAAAAAGTTTGATCGAATCCTAACGCAGTCACGATCTCGGAATTTAGGCGGACAAGATCTTAATAAAGGATTATGTGCGTTAATATTAGCATAAACGTTACATCTAACTTCATATGAATCCCCGGGATCACATCGGTAAACACAACTGAACAAATAGTGTATTGCTAGCAAAAAAGATTAATAATATTTGATATTGTTAAGTTGTTCACTTATATGAAATGAATCGTGTGACGAATATTGCATAGAACGTTCATAATATTTGATTGGATCAAATAAAGTAATAAGACAAATTTATGTATTTAGTATTTGATAATAAATAAAGTTAAATATATTAATATAAATTACTTTTATTAATACAAATAATTAGTATAATTATTTATTACTAATTATTTATTTAACAAAGATTTATATTAAGGACTTATTTATAATTAACTTTGTATATAATTAACTAGTTTGATATAGATTAAACTTTGGGTACTATTTGCAATTAAAGTTTGACAATTTTAATAAGGATTAAACTTAAGAGATCGAAGTGTAAATAACTAACTTGAAGGTTAAGCTAAGGTTAAGGTTACGGGTATGTTTGGCAAAATGAGCTGTAGCTGTAAGCTATAGATATATATTTTTAAATGTGTTTGGTAAAGTAGATATAGCTGTAATTGAAGTGCGTAAAATGACAATAAAGAACAATGATAAAAAAAAATGGTATATATATTTAATATAAAAATTCATAATATAAATAACTAAATTATTCATATTTTTGGTCAACATATTCCTTTTCTTATAATTAGGATAGCAAAAATATGTATAGTTAATAGTTATAATATGAAACTACTATATTATAATAATATGAAATAATATGTATAGTATATGTGTATATGTATTATATTAAAAATCAAGAGTTAAATAGAAAACAAACTAAATGAAATAAACTCCAAACTCTAGTGGCTAGAATTGTGTTCTTTAGTTTCTTGATTAAAACATAATATATAAATTGATTAAAAAGAAATTAAATAACTTTAGAAAGTACGAGTAGTTTATCGTTTTGTTGGAAGGTATATAAGTAAATAAGAAAACAAA
Source organism: Gnaphalium uliginosum (assembly GCA_963930675.1). NCBI lineage: Eukaryota > Viridiplantae > Streptophyta > Magnoliopsida > Asterales > Asteraceae > Gnaphalium > Gnaphalium uliginosum. The sequence goes on from OZ005684.1 coordinate 36,232,171, forward strand.
AGCTTGTAACATTTCTAAAACCTACTCTTGGAAGCTTTTCATTTAAATTAAAAACTATAGCTACTACACAACAAACAAGGCTTTTATTATTTTTTGAGCTTTTATTTTTAAAATTAAAAGCTAAAGCTTCTAAAAGCTCTTAAAAATTCCTCATCAAACGGACCCTACCTATAAATAGGAGACCTTAGACACAAGTTTAAATCCCTCTCCCTAATTTTGTTCTCCCCCTCCCTCCCTCTAGCCGAAATCGGCCAACCCAACAATGGGTTTTCAAGTTTGCGATTGGCTCACTAGCTAGCTTGATTTCGCGAGAGGTTTAGGCATGCGCTTTGGATCTACCATCCGTTAGACTATGCATTATTGGTTGATACCTAACGTGTCCTCAAAGGTTGGTAATTGCAAAGGAGAAGATATTAGTTAGTTTGTACTAGGGCAACAAGCAAGTAGAATTTTATCATAACGAGCACTTACACGTAAGTAATATTAAACCTAAATTTGTTTTGTTTATTATTTGTGTTTACAAATTTTATTAGTATCATTGATCTTGACTAAAGGGTTCTAATCAATATGATTGGTTATCCTAACGTTTACTCTTTACTCGTTGTTGTCCATTGTTGATAAAAGATTCGAGTTGTACCGTACTGTATGGTCACGTAAAAACCCTTCATTGGTATCAGAGTCATATGATACTTTAATAAAATTGTAATTGTTTCGTTTTTGCTTGTTTTAATTAAAGTTTTAATTCCTTCTCATTCTACATTTCTTGAATAATCGACTTGAACGAGTTATTTGTTAAGGATTTAAACAATGCGCATAAACTGATTATTCGCATTTGATCTGAAACAAGGTATTTTTGGTTGTGCCAAAATCTATCCAAGGGTTTATGAAACCCTTGTGATTTTCAATTTTAGGTAAATGGTATTTGATACCATAACCAAAATCATGCCTTGATTCGGTTAAAGTTTCTTGTTTTGAGTTAATAAAGAATTGTGCTAGTTCTGTTATGCCCAAATCGATTTTGGGTTTATGAAACCCCTAGATAAATCGCTTTCAGGTTATTGTTAGGGTATATGATATCCAAATTAAATCTAGTGCAATTAGTATTAATCTAGCGAGCAACAATGTTTTCATTGTAACAATATCTTAACGATAAAAGGAATGGTGCCGACAATTCTTGTTCATATTGATATCCTATATTGGATTGTTTCTACTTCTTGTGACTACATTAGATATTGATCTAAAGTTTACAATTTGATTGTAGGAGTCAAGAAGAAGTGATGATGAAGCACTTGGAGTGGAGCTGTAGTAACACCGTTTTCCAAGAAGCTAATGTGGATAATAAGTGCTATAAGCACATTAGTTTATTTTGATTTTAGGATATTATTTCATACGTTATTTTCACGTTATGGTTTGCTCCTTATGAGCTTGTTTTAAATAATTAAATATTTTAGTTATTTAATATTGAAGTTTGGTTTTTGAAATAATGTTTAAATGTGTGTAAAAGTTTTTGGAATGTTCTTTAGTTAAAACTTGTTATTAAATCTCACATAAAATCTGCATGTAACAATCTAATTGCATAACTCATGTAGACTTTATCTTTTCAAGATATGAGTTCATGAGTAATGTTCGAAGTCAATTTTGTTCAAGAGGTATTACTTAACCAAACTCAAATGTCTATTATAACCTGTTGTACGTTTTTCTTAATCGAATAAATCATTTTATTTGAGTCACAAGTAACCGGAGATCACCGTGTCATCACCGGTTATGGTGATTAAACGATATGTTTTAGGTCTTAAAATATACGGTTTATTTGCATCGTCGGGAACTAAACTTAATAGTCATATGTTTAGTAATATAAGACTTAAGCATTTACTTGATCATTTTAACCAAACTGCTTTAAATCAAAGGAAAACTAAACCGATTTCGAATGGTCCTAGTGTACGTAAGGAAGAAATGATTAGGTGTGGAGTCAAATTGTTATTTTCAAATTTTGGTTCCTGAAATATATATATGCTTGAATCAATCTGGTTTCTTTTAAAAATGTACTTTTAATCCTTTAATTTGACTTTATATTCATCTAAGAGCTTACTTTAAAACAATTATGATTTTTGTTTTGGTTATTAAGAATACAACATATAATATTTGGTTTTATAAAGTTAATTCAGAATATTAGATTAAACTATTATTATTTTATAACCAATTAGACTTTGAAAATTTAATACTAAAGATGATTGGAGAATCGGTTCAAATGAGAATATGCATATACGGTCGTGTATGTAAAGTATCTAATTTAACATGATTACTAAATGGATAGCAAGTATAAGGTCGAACAGTAACTAGGAAAAATAACAGTTGGTTAAATTGTTAATAATTATTAGTTCATAAACTTTTGTAGATTGTTCATGGGAGTACTAATTGGGATATTAATTAAGCATTTGACTATAGTTTGAGGTACAGATTCTCATCTTACTTATAAGATGTCATTTGACTATTTGTACATATTATTATCTTATTTATAAAATGTCATTTGAATATTTGTACGGATTTATTTACTCTTGATTTACATTAAATATGATACGGATCTCCTAACTCTTTTAATAAGCTTTTATATAAATTAGTATCTGCTAGCGCTTCGTATTATTTTAAATTAAATATAAATTACTTTGCTACTTATGTTGGACTTCCGTACGGTTATTGGTCTCCCTTTGATATAAGATTCATTGACATTGTTTGTGACTTGCTATTGGCCTATGAATGGTGCTCTTTGATTTCGTTCTTAGAACTTTTTGCTATAGGCCATTCAGTTGTTTGACGACATTTATTCTACTCTGGGTATGCGAGCTATTTACTACTTATGGGAGTTTCATAGGAGCGTCATTGTGGCACCGATGGCGTCACAACTTCCGTGGCGGTGTCATTAGTCTGTGGCGTCTCCTCTTTGTGTGGTGTGATAAAGGATTTTTAGGAGGCGTATTGGTTAACCATAGCTTTTGTTTTGTGTTTGTGTTTGACTGTGGATGAAGGTGTAGTGCCCAACGCCTCATTCACCTTTGGTGGTACATTGGATCTGCATGTCCATGTATCGTTTGAATTTTATTTTAGAAGATCGGTTTGTCGTACCCCTTTAGACTCTTGTTCGTTTGTTCATATCTCGTTGATAAATCATTGTTATCATGTTCATCAAATATATTTGTTTGTACTGCTTTACTTTGTATCTGCGCACTGAGCTTTTGGCTCAGCCGCATTTCTTTCCATGCGGCAGGATGACATTATGCTCACTAGCTCCTCTAAGAGTCTCATTCATCGCATCATCACCTCTCTTAGTTTAGAGTTTCCTATAATAGATTGTGGACCTCGTCATTACTTCTTGGGCATTTCAGTTCACCGCACCGGGACAGGCATGTTTTTATCTTAGCAAAAGTATGCTCGTGACATTCTTGATCGTGCTTACATCTAACTGCAAACCTTGCACTTCCCTTGTCGACACCAGTTCTAAGCTTAGTTCAATCGGTCCTTCCGTAGCAGATCTTGCATTGTAACATAGTATCGCTGGAGCTCTACAATACCTCACGTTTACCCCCCCAGATAATATTTCATACACCGTACAACAAGCCTTTCTCTATATGCATGACCCTCGAGAGCCTCATTTTAATGCCCTCAAGCGTATACTTCACTATCATCTAGGCACATTAGACCATGGCTTAAAGTTATATGCTTCATCAACTCTCGGTCTTACCGCCTATTCTGATGCTGACTAGGGAGGATGCTCAGATACTCATCGATCGACATCCATTTATTGTGTCTTCTTAGGGGACAACCTGGTTCCTTGGTTATTTAAACGTCAGCATATTGTTTCTCGCTCGAGTGCTGAGGCTGAATATCGCGAAGTTGCCAATGTAGTGGCAGAAACTAGCTGGCTACGTAACATGCTTCTTGAACTCCACATCTTGGGCAAACATTATTTACTGTGATAATGTTAGTGTTGTTCACCAAACCCGGTTCAACATCAACGAACCAAACACATACATGTCAGGTTCATGTACTTAATGTGCCTTCTAATTCTCAATATGCATATATCTTCATCAAAGGGCTCCCGCAAAACGAGTTTATTCAGTTTAAGCGTTCGTCATTCTCCCGCTCCAAATGGGGACATGTTAATGTATTAATAACGTTATTAGGGTTGGCCCGTTGGACACGGGCTTAGGTTTGCTGGTACATCTCTATTTATTTAGTTCTAATGTTTTACGTTTGATGATATGAGAAAATACAAATATTTACATTGATGTTCTAAATTTGTTTTTAACATACATGATGGATGTTTGATGAAAGGTAACTTGCAACTTTGTATTCATCGCTATTCTTTTAACGGAGATACTAATTAGTGATCTACATGGCAGTGGCCTTGCGAGTCATTTAGGAAGAGAACAAACACTACTTGAGGTTCAAGAAATATTCTTTGGCCTCATTTAAGAAAAGATGTCAGCAACTAAGTTCAATGTAGCTATGTATGTCAAACTCCTAAAGGACAAAATGTGGGTCTGACCCAGACATGCATGTTGATGTGTAAAATGTAGTCTTAAATTTATAAATAACGATTAACTTAACAACAACTATAGAATAGCACACAATTAAGGCAGTGGGCCTGTCGTGATATAATATAGTAATGGCAAGTTATACCGAGGTCGATCTTTTAAGGAACGGTAGTTACAATTCCAACAAATAAACATTTTACAATTAATTAATCTAATAAACAATGACAATATTTACCTAATAAAAACAAATACACTAATGAAACTAATTTAAGCTAAAATAAGGCAAACCTAATGGAACGAACAATAGAGGATAAGCATTCACTTGGATTCGACTTCCTTAACTCCAGATGATAATAAATAACATGGTTATGATTGATTAATTTTGAAAGTTCAATCACTAGTTCTGGTTCTTTAACTTGATAATTATCTTGGTTTTATCAATAGTCAATGAATTAATTCCTAAACAATCATATAAAAAATTATTAATATTAAATTAACTTATATTTAAGCATTTAACCCATATAAGATTTAGTGTTCACTTCATCTATATTAATCATACAAATAATTTTATTAATATGCAATTATTAATATTGTTAATCTAGATGGTCTAACTGATTAATTAAAGCAGTCATATGGTCGGGACAGAATCATGACCAATTAAATTATCGAGTTCATGTCTGTACTAGGCGAGTTCATCATAACACATGTATCAATAAATCAAATAATCATATCCACCATAAGTTAAACATAATAATTAATTACAATCTTGTAAATAATTAACTTAACAGAAAATTGGTTAATTTATAATAGTAGTTTTACTAATAACACTAACAAATGGAATTCTTAAAGATAGTTGTGAAGACGAATACTTTACCTCCATTACTAGGTTGCCCCATTCGTGTTTGAGGGTTCTTACAATCTTTGGCTAGATGACCTACTTGACCACAATTGAAACAAGCTCCGATAGCTTTGTAACAAGTGCCCACATGGTGATGTTTCTAACAGGTTGTACACATTGGATAACGATTCTTGTTCTCATGTTGGACTCCATCTTGGTCAACTTTATTCCTCTTCTTGTTACTTTCACCCCTTGAAGCATAATAGTTGAGATTCTCCATCTCATATTCTTAGCTGCATTTCCAACTTGTGCTACATCAACAAAATCAAAGTTTACAATCAGTTCACGAATCTAGTATTTGATTGCCCATTTAAACTTCTTAGCTTGTTGTGTCGGTGTTCCTGCCCCGCAGACCTTAAAAATCCCACCAATCTCATAAAACGTGCCATGAACTCATTGGTCGACTCGTCATCATGTTGGTGAATGTTTGCATATTCTCGTTCATAAGCTTCCTTATCCGCGTGAGAGAAAAATTGCTCGTAAAATAACTATTGACTTCTCTCCAAGAAAGTGCATCTTCACAAGCATCACGACCCTTAGCATATTTAGCTGCTTTCCACCATCGTGCAACATTACCTTCAAGTTTGTATGTTGCCAACTTTACTTTTTTGTTGTCACCATAACCCAACACATCAAAGATTTTATCCAAATGCGCAATCCAGTTCTCGACATCAATAGGGGTCGGAGCTGAGCTAAAAGATTGTGGCTTATGCTGTTGAAACATCTCATACCACACATGGATGTCACCAGGCCGTGAACTTGAATCTGAACCTGATCCTGAGCCAATACCACGATTCCGTTCTTGACGAATTGCTTCGGCAGTTTGAGCGACAATAGTAGGCAATATACTTGTCAGCACTTGATTGACCGCTGCCAACAAATTGGGATCGACGACACAATCAGTTGCTCCTACAGTAGTTTCACGATTACGTTTAGAAGGCATCTAAAAGAAACAGACGGAAGGAATCATAATGCTAAAAGGATATCGAACAGAATGAATAGAACATTATCGAATGAATGATAGAACGCTAGGCCAAACTCACAGATCGAAACTTTTTTGGTTTCTACAGAATAGAACTATGCTCTGATACCATAACCGTAACACCCCATTTTCAAAGGCGAAAATCAGAAGTCACATAAACGATATACGAAAGTGCAAAATTTATAATGTAAACAAAATCGTAACAAAGTCTCCAAAATTTCCAATCGAAAATATATTGCAGAGTTCTCGTATGAAATTGATTAATTGATTAATATTAATATAGAAATAACTAATGGTCTAAAGCCAAACTATAACTAACTTCTCTCCTGCCGCGAATGTTTGCTCCCGACTCCTTCCTTTTGCCAAGCAAAGTGTTCGAATCATGCGCTCAGACTTCCTATTCCGCTGTGAAGTACAAGGACAAAAGAATCGATACTGGATGCCATTAGTGGTGAAGAGATCATGCATGGAGACGTTATTAAATTCCCCTCCATGATCACACCGAAAAGCACGAATTTCACACTTAAACTGTGTGTGAACATATGCACGAAAATGTAAGAATTTGGAGAAGTCATCAGACTTTCGATGTAATGGATAAATGCAAAGAAAGTGAGAGAAATGATCGAGGAACAAGACATAGTACTTAATACCACTAATACTAGAGGTAGGGGTTGTCCATATATCGGAATGAATTATGTCGAAAGGAGATTCAACAACAGACTCAGATTGATAGAACGATAGTTTTGTTTGTTTCTCCAGTTGGCATGCACGACACACAATGTGGATTTCGTTTTTACAAATGAGATTAAATTGTTGGGAGCGAGAGATTTTAAATTGGGGTGACTGAGAAGTTGATTCCAGAGGGATTGATTTTGAGTAAGAAGAGTAGAAGTGAAAGCGTTGTGAACAGACACTGGATATAGGTCATAAGTATTGTCACATCGCAGAAGAAGTTGACGGGTTTTTAGATCTTTAATAGAAAATCCGTAAGGATCAAACTCAATAGAACACTTGTTATCGGTGGTAAATTGTCCAACATAAATATGATTTTAAATAATGTTAGGTGTGACAAGACAATTTGTGAGATGTAAAGGAGATAAGGGATAAATATGTTAGAAACGGGTATGGTGGATCCATTACCGATTACTAGAGACCGAGAATTATTAATATCAAAAATAGGTTTGAGATTACATGCATTTGAAGTGAGATGCGTAGTGGCGTCAGTATCGATAATCCATCCTGGATCTGGATAAGACATCGTATGTAACACTGTAGGCTGTTGGATAAAAATGAAGGGCCTGACCATGTACCCAAAGTCCACGGTTGCAAGAACTGATAATTCGAAACCATAATTTCTTTTTCTTCTTTCTATCCCCCCTTTTTTTTATTGTCTTTGCTGAAAAACCTTAAAGAATAAACAGTGGCCATATGCGATATGCGGCTGTTACTTTCTTACGGCTATTACATTATACCTTATATTCAATTCTTCAAGTAATCTCATGGTAAAGTGATGCTTATCTCATACGATTTTTTTGATATTATGCTTCAACCAACTTTTCATGATAATTATCTTTAACCAATTTCTCACGATAAAGTGGATATTTAACTTACTTTACTCTTTTCAAATTAAATTATTACCCCGTAATTATAATTGAATATAAAGATCGTTTCAAAGCAAAATTTATGTTATTTTCTGATTAGACAATGCCTTAAGGGCCAATTTGTGACTATTTAACTTAACTTTTATTGAACTTCCTTTTCATTTACCACTTTTAATTTTACTGTTAGTTGATAACAATTAACAAATATGTTTTCATAATCAAGGTTAATATCTTTGTTAAGTAAATGTGAAAGTTTAATATCTAAAATTCGTTAACCTATGTATGTTTGATTGATCGAGTTTATTAAATTAACTCGAGAAAAATTAGAAGGTTTGCGATTTAAGTAACAAGTTTAGATTTCAAACGATATAGAATTTTAACATTAAATTACCTTACTTAACAAACAGAAAATTAGAAGTTTTGTGATTTAACGAACAGAAAATCTTGTTACAATCAATAATAAAAACTAGGATAAATAAATATAATCTTTGATGGATATTACTTTCTGATCATGGTAGTGTCACGTGACTTAACGGGAAAAGAATTAAGACTTTGTGACTAAGGAATCTAGAAATATAATATAAAATATACATATGTTGACACGTGGCTTGCCAACGAATTACATGGATGATAAGAATCTTGATGTCGGTCATTATCTGCGGTAGTAGTCGACGGAAAATTTTGTAAGAGAAAGGGGTTTGATTTTCGCTCTAATACCATGTAAATATTTCAAAATGATATTAATTATTGTCAAAGACAAGTTTTCTTACAATATCTAAAAAATGAATCCCAAAAAAAGCATATCGACCTACAATTTAACGTCAATTTCAAAAAGAATAAATAGAATAAAATCTCTAGGAAAACAAAAGAAATAGAAACTTTAGAAAAACTAAATAATTATAACTTTTAATTTGGCTAATTGCCACCTATTGTTAGGTCTCCATTAAAGACGAATCAATTTTAGAGATCCAACAAGAAATAGTCACGCTATTGATCTAGATTTTAAGTTAAGTGAAACTTAAATCTTTAATGTATTAATTAAATACGTATTGGTTGAATGACTCAATATTATTACTCAATGTCTAATCAATTCTATTGACTTTGTACAATAATTAATTACACAAAAGAAATCCGTTTATTGATATGACATCCCATAATCATTCATACATTAATTTCAACAATTACGCATATAGTAATAGTTAAAACAGATGAAAATAAATCAAATTTTATATATGAACCTCAACACACCCTCGTGTTACATATTCTAGTTGGATGAACTTCAGCTCGTATTTCTATTGATAGTTCGAAGAGGATTCCGTTTTCAAAGCATTTCTTCCAACACGATTTCTAATTACTAGCATGTTTCGGGTTTTTAGCCCCAAACCAATTAACCCGGTGGTTAATTGGTTGGTTTGGTTTGGTTTTGCCTATATTCGGTTTGGATATTGGGTGGTTCTAACATATTCTCAAAACCAACTAACTCAAACCGACTAGACCAAACAAATCAATAACCGACCGATTGAACACTCCTACAGAGAATAGACTCTTTTGTTATTTCCATACCACATCGTTATGTATTTTAATCCAATTATTTAATTGTACTTTTTTTGAAGAAAAAAAATTTACTTTCGTTTTCTATAAATAAAAATAGATTTCATTATGACATTATATATTTATATATTACATCAATTTTATTATAATATATTAAAATTACTATAATTTCTATTTACTTTAATTGAAACCAATAAAGTTGTTTAAATTGTAAGGAAACTTTGTAATTATTATTAATAGCTCTTTACATGTGTATATAAAATAATTGGTGTTTTTACTTTAAGAAACGTACATAACGATTTATGTGCTAGTAATTTAGAGTTTAACTCCTTAAGTTGTAAAATGTCTATAGTTAATAATAAGTGTGTGAAAAAGATTTCAAACCCTTAAAAAGTAGTACGTTGTTTGTCTACAAAAATAATAAGGGCATTTTTGATCATCTCGTTTAGGCCTTTAGGGTATCAAAAAGTTTAAAACCGGCTCTGACAAAACCGGCTCTGAAATAGTGCCCAACTACATAATAAGTGGATTTAATATGCATGATCACATATCTTATGAGAATGAATTAGAAGTCAATAAAGAAAACAAGGAATATAAGGGATGTCGGTCAAGTAGAGATGATTTAAAATAGTCACCTTATGATTAAACTAAGAAATACTAGATGTTGCTATTATAAGTTAGGTTTACAACACCGATATTTATTATTTTATTATTTATTAATAATTAAATAAAAGGTTATTCATCATTGACATAGACACTTTTATTGTTGTACAAAACCTTAAATTGAAAGTTGATTTTACGATAGTTGGTGGAATGTTGACACCTCATGGGGCATCAAATGCTTATCGTATTCGCACTTTGTTCCTAGAAATCCTATTGTACTTGCGTCATCAATGTGATTTAGTGGTTAATGTTTTGATATCTTTTTAGAATAGATTTAAAATTTAAAGCTCGATAGCTGTACATTTTGAACAGATCGAAAAAAATAAAAAACGATCATGAAATACTCGATTTGACCGTATAAATCTGAGTAAAATATCACCATCCCCGACTAATTCGAAAAGAAAAAAAATCACATCCATTTGCCTATTTTTTTTATATATATCACCGATATAAACAATTTAGAGAGAGAAAAAATATCTCAAAAAATAGAATGTTGTAGTGTGTGAGAGAGTGAATCATCTCTGCAACAAAAACAACCAATTACAGCTTATAAGTTTCAAATCAATTATTATTATTATTCCGTATTATTATAATATATAATTGCTTATGACCTAATTCCTGTCGTTTGTTCGAATTAGGGTTTGACTTATTAACGATACAATCGATTTGAGGTTAGTATTGATGATTTCAACGGAGATCTTGAATTTAATTCTTATTATACGTTTTGTATCTACATAAGTGAAGAATCTAGGGTTTCAAAATTGCGTAATAATGGATACAGGGTTTCATCATCAACAACAAAGTTCTTCTGGTATGAATCAACAAGTTATATCATTTCATTCTAGTGTATGGGATAGTAGTAAATCTGAAATGATTATGATTGGGGATTATGATTTTAGTAGGATGAATAATAGTAATAGTAGTACAGGTGGCATTAGTTTTAAAGGGAATTCAGGTATAGTAAATAGTACTAGTTCAACATTTACAAAAATTGGGAATTCTTGTGATAATTCTTCACTTGTTGTTGATTCGGTTTCGGAACCGAAACATCGAGTTGGATTGGCTGTTGAGTGGTCTGTTGAAGAACAGTATAAATTAGAAGAAGCACTTTCCAAGTATGTATTTTGCATTTTTGATGTTAAAAGATTTTCCTTTTCCTTTTTATTGTTTAGTTGGATAGTGAATTAATAGTTTGCATTTTTTAATTCAGATATGTGGATGAACCTGGTATCCTAAGGTATGTGAAGATTGCTGCAACGTTGCGTAATAAAACTGTTCGTGATGTTGCACTTAGGTGTAGGTGGATGACGGTGAGCTTCTTGTTTGCCATTTTGTTTAAGATGCATTTGTAGCATTTTATTGATTGCTTAAATCTAAAAAGTTGTGGTAACATATAAAGTTTCTTGCTTGAATGCTATCTAAGATGAAATATTTGGCAGAGAAAACGAAGGAAATATGAGGAGCTGAATTTGTGGAAGAAAACAAAAGATAAGAAGGTATGTCCATTGGATACTTTTTTGTATCTAAATATGTCTGAGTTGAGGTCTATATTAATTAGAAATAATAATGTGTGTAAATATGCATATTGGAAACCATCTTTTATCATGCTTGAATTAGAATGATGGTATAATATAGGATTTTGTGGTTTAGTGAGCATGAATTTACATGCAAGTAGTGGTTATACAGTAGCGTTTATAGGATAATGAGGGCTTTGATATGGTCAGGTACTCAGCTTCACTTACATGAGATGATTTTTGCAAGGTCGCAAGATAATAATTAAGAAATTGCTTGTAAGAACTAATGTCTAATACTCCATTTACATTGTAAAATATTCTTTTTTGGTTTCTTCTCATAAGCAATGTATTGCTTGTTCAATGATCAGCATCCAATGTGTCATATTAATTCAGGATAAATTGGTGGAATTGTCCTCGAAGCCAAGTGTTCCATCAAATTCAACCATTAATGTGGCTCCGTTCTTAGTTTCAACAAAGCAGCGACTTCAGGGTGATGGTAATCATGTTGAAGGTTAGTGTTTTATCAGGCTTGTCGATTTTTAAGCTGAACAGTAATCTCACTGAGTTGAACTAAATTCATCTCTTTTTTTGGGTACGAGTGAAGTAATAAAGTCATGTAGTCAATGCATAGCCACATAATATGATACATGATGCGTGAAATAAATCAATAATTAACCAAGCCAATTTACAATTTATTGAAGTACATAGTACTATTGTATACCCTTGGTCCCTAAATTCATGCAGAATTCACTTAATGAAAAAGTCTTGTTATTATTCAAATATTAGTATTGCCTCTTATTAAGACGAAAATAGAAGAGTTATGTGAACCAAACCTCAAAGATGATCAAATCCCAGGCCTAAAAAGCCTGGTCCTAACACGTTTAAAAGGACATGGTCCTAACGCATTAAAAAAATACCCTGGTCCTAACTCCTGACACATTTATAAAAGCGTTTTCTGGAAATCCCAGTCCTTGAAGTTGAAAAATAGGTCTGATTAGGCCCAGCGGGCCTAGAATGCCTGCTGCGCTTGTTTTATGTTAGTTTGTAATATTATATGTTTAAAATTTAAATTTAAAGCAGTTTTAAAGTTAAACATAAAATTAATTGTTCGAGAAACTGAAATTTTAATGGTATAATTAATTAATTATAATAAACCCAAAATTTTTGATAAGTAATACTGAACTAAAAGTTATGCAAATCAACACCACAAAAATTTTTTCCCGTCTCGTTTCTGGGCTCAGGCCTCAGGCCACACTGGGCCTAAGACGGATCTCAGGTCTAGGCCTGTTTGTGCATTAGCATTTGTAGTGACTAGTGGTAATGATTACCTGAAGGATGATCATTCATATTCTGTACTGGTTACGGCTGGATGAAAATTATACAATACTAGATTAAATTATATGAAAAATGGTAATGTTGTATATAGTTTCGATTAGCCCAAAGAAAGATTTCTTTTGATTTAAGGGTTATCACGGATTAAGTAATCAATGATCACCAAAGGGACTTTGGCCGTGTGGTATTGGCGTCGCCCATCAATCAAGAGGTTGTGGGTTCAAGTCTTATTGAACGCAAAATGTGTAAATAACATGTGGGTTAGGGACTTAGGGGTGTACGTGCTGCCTTAAAAAATGAAAGTAATAAATGATCAAACTGTCTGTGGCAATAAAGGAAGTTATAACCCTTCTCTCATGTTAGTCAATAATTCTTGCACTAGTGCTTTTTTGCTAATACGAGTATTTAATTACTCATATACATGGAAGCTCTTGATGGTTGTATCGACACATGATTTTTTTTCTATTTGTTGAAGCAGCAGTACAAGGCTCAATAAGGCATCTGTTGGAACAGAACAGCCAAGTTCTTAGTCAGATCTCAACTAATATCGGTGCACTTAAGGTAACTAGTTGTTCCACCTTTTCCGATCTATGGTAACATATATGCTTGTACATGCGTCTTATTTGTGGAAGCTGAGCTATCCACCATTATCAACAGCTGCAGGAGAATGTCGACCTTTTTAGTCAGATGAAGAACAATATAAATGTCATCTTAAATGAGTACGTGAGATAATTATAACTTCCTTTTGCTTTTGTATGCATTGATGTTATTTCTGTTAATCGATACAACTTTTACTTCGTTACTTATAGCATGAGGTGCATGCCTGGGCCGCCACTACCTGTGTCACTAAACGAGGATCTTGTTAATAGCATCCTGTCCATTAAAACTCAGGTAATTCTGTTTTCATGTTTATATCTTTGAATTAGAGGTGTCAATGGCTGGGTTTGGTAATGGGTCACCCTGGCAATTTTAGTTGATTTGAAACTAGTCTGGTCGGGTTGAGTGGATCCATAACACTTCCTGTCCATCTCAAATCTTGTAAGTTAATAATTAATGTGTTAAATATGATAACGGGGCTATTTTACTGCAATATCAATATATTTTATTGCATTGAGCTACTTCTGAGGATGTATGTATTAGAAATACATGTAGCCATGTTCGGCAACTATCAACCCATTTGACTTGATCCCTTTTTAAGTATTTTGTTTGGTCCATCTGACCCTTATGGAATATATATGACCCGTATCGACCCATTTATAAGTAGACGGGTTGAATTACCACAACTACTTTCCATTTATAGTAAAAGTTGAGTTTTCATTATGTCAAGCAAAGCGTTTCCATTTGCTATATACACTACTTGGTTTTTGGAAGTAATTTATGATATTCTGATATTAGCATGTTGGTTGTTTTATGTTTGATAACTAACAGACAATGATGTTCACCACATCACGTCAGATGAATATGAAACAAGAGCCTGGGTGTTGGTGAAGGATGTTTTGAACTGTTTATAGTTTTCTCCAAGTACAAAGTAAAATTAGCTATAAAGTCAATGGGCAACAAGTTTTCACTCTTCGACTTTATGGTCCTCACAAAACTAGTTAATAGTCACGATTGGGGTCTTTTCTACAAGACTGTATTGATCGCCTATTTGGACCGAAACCCACAATAAGAAAGTTTGTAGAACTTCAGTTTCGAAAAGCTAAGAATGTTTAGCTTGCAACTTACCTCAAGTGTAACCATTACAGAACAATGTTCCTATTGTATTTGAGTGATGGTTAGCAAAGGGGATGTAGTTATCTTCATTGGGGTTCTTGACCCTTTTATTTCTTTTTTATAAGTGGTAATTTTGGTTCATTAACTTGTGAATTGGTCGATCTATGTTATGTAATCTCAAAACAGGTCATATTATATATATATATATATATATATATATATATATATATATATATATATATATATTTGTTTTTTATGACGAAAAGGAAATACTATATTATACATGAAACATTCAACATAAGTTGAAGATCCAAAAGGATTACATAAGTGATAGCCAGTATGAAGGCTATTGTTAGCAATAATATTTTATATTAGGATTTGCATAGATTAAATCGTTAGTAGTTTATGTTTTATTCGATGTAACTTTGTTTAAGGGTACTTTGGTAATAAACCATGTAAGTTGGTTAGAGTATAAATAATACTATTAACCCTAATCATCAATAGTTGTTTTTGGCCTAATCATTCTTGCACACACGTCAATATAATGGCCGTACTTTGTTTTTCATCTTTGCGCTTAATTTCGATTCATCAATAGCTCGATTAGATCGATTTCAATTGGCATCATAGTAAAACTCGTTCTTAAAAGCAATGGCTACTGAACATTTCAGTTCAAACCCGTTTTAATTGAATGTGCTCAAATGAAAGATTCAACTTTTTTGAGGAAAAAGTTTCAATGTTTTGAAAAATACTTTAATCTCTGAGATCCAGCTCCCATCATACAAGTATGATATTTTTAAGGGGGAGCTCACACAATTTCACAGAAACGTCATCATCTCACCTTCATATGCGATTTTTCAAAACACTTATACATATGTTAAGGGGGAGTGTTGTTCAAAATTAAAACTTCCAAGTGTTCAAATCTTTGATCTACTCAAACACTTAGAATGTTTTTCAAATCATTTTTGAAACATGCTGAATATCTGCACAGAGTGTTATAGTATACAATCATTTCCTACGATCCACCTTAGCCGGTTGGATCTACCCCATGAGCCACCTAACACAATTTAGGAGGCGGGGGTCATATAGGTCTAGGTGAAGAAAAAAATGAGAGGGGTGACGGAGATTGGGGTGTAGTTCAGCATAAATTTCAAATTGCCTATTGCATGACAAGATCACCAATGACTGAAATGAGGGAGGAGTTGAAAAATATATGTGGTTGAGTGAGGAGTGTGTGACAGGGTTAAAAGAAAAAGAAAATCCTTCTTAAATGACCAAATCGTCGGGTTGCCACACAATCTATCGGATTTCATACATTGATTTCTGGTATTGAAAAAGACATTATGGATCCAGTGGTGCAATGTACATTACCCTCCTAGCCACTCAAGTACTTCTTAAAAAGTTCTTGTTTCAATTCTCATGGAGACTTAGCACATACTCTATCGACATCTCGTTTGGAGATTGTAGATATTGAATCAGAAGGACAGTCAGCTCCAGTCCCCAACTTCATTTCTTGCACTTATAGAGTCTCGATCCTAATGTGTTAGCACACAAGTGTTCTTATACACTATACATGTCTTTGTGACATTTTTGCAAGTCTTTGTGATTTTGTCGGAACATTCATAGTGATATCTAAATTAGATAATCCAAGATGATTGAATGGAAATTCTACCAATGATATCATCAAAGTCAACATTGAAAGTAGGTCACTTAATTGATTCATTTACATGATTCAATTGATGTGTTAATCTATGTGATACAGGAGTTAGTAATTTCAGGAATGTGTTTTCAAAAATTACAAACAACTTTTTCTTGTTTACTCAAGTGAATTGTTGATTTACCCGGTTACTTAGTTTCATAATCATCTTCCGCATCACTATCACGGAATAATGATTTGATTGTGAAATTTGACGCTTATTGAAGAATTAACGTTCAAACGAGAGTGTTGATGAAAATTGATACATGTTAGTTAGTATCGGGAAGAGATGTCATTTGGGAAATATCGTTAGGATCGTCTTGTCTATAAACACCTTGGATTACTCGGGATTCATGATGTTCAAGATAAATCATAAACATCATGAGGGGGAGAAAGGGGATAGTGGTTAAAGATAGTTGGGGAGAAGAGATATAATGTTTAAAGATAGTTGAGAAAAGACAAGATCTAGTGTCTAAAGATAGAGGGAATGTTAGAAATAAAGAAACAGATGATAGAGAAAAGCTTAAAAGAAATGTACTGAAAGAGAAGAGCTTAAAAGATTGGATAAAACTATTGAAGAGTTTATTAAAAGTGAAGAAAAGATTGAATGAAAATAAAGTCGAGTTCAAATAAGAGTGATGAAAAGAAAGATCAAATGGAACTCAAGAGTTAATCAATAAAGGTTGAAAAGCACGAGGTTTCAGAAGATGAATTGAAAGAAGAAAAGTTGAAATCTGCACAATAATTCAGACAAGTGTTTAATGGAAGATAGAGCGTCAAAGAAGATTTGAATTATCTTTCTACTTCAGAGTTATGGATTTGAGGGGAAGAAGATTCAGAGGATAAAAAGATTTGTTGATCAAGCTCCAGGAGATGCATATCTGTTTGAGGGGAGCTTAAGGATAAAGAGTTAAAAGACATTTTCTACGACAACAACATTTTTGGAATATACTTTCAAGATAAAGTTCATTCATAGTATGCTCTCAGAGTATGAGCTTTAAAGAAAATCATTCCAACATTCGTTCAAGCAAAAGAGTTGCTGTTGAGGAAAGAGGATTAGTCTTCAAGAATACATCAAGAATCAAATCAAAGATTAAAGTTGAGATGTCATAAAAGAAAATGTGCTTCAACATTGTCTTAGCTTACTAAAGATTCATGGCATTCAAATTTCAAAGACATCCGAATAGAAGACAATATAAAACACCTACTGAAGTCTATGTTAAATCCTTAGGGGAGATTGTTAGCAATAATATTTTGTATTAGGATTTGCATAGATTAATTCGTTAGTAATTTATGTTTTATTTGATGTAACTTTGTTTAAGGATACTTTGGTAATAAACCATGTAAGGTGGTTAGAGTATAAATAATACTATTAACCCTAATCATCAGTATTTGTTTTTGGCCTAATCATTCTTGCACACACGTCAATATAACGACCGTACTTTGTTTTTCATATTTGCGCTTACATCCGATTCATCAATAGCTCGATTAGATCGATTTAAGCTATATAACAACATAAACAAGATAACTAGCTTAAAACTTTCTATACAAAACATACCCAATACTATCAAAACGAGATAACTTGAAATTAGATTACTCCATGAAGTAAAGACTATGGTTGTTGAGCCATATGTGAATCAGATAAGATGGACATAAGCCAGCAGTAGTAGCCCATAAGAACACCTTCATTTTGATGGATTGTACAATCGAATACCAACGTAAAAATTTGTTGTTAAATACCGCATCATTTCTTGATAACCAAATCAACCATATCATACATGGACCCATTAGACGCTAGAATTTTCCCGCTTTGATACCCATTCCATGATACCAATCTCCCGAGAATTCTCTTTATCTACAGGCATAACTCCTCTTTGGCAATTTTTGGGGCCTATTTCTCCCATCCCAAATTTCTCAAAAAAACCCTTTACCTTTTTATTATTTTTGTCACATCACTTAATCTATTTTCTTTTTACCATAAACCCCCCCATAACCCATCTCATAGTCAAATCATGTTCTCCATCTTATATAATTCTTTTTATTACATATAAAATTTAATAAAAAAAATACTTAAATAACTCGTTTTTATTAAAAAAACTATAAAAAACATTTTAATTAAAAAACATCTTAGATCATATTTTTAAAAAGTTTCTTAAACTTTGTTACTAAATTTTGCTTTATTGGTTATTTTTTATAATATATGTTTGTCAATATTTATTATTGCTTTTGTTTGTCTCTGAAACGTTATAATCTAAAAATTTCTTTTTTATGTTTGTCAATATTTATTATTGCTTTTGTTATTATTATAATATATTACTTATTAAAATAAATATATAAAAAAAAGCTGATAAAGAAAAAAAAATAAAAAACAAACAAACACAAAAAGACAAAATTTATGATGTAAGGGGTTTTTATGAGAACTAAAAGGGTGTGTAAAGAATTAGCCCAATTTTTTGGAGGATTGATCTTCTGCCCTTGGACCAACAACGCATAAAAATTTTCTTTGCAGGGTTAGAGTTAAAGTCTTGTACTCCCTCTTTTACCCTTTGGAAAACTTGAGAATAAACATTACTTTGCCCATGGTTTAAAGATCTCTAAAGTTGATTCTCCGGCCCCAAAGACACCTTCTGTGTATTCACATCAAGCATCTGACACAAAGTATTTTCCCCTTATCCTGGAAATTTCAAATTTAAATTTGATTCCCGACTGGGCATACTATTTGCACACCCCTATTTATTGATTGCACACCCCCTATCCCATCAAATCGTTCTTTTTTTTTTTTTACTTTTTATCCAAATTCCTAATTACACCCTCCCTAACTATCAAATCGATTTTCATAATTTTGTTTTAATATTTTTAAGGGATTCATATTTTATAAAAATAATACGTTTTTATAAAAATAATATGTTTTATAAAAATAATACGTTTTTATAAAAATAATATGTTTTATAAAAAAATTATGTTTTAAAATGTTTTTTACTAATTTTTTTATAAATAAACATTATTACTATAAAAAAACATTTTTAAGACATAAATTTGTTTAAAAAAAAATAATATATATGAAAATGATTGGCCCATTATCCGGTCTGATTTATTGGAAGAGTTGAGAACGTATTGGACAGAATACGAGATTATTTTTGAGACAGACATCAATGGAATTTTCAATTCTTTGAATTTCGAAGGATCGGGTTCTGCACCAACGACAAATTGGATGATAATGTTTGATACGGGTCTGCTGATTGCCAACAGATATGGTGTGATCGTTCATTTATTGAGTAATAGTAACAGCTCGACATGCTTTCCTATTCGATCAAGTCCTTTTGATTCACAACATCATATAGTTATTGCAATAGCTCTTGTGTTTGGCAATCATTATGTGTCGGTGGAGTTACAGGGACAATACCTGATGCCTCGAATTATGACACAATGATGTTACTATAGACAACTGTGTGCAGCTGAATGGGAGACCATGTATAAGAATCGCCTAGATATGTACACTCAACAAAACTCGAGAGAAAATTTCAATCCTGCAGATTTTATTTATGTTTCGAAGATAAAAGTTTATTTTTATGTATTTTTATTTAGTCGATTGAGTATTGTAAAATATTGTCTAATATATTTAATAAAAATGTAGTTGATTGACCAATGAATGGTTGATTTGTAAAAAAAAATTCAAAACATAAATTGCTTTATATAATAAAAATCATCTTTTATAAATATTTCATAATTTTTATAAAAATTTATATTCTATAAATAATTAAAAAGGCTACAAGACGAAATAGACAAAAAACAAAAAAACAAAATATTTAATTGATTCGACGGGTGTGTGCGTCCGGTAATAGAAGTGTGTGCAAGTAGAATCGGCGTTGCCCGATTATGTGAAGGATCTACATGCACATCATTAGATGTTGGACAGTTTCTGAGAGCAGAAACATTCATCGGAACAGGGTCTGTAGTATTTTCATGATTTAATTGTTGGGCAACTTCATCACTACCAAACATCTCAGTATTCAACTGAGCTAACAATTCATCAGAACTCAAGGAGCACAAACCCTTTTCAAAATTTTCAGAATCTTCTACCTCTGTTACCCAAACTGGAACCGAAACTTTTTCAGAAATATTTGCCAACCCATATTCCTGAATCATCTAGGATCTTTAACTTCAAGTAATTGCCAACCCTTTTCAAATATTTGCCAACCCATATTTGGCTATTTGCCAACCCAGATTCTGCTTGATTAAGATCATAGGAATCCTTAGACACATATAAAACTTCTCCCCAAGTATTAGCAACAGAAATGATTCTCTCCAATGAACACATTTCATGAGGAATGCCTCTGATTTTAAGCGATACGATCCGCGAGAATTTCCCGACCCTTTCAACCGTCGGTTGAACCTTTAAGAAACCATCAGACACAAGAGAAGGAACTCAAAACATTCTTTTGAAGCTAATTTCGTCTTTGCAACGAACAATAAATCCATGAATTCCCCATTGAGTTAATTTATAAGCATAAATTTTGTGCAATTTTAACCAATTGAAAAGCTTTTCAATTGATATGCAATACTTATCAATAACCATAGCAGAAAAATTAAAGGAAGATTGCACTTCTTGATTAGGCAATAAGTTAAAAACCTTGACTTGAGTTTTATTTAAAGAATTAGAAACAACAATCTTCTCCTGGAATTTTGGCCCCAAACCACATTTCATACCTAGCAAAATCAACTATAATATTTTTTCCTTGAAAAAGTCTTGCATGCATACGAAATACAGCCTCCTTAGCTTGATCAAAGTCTGCAAATCTTATAAAGGCAAAATTCCTTTACTTTCTCCAAGAGATACCTTGGCATATGCTAATACTGCCTTTATTTTCATAATTTCTGTAATCATCAATTATTTATAGCTTTTCTTTTTAAGGAGGCAAAAAGTGTTTGGGTCATGACCTTTTTTGACCCGTATGAAAATTGACTGGTTTCAACACAATTTAAACGAGTATCCAACGTGTCCGATTTATGATTTCTACTTATCATGCTTGTGAATTTGGTATATTAAATTACCAAATTTTAGAATAAAAAATTCAAAATGATGCCAAGAGCACCACATGGTTGATTTCCCTAACAAATTAAAACTACACACAATCATATGCTCTGATGGTCATCTCTTGGCGCACTTTGAACTGTATCCGACCATCTTCCAGGTGAATGGTCACTGCTATTCGAAGATAAATGAGTGGTTTCCGTTCTCGTCTCCTTAATCATCCGCAACACCTCCTTCATCACAGGTCGGTTCTCTGGAACCATCGAGACACAAGCCATTGCAATTTTCAAAAGAGCTGCAAGTTTCCCAGAAGACACAGGTTCACCACTAGACTCACTCTCTTCCTCTCTTAGGCACTTGACCCATGAAACAAGGTCCGGCCCGTGTTCTAAAACAAGCTCTTGAGACGGAGATTTGCCCGTTAGGAGCTCCAATAGAAGAACACCAAAGCTGTAGATATCAGCTTGTTGGGAGAGGGGTGTTTGGAAGTCACGACACTCGGGGGCACGGTAGAAGCACGAAACTGCACTTGATTCGTCAATAGAGTTGGGGGTTTTAAACGATATGAGGCCGTAGTCGGTGAAACAAGATTCAAAATTTGAGCCCAAGAGAACGTTGGACGATCGAATGTTACCATGGATGAGGCCCGGGTTTTGGTGAATGTGAACGAGTCCTGTAGCCAAATCCTCTGCGATTTTAAGGCAAGAAGTCCAGTGAAGAGGTTTGCTACGAACTGATGTTTTGGATCCTGCACAAGCAATTTGTAATCAAAAGCTCATACACAGCACATAAAACTGAGTGGATACAATTATCCCTGATTATGAACACAATTGTAACTGGGAAACATCAGTTTCTTCAAAGAAAAGTATAGCAAAGATTTTGGTGCTGATATGTCATAATGCATCATTTTTATGGGTGCCAAATTGACACGACCCGAAACCAAACTCGAAACAGACGAAAATAGCTATGCTAGGTTGGGAATTCTTAACCCACCAACCTGTTTAAATTTTCAGTTCAGGTTTAAGTCAAGCTTCCGGTTAACAAGTAGACCGGTCAGCCCAAAAATATTAACAGATCTTTTACAAATTCCAACGCGCAGACCCATTTGACCCGTTTATATAAACCATGCAACAGAGGTCGTATCCGGGTTGGGTACTTATAACCCACCAACCCGTTAATCAAAACAGATTGGGTTCGCATTGGGTAATTTGGACCCGTCAATCTTATGACATGCAGGATTAACAGGGATAAGCTTTAATTTCAAATAAATCTATACAACAAACTTTTGCTCATAAACGACATACCGTGAATGAGAGAAAACAGACTGCCATTAGGGAAATAATCAAACACCAACAAACGTTCTCCTCTAGACTGCAAATATGCCCGTAGTGGCACCAAATTCTTATGCCTCAACTTTCCGATCACCTCGACGTGTCTGTGAAACTCATCAAGATTTGGCCACGCGGTGTCTTTCAGCCTTTTAACTGTCACTATAAACCCAGTTTCCATCACCGCTTTATAGGTACTTCCCACCGTACCTCTTCCAAGTGTCTCCGCCGACGCTTTCAACAAATCCTCCAACCGATAATTCATCTCCTCCGCCCCTCCGCCGCCACAAAACACCAATACCCCGCCGCCATCACCATTTTCACTATCCCATGAATGCCCACCGTTCTGAATCCCTCCTCCGTCACCCGCTTCCAGCGGTAGTGGCGGAGCTTCTACTTTTTTAACGCCGGCGGGCCCTTTCTTGTTTTTCTGTCCATTTTTCAATATTAATATCACTAATGTGACTAAAACACATAATAATGAAAACCCACCAACGAAACTGGCGATTATTGTTATAATCTTTATGACCCGTTGACGGCGGTATGGTTTTCCGGTCACCGGAGTCATCGCCGGAGATGGGTTTTGGGTCACCGGAGAAAACCTACATGAAATGCCGAAGGGTTCACCACATAAGTCAATGTTACCGGAAAATGAGGTTGAGTTGAACTGTAACAAAGTTCCGGTCGCTGGAATTTCTCCGGAAAGTTGGTTTCCAGACAGGTTTAGGTATTTCAGGGTAGTTTGGTTAAAAGGTGGGATTTTTCCGGTGAACTTGTTGTCATCTAAGTAAAATATGTACAATCTTTGCAACTCGAGTAATGAATTAGGAATGTTGCCGGAAAGATGGTTAGCGGAGAGAACGATGGTTTTGAGACGGTGGAGATTTTTGAGAGACGCCGGAAACTCACCGGAAAAGTTGTTGTAAGAAAGATAGAGTGATCTAAGATTGGTTAAGTTAGAAAAATCAGGAATTTCACCGGAAATCGAGTTTTGTTTTAAACTTAAAACACGAATTTGATCCAATTGGTTTATTATGTTTGTATCTAATGTGCCACTTAAGTTTCTATTTTCAAGAACAAGTTTTGATACTTTGTTGTTTAAGCATTCTTTAACTCCTTCCCATTTGCAAAAATCATTTACTTTCCATTGTAACATATTCGATGGATCGATCGATGATTTTAATCGTAAAAGTGTGTCTTTATCACTACTTAACACACATAGTAAAAGTAAAGAAAATATAAGAAAGAAAGTAGCTTTGCAATGCATTATATCATATAATCTTGAAAGAAAAATGGGTTCTTTAGTATTAATTTTTTGTGAAATTGGAAAGGAAATTAAAAGAGGTTTGATTACTTCATTAAAGCTTATGATTTGCTAAAATTTTATGAGAAATGAAAGGTTTAAAACTTTGCTAACAAATTAAATGTTGTATATAATGGGTTTGGAGTATGAGTAATGAAAGTGGCATTTTTTAGCTTGAAACATAAAAATAACATAGAAGCAAGAATCATGCAAGAATCAAGCAAGAATTGCCACTTTTATTGGTGAAGTGGCAGGGTTGAAACAGAGAAATGATGCTGACAAAAGGGTAAGAAAATAGTGTGTGTTTGTGTATTTTGTTGGTTAGTAGAGTGATGGACAAATAGTTGAGTGAGTGTGAGTGTGAGTGTGAGTGTGCATGTGATTTCCCCATAACCAATCCCCACTTCTTTCTTGATGTCAGTAGAAGCTTTAAAGAAAGGAAACTTAAATCTTGGACTAGTCAATATTACTAATCTAAACAATTTTTATGGAAGTAAGGAAATAACAAGGGATCCAAAGTAAATGTCCACCAATCAAGCCAATTGAACACGTGAAACAAGTGCCCTATTGGATTTCTTTATACAAGTATTCACTATTTCTTTTATTAGGGTTTGTATAAAAATAGGCGTTGAAAGTTTTTTTGGACTCCTATAGGCAACATATATTACATATATGGATATAGATAAAACTATAAGGATTGGAGGGGAAATGAAAGGAAAGGAAAGTTTGTCTTGCATTCTTAGTGTGATTTGATGATCCGAGCCTCGAGGGAGAGGATGTATGGGGAGAGGTGTAGTTTCAGAATAAGGGGGTATGGAGGTCTATCTTCGATCTTTTACACGTTTCTAACCCAGTTAACAAGAAAAAGATGTAAAACATGAATACAGACATTTATCGGTAAATAGGTTGAAATAGTCACCTTACCCACACAAGTTCACAAACAGGGCACATTGTACAGAAATGTAGTATACAAGAATAAACAACGCAGAATAAATCACAACACGTAAAAGTTCAATATCAACTGAAGCATATTAAGCATTGACAATCATGATTGGTTCCAAAATCTTTTTGTGGAAATGTTTAATTCTGAAAAGAGGTTATGGCATGAAAGTTATTAGAAATCTAGATTCTAGACATAAACGGTCTTTAGTTTTTTACATTTTGCCTGCCATCTGGAATGGAATAAAGAACAACGCGTCCCGCAGGTCTCATGTAAGGAACATCGCATCTAAAGTAGCCTTTTCTCTCGAGCTGCAGAATGTCTCCACGCTTTAAACTTATCATATTTGAATCTCCAACTGCTGCAATCTCCAGCTTCGTATTTAGGTTGAGCACGTCATTGATGTCCTCATCTTCGTCCACCTGTATCAGCCAAATAATTACAAACTCTACCAAAAAGAGACACATTGCTGGAGAAGGCAAAATGGGTGGGTCGGTACCAGGTTTGGGTCAGAATTCCTTTTTTTTTTTTTTTTTTCCTTTCAAAACTCAATTGATTTATTGTGTTAAACATGACCAACTACAAAAGCATTATTCATTTCAGTAATAATTATCAGACAACACAAAAAAAACAAAGACAAGAGATTTCATGCATTTAGGCGAATTTTGACCAATACTTCTTACCTGTTAGATAAAAGATAAAACCCTTATTCAAACAAATGCAGTTAAACATATGTACACCTAATTATATGGAAAAAGATATACTCAGTATAAAAAGATAACAAAGGACCAAATATACCTTTTTTTTCAAGATTAGGTGATCAAACTTCACCAGAGTTAGTGGAACAAGTTCGTTGATCTCAGGTAACCACGTTAATTTCAGTTTGGTGGTCTTGACAGATCCTTCAAGATGAAGAACACCAATTAGTTCTGTCACAGTTCCATCCGGACTCTTCTTGATTTCTTTAACAATTGCATTCCCCCAATCAATCAATGTAACTTCTTCATTAGCTGATATGGCCTTAGCATCAGCTTGTTCTATCCATATCTTATTGGTAAAAGTGATTGCCTTCTCTCCGGCACCCTCATATTTCTTATGCTTTGGTACAGTACGAACAAAAGGATACTTGGGCCCATCCAACAAAGTCAACAAGACTCGAGATTCTGTAAGAACTGCAGTGTGTCTAGGACAAACGGGATCGATTATTCCACTCCATAAGATTCAGATTCTTTGATGCACCCTGTAAAAATAGAAAAGAAAACACATGTAAGGTCCAGAAATAAAAAAAAAAAAATTGTAGATAAAAGAATAGGTGGCAAAATTCTGATCCATTTATTTATGAATGGGCCGATGTCGGTATGTTTAATCTCCAATGGGTACAGGCAAAAGAAAATAAAAATTAAAACATGAAAAATAAAAGAAACATGTCATATGGGTCCAAATGGCTTCCAAATTATCATGAATGCAAGCATTAGAGGAATGTAATTTTAAATATTTTGACCAGCCTTCAGTGTAAAGAAAAAATTACTTGTTCAAGTATGAATCGTATCAAAGCCTCGATTTGTAAACCTCTTCGCAACATTCCTTGAACAGTTGGGAAACGAGCATCATCCCACCCATCAACCATTCCGTTCTCAACAAACCTTGCTAGCTTTCGTTTGCTAAGAAGTGTATAAACCATATTTAACCTGCTAAACTCATATATATGAACCTTCCTAACGCCCATATCCTCCTGAATCCGGTGATATTGGGCGTTACGGTCATGATACTCGCTAGATCGAAGTGCATGGGTGATACCTTCAATAGAATCAACAAACGGGCATGCAAAATCATATGTTGGATATATTTTGTACTTTGACCCGATTCTATGATGTGGGGTTAGATTGCAGCGGTAGTACACAGGATCCCTCAGTGTCTTATTTTTGTCTTCCATGTCCAATTTCCCTCTCAAAAAGCACTTTTGGCCTCTTTCAGACCCACTAATCATCTCCTTCCATAACCTCGTGTTTTCATCCACGGTGTTGTCCCTACATTTGGAAGGAGTTCCGTTATCTCTTTCTCTCTTCATTATATCACGTTCTGTGTCGTCGACGTACGCCTTTCCTTCTCTAATCAACTTCTCTGCCATTTCCATGAGCTGTGGTAAGTAATCGGATGTATAAGTGACCTTCTCGTAAGTTATACCCAAGGTCCCGACATCTTTCAGTATATTATCCACAAAATCGTTGTGCTCCTTAGAAGGATTTGTATCATCAAAACGCAGAATCACTTTCCCATTGTACCGTTGAGCAAAATACTGATTCATTAAAGCGGCCTTAGCATGGCCAATGTGAAGATAACCGCTCGGTTCAGGTGCAAATCTCAACCACACTTTTCCCATTTCAGCATCTGGCCAACTTTTCCCGTTCATACTTTGTTGTTTACTTCCTTCTTTTTTGGGTTTTCCCAATTCTATTTAATCTCTTAGTTTGTTCAAATCAGAGTCCACATTTGACTTCAGCCTACACGAAACAAATAAAAAAATTTCGACTGATTAGTGTCCAGACAGATGCTAAAGACACGTTGTATACACTACAGCAAGATCATTACTAATTTGCCAAATATCCCTAAATACGTGCCTAAATCTCTAAACATTTGACAAACGGATTCCACTTATTATCTTTATATTGATTAAAATGATTAGACACATATTTAGGCATATGTATAATTAATCCTACAGCTAGCAAATAAGTGGAACAAATAACAGCTTATAAATAATGAAATTGTGAAAGCATCCTATCGATACAAAATTCTAGGTTCCGTAACTCGACTAAAAAAGAAAACTGTGATTCATAAAACGTGATCTGACCTACACGCACATTATTAAATGATGGTGAGATTGAAACTGCAAAACGATAAGAAAAGTAATCAGCAGAAGGAGAAGATGTACGTACGTAAACTTTGTAATGAGTAGCTGTTTTCGATTGACGATGACGATGAAGATGACGATGACGATTTTAGCAGGCTAGGGTTTATGATGTTGATCGACGATGATGATATTTGATATTCGCTAGGGTTTTTTTTAATAGGGTTTATGATTGTGATCGACGGAGTTCGTTAATCGTTAATGAAGGAATAAGTAAGGGGAGTCGGTAACTAACATTGTGGGCCATCTTCGTAATCTTATTTTTTCTTCCAACTTCGTCTTGACATGCAAAAGGACTAAGATACCCTTTAGAGTAGTTATCTTTAGTTATTTTTATTCCTTTTCTGTTTGAATATATTTTATTTTTTGCATTTTATTTTTCTAATTCTTAATTCCTAAGTATGTCTTTCACCTGCAAGTTGAACACCCTTCATCGCCGATCACAACCAACATAATCGATCAAAAGGAAGCATGAATGTGAACCTTAACTACCCAAAATCAATTAGGAAAATTGCAAAAAAATACTAATGAACTGTTGTTTGATTATCGATTCTAGAAATCGGCTATCAAAACTATCACTATTAGAAACCAACTCTCGGTTTATTTCATATTTTTAACGATATTTTACTTGACACCTCATTTTATTCCCAATTTCTTAGTAACACATTACTAGAATTATGAAGAAATTGAAAGTTGTTACACGAAATCCGCAAACTCAATTAGAAGTATTGCGATATAGTTTGGAATGTGTGATCTAGCGTGTTGATATAGAAGTTTCACATCACATCTTCTTTGATTGCTCTTTTATGACCGCTTTGTGGAATAAGCTGCTCGATTGGTGCGGTCCCTTGCATGTTGGCCCATATTCCATTCGATGCTATTAGGTTAATGGTCTAGGCTTTCGTATCGATGTAACTTATCTTGGAGTCTTGATATTGTAAAGCATTGTGATCTGAGCGTTGTCGTATCATAGGAATAATAATGTTATTAACCTCTCTAAATATGGCTTCTCCACTTATCCTGCTTTTGAAAGTTCAATAATGGATTTTGTATCGATCAACGACAGATATAGAAAAGGGAACCTAAAATTGGCTTGTTGGTCATCAGATCCGATAAATTGTGTAACTATCCAAATCTATCTATCTATATAACAAAGATATGAGTCGGTTTGCGTATATCGTCTTTCTTTGTTGACACTTATGAAAAAATCTCATGTGGTGACTTATGATTAATCCTCATGTTTGAGTACCATGTAATCTCATCAGATTTGGCATATTCGTGTTTAATTTAAAATGAACTTCTTATTCTTATGAAAAAAACATCTTAATTTTAGCGTATGAGTTACAACTCTTAACATTGCAATACCGAAATTAAGGAAACTTCGACAGTTTCCATCTAATTTGTTTCTTTTTCATTGAAACTTTTTAAGCTCCGGTACCAACCAAATCCATTCCATTATTTTCAACTGGTTTGAAGAACTAGCATTTTCACGATGATTTTGAATTCTGTTTGTTGTGTGAATTAGCTGTATAAGAAATCTTAACTTCGTGCCGTTCACTTCGGTTTGAAGTGCACAACTAATTTCTAAAAACCATATATGTGTGTTTATGGTTCCATAGTTCATGCATATGGATCTTTGTTAGTATCCTTCCATGGAATTGTCTTATGTTAAAACCTTATTGCAAACCCCTAATAGGTTTAAGGGCTAATACTGTCAACATAAACAAATAAAGGACCAAATTAGTAAATTATGTAAAACTGTTTCAATCGGATCGCTAAAACCCCCCTAAATTAATAATAATTAATAATAATAATAATAAATAAAAATCAATACAGTGAAAACATTATATTGACCGAAAATAAATTCGATCAATAACCCTAAAAAAGTTGAAAGGTAAACGGAGAAAGTTCAGCAGCCATTCTCATGCAACACTCCGATTTTAAATTCAAGGTAACAATTTTACTTTCTAAACTCTGGTGTTATGTTTTTAAGATGTTTGATTTTATATTTTCTTTCAGTTGATATTCAATTTTTTAATGCGTAAAAAACAATCAATTTTTTCGATGTAAATTAATTAATTTATTGATAAATATGAATATATGATAGAGAAGCTTAACACCACGTCTATGGTAACTGACCCGTTTTGCCCATGCCGGGTCAAGAAGAAAATTACCAAACCTGAATAAGACGTTAATATTTGGTTTTGGGTTATATTATATTGTTGTTTAGTGATTAGTGAAAAAAGTATATCTGTATATGTAACTAAAAGTGTTACCTGTAAAGACATGAAAGGACCGAAAACGTACTGTTTTTGGTATCTTGGTATGAATTGTTGATTTTGTTGTGCAGGCTTTATTGAACGATATGAAAGGACCGAAGACTGGTGCCGCTGTGAATGACTTAAGTTATGCATCAAATGCAGAAGTTGATAAAGAAATTGTTGTGGGCTTTGATGATGAAGTAAAACTACTACGTAATCAACTTATTGGAATTACTTGCACAAATAAGTTGGAGATCATTTCGATTGCAGGCATGGCTGGGATTGGAAAGACTACTTTGGCAAGAGAACTATACACCCTTCCAATGATCAAGCCTATGTTCGACATTCGAGCATGGGTTTGTGTTTCTCATGCGGATTGCGTGAATGATGTGTTATATGCTATTTTAAGCTCTGTTATCAGTGATTTTTCCGAAGATAAAATTTACATATGGGGCTATAAATTGGGAGAAAAGTTAACCAAATTATTTAAAGGTCATAAATATTTGGTGGTTTTGGATGGTATTTTGGATCAAAAGACTTGGCATGGCATCAAAAGGTTTTTTCCAGATGATAACAACGGAAGTCGGGTTATATATACTAGCCGTGATTTAGACACGAAGTTACATGTGAAGTTATATAGACCTCTGCATGTAGTGTTGCGTCTTCGTACTGAAAATGAAAGTTGGGACATGTTTAGGACGAAGGTATTTGGAAACAAAAATTGTCCTAGTGAGTTAGAGGAATATGGAAAGGCGTTAGCAAGAAAATATGAAGGTTTGCCTTTCGCAATCGTTGTAGCGGCTGGTCTTGTGAAAGATAATCTGTCAGTTACTTGGTGGGAGCAAATTGCTACTAGTTGTCCTACGTTTACGGTTAGTGATCCAAATCAATGCATGGGCTTGCTGAATTTATGTTATAACCATTTGCCTTCTCACTTAAAACCATGTTTACTCTATATTGGATCATTCCCTAAGAACTACGAAATCCCTGTGAAGAAACTGCTTAGCCTTTGGATTGCTCAAGGGTTTATACATGAAAATGGAAGCAGAAAGTTGGAGAACGTTGCAGAGGATTACTTGATGGGTTTAATTGATAGAAGTCTCGTGATGACTTCCGAAAAGAGATTTGATGGAAAAATTCAAACATGCCGAATCCCTGACTTCTTGTGGGATTTATTCTCAAAAAAAGGCGAAGAACACTTTCCTCCACACATTTACATGGATGTTGGTACTTCTGATCCTTTAAGTACCGTCACAAATATGCTACACGTAATGTCACTAAATCCTGTTACATTATCCATCCGCTCTAGTTTGGGCTATCGGTTTGAGTGGAGAAATATTCTTAAAAACGGCGGAACGGTTCTTAATGAAAGATATAAATCAATTAGGGTCATTGATATGGAGGGTGTCTGTATATCTTCATTTCCTTCAGATGTAATCCATCTTGTTAATCTAAGATACTTGGCCATTCAAGCTCATGACGGAAGTCCACAATCGTCGATCTCAAATCTTGTCAACTTACAAACGCTGATAATATTATCAAGGAAGACAATAGTCGTACCAAAAACCATATGGAATATGGTAAATCTAACGCGCATATGTATCAAAGCAGGGGAGAATCTTATCGAGGGGCCTAATGATAATTGTCCCGGTGCATTGGCTAACCTGAAAACATTATCATTAGTAAGTCCTCTATCTTGCAAGAATATAACTTCAAGGTGTCGCAATCTTGAAAAGCTTGGTTTTTGTGGACCTTTAATATCAAGGGAAGGTGATCTTGAATTTCCAAATATAGGCGATATGGCCCACCTTCGTAATTTGATGTTGATAAACACGAATTTCTACCCAGTGGCTACAAAATCTTGCAATCCAATTAAGTTTCCTGAAAAGCTTAAGAAACTGACGTTGTCAAACACTGCTATGAATTGGGACGAGATGTGGGTCTTCGCGTGGCTCAAGAATCTCGAGGTTCTTAAATTAAAACTTTATGCGTTCATTGGAGAAAAGTGGGAGACAGGGGAATCAAAGTTTAGGCGCCTCAGGTTCTTGGAACTGCATGATTTGGACTTAAAGGAATGGGTTTGTTCGAGAGGTAACTTTCCAAGACTACAACGTTTAGTAGTTCATCATTGCTTGAAACTCAACAGTGTCCCTGATGCTCTTTGTTTGGAATCGATTGAATTAATGGAATGTAGTACATCTGCACATGAATCTGCACTGAAGTTGAGAAAGCATGGGAAGGTGCAGAAACTTGTTTTGTTAAAGTCTTCAGTAAATAATTCGCCTTTTTAGGTACCTAGTTCGAGTCTTTATCTTTTGATCCTGTATCCAGTTTGAGACTTGATGTTTGCATACAAGTGTCGGTGTGTGTTTTAATTCTTGTTTTTTATTTTTTTCTGTAGAGATTAGTATTGCATCATTTATGAACTTGTAATCTGTTAGTGCTGGGCAGTTTTTTAATGAGAGCCAACAACCATACACATTTTAATATTGTGATTTTTTGACTGAAACAGAAGACTATATTATAATCAGTGGTCTGCTTGTTGTGCTACAAGTAGAAGTTTAATATTAGTATGAATTATTGAGAACTACATGTGGCTAAATGATACAGTGAACCTTTTTAGGTTGACAATGATGAAATCAAAAGAATGGGTTGTCCAACCCATATGATGTGTGCAGCAGTTAAGTTAATAAAAACCTGGTAATTCATGAGGTATTAGAAAATAAGGGTAACCATTGGCGGCCGTAAGAACCATTGGCGGCCCTCTTACGGTCAACATCTGAGAGGTAAAACATCTGAGAGGTAAAACATGTTGTTACTGTTAAGGGGACATGGAGTATTAACGATTAAGTATAAAATTTATATTGCTAAAAATGTAACCTAAAAGTTCTTGAGATTATATATAGTTGTTTGATGGAAAACCTTAAATGCTTAAATTGAAATTGAAACTTGAACCGGTATATATATTTATATATACGCCTTTTATTTATTTTTTTCTTCTTATAAACCTTTCTTGTAAATAAAATTAAAGATTAAAGATAAAAATAAAGATGATGCGGAAGAAATTTGACAATAGTTATATTAAAAAAAATTAATTTTAAATTTAAACTTTAAATATAATAATCCAGGTTGGCAAGTGTTTGCCAACTGGGACAAAAGCTCTCCCATCCATATCCACGTGGGAAGTAAAAGGTGGACGCCTGTATTTCTGGGGGTCTGGTTGGTTCCAGTCATGAGACCACATTCAACTCATTCCAAGTTTCCAACACACCCAAGACCCAACACATATTAACCCTTATTTGCACAAAGCCCCTTACAATATGGCTCTATTTTCATAAATGTTACGCCTGTAAATTTTATAAAAAAATGTTCTGAGCATGACTAACCCATGACTGACTTATAACTTACCAGGATTCTTATTTACAAGAATTCATTGTTTCTTTTTAATTTTCTTTAAAATTACTTACAAACTAGATATTACATTACATTAAACATAAAAAGGTATTATAATAATTGAAAACGAAATTCTCACATTCTCCGTGTCACATTTTTTTTTTCATTTGTTATAACAAATCAGAAGAAAAAAAAAAGGAGAAACAGATTAGAACTTCTCGTCATGAGCATCACGATGGGACTGCTTCGGCTTTCACAATGCAGTCGCCCTAATGGTGACCCCTATGCTACGATTAGTCGCACAACAAAGCCCACCACAAGTTCCATTATAACTGCTCTAAGCATCTCATGTATGTGTACATGAATACAAATATTACATATAATTTTAAACATACGGGATAAATGCATTTTTTTAATGGTTCCATGTAAATTTTACTCTTACAACATACACATATTTAGCTAGTAGTGACTAATAGATTTATGTGTGATGATGAGATAAAATTATAATACGAAAGCTTCTAAATTAAGTGTTATTAAAATGTAAATTTTATTTCTCTTTTTATGTGTTTTTTATGTGTACTTCTGACACTCGACTTATAAAAGCTTATACTAGTTAAAATTGTTACTTATGATCTTTAAAATTTGAGTTAAAAGAGTATTTGGTTGATAACATATAGGAGCTTATGATTATATACATCAGCTTTTCTAATAAAATCGTTTGGTTGATACTTCTTATTCTTAAATTCTAAGAAAATGGTATTCCCGTTTATAACAGACTCTCCCGAAGTAGTCGAACTTATACTCATGATGTATGCGACCTAATCGTTGTCATGATCATTTCTGAATCTTATCCTAACCATCTGGTAGATGTTTACCCAGGTAGAAATTGAACCCGTTGATTGATACTTCTTATGTCTCATTTTAATTGTTCACACAATTATTGTTCTTTGTTTAAAAGCATTGTCTATAAGAAAACAATTAAAATTGGTTAAACTTCCTATTATACTCGTAATTTATTTATTTACATAGTTCGAATATAGGAATTTAAAAATCAAATTTATTTTTATTATAAAGGTAAAATTAACATTTAACATTTTACCTAGTATCTTACTAAACTTTTTGTTGGAGGGCAATGTAATGTGACAAAGGAGTATAATGTATGATTTTTTTTTTTAATTTGAATTTGCATTTTTTTTTTTTTGCATTTTATGTTCTTTTACATTTTTGAATTCCAATAAGATATGCAATTTGCATGACATATTTTTAAGCTTGGCTTTTTTTATAACATGAGAATTGTTAAAGGACTAAATGTTGTCAATCTTAAAAGATAAGGACCTTCATCATCAATAACAACAAATCTGGAAGCAAAATCAAATATTCTCCCCCAAAAACCTGTTTCTTCAAATCATGTACATCTCCGTTTCCTCACGTTTGCCGGCTTCCCAAAAACCCAAATCTTCTCCTTTCTTTTTCTACACTACAAAAACCAAATAATTCCGGACCCATATTATTCTTTCTTCGAGTTCAATTAGAAAAAAAAATCGTAATTGATTTCCTTTTTTCCGTTTAAGAAAGATTTCTCCGGCCGGTGGCCAATCCGTCGCCGGCAATGGGTAGGGTTTTACTCGGATCGTATAATGACGTAATGGTGACGTATGTGTTTAAAAACATTTATGGTTGGTGGGATGATTTCAATAATAATTCCCAAATTTCTCAAGATTTGATCTTTCTTGTCCTTGCTGCTTTTTATGGAATTGTCACCCTTGTTGCTCTGGTCAGTTCAAATTTACTATTTTAACCCTTTATAATCTTTTTTTTTTTGTTAATTTATTTTTTCCCTATGCAACTTTGATTTGAATTATTATGTTTTAGGAGTTTCTGTTTAAAGAGAAGTGTTATTTTGGTACTTAGTTTATGCGATAATTATTTTGTAATGGCACTTGTTTATGTTGTTATTCAAAATATGTGAATGCATAAAGAAAACAAGAAATCAACATTTTTAAATAAGATAAGAAAAGTAGTACTGTACTTTATATGTCGAGGTCTAACAACTGTTTTTGATGTTGATAATGATTAACTGCATCAATATTTGTAAAGCTCAAAATAATTTGTTCGTGTTAACTTTCCAAATTTTTTGTAATTGAATGATTGTTAAAGTACTGTTTTTTGCACCAAATAACGAAGAAAATGTCGTTTAAGATTGATGGTATTTTATCCAGTTGTATCTTATCGAGTCTATGAAGTTGTGCGTTCATGGCGAATGTTTTTTGCTTAACATGACATTTCAAGAAAAGAAATACGGGTTAGGCATATGTTGCATAACAAAATGTGATATGTTTGTTGTAAACTTGTAATTAGTAATTTTGTGTAGTTTTAAATTGTTGCAGGTACAATTAATTAGAATACAACTAAGAGTACCCGAGT
This sequence comes from Gnaphalium uliginosum, assembly GCA_963930675.1. Taxonomy (NCBI): domain Eukaryota; kingdom Viridiplantae; phylum Streptophyta; class Magnoliopsida; order Asterales; family Asteraceae; genus Gnaphalium; species Gnaphalium uliginosum. The sequence continues at coordinate 36,268,236 of OZ005684.1, forward strand.
ACGGTTGGACCACCCAAAAAGTCTTCCATTTCCTCAATGTCTTGGTTAATGGAGGTCTGTATATTTTGTTATATATTTCATTCAAAAAGTATATTTGATGAATCTATTTGGCTATATATCTCAAATAACTATCTAATTGTACATACGTTGCTAATGCAGTTAGATGTTTAATTTTTGTATTTCACCAGGACGTTGAACAGTTAAAGCCAGAGGTTTGGAACATTCTTTATGCCAACTTTTTTATATATTGGCTGAATTCTTGGTAACAACAAATTCTGACCCTTTATGTTTTGTTGCCAGATTGTCCAACATGTATTGCTTGATGTTCCAAGTCTTGCCTTTTTCACTACCTATGCTCTTTTAGTTTTGTTCTGGGCAGAAATTTACTATCAGGTCCATTATCTCGTCCGATTTCTATTCTTATCCTTAATTTTTGGTGCAATTGTGCCTGTTGAAAATGCTACTTAATTCAATATATGTTCTGCACATTTTACAGGCAAGGAATGTCTCAACTGATGGTCTCCGGCCAACTTTTTTCATAATTAATGGAATCATTTATGCAGTTCAGGTGAGAGTTCTTATCCGTTTCTCAAATTTTTGATAATGTGGTCGCTTTTATGAACAAATCATTCAAGAACCATTGGTGTAACCTTTTTTCACCGAAAATGTAAGAAAAGTAATATCTTTATTATATTTGTATGAAGAAGAAGTGGTTAACCTATCTAATAACTTGTTAACAGATAGTCTTATGGTTGGTAATTTGGTGGAAACCTATCGCTCCATTGGTGATCCTCGCCAAGATGTTTCTTGCAGGTCTTCTAGCCTTTATATCCAATCTAAATAACCATATTATTGAAACTTTAATCATTAGAGTCGCCTCACATTTTATATATTTTCCAGGTGTGTCCCTATTTGCAGCCTTGGGTTTTCTAGTTTACGGAGGAAGGCTGTTTTTAATGTTGCAGCGTTTCCCTGTGGAATCAAAAGGCCGGCGACAGAAGTTACAAGAGGTACATATTTAATCAATTTAATCGAATTCTTGCTTTTACAGTTTTACCCATTATACTACTTATGTAATATGTTATATATTGTTCATGCAGGTTGGCTATGTGACAACAATCTGCTTCGTGTGTTTCCTTATAAGATGTATCATGGTGAGGTTCCATGTCATAATATAGCAATCTTTATTATCAAAAACACGTTTTTGGAGTTTGTATTCAAATTTATTGGTGTTCAATGAGTTAGTCTAATATTTGTATTGTGTTTCACTTGTCTCATGGGAATGTTAGATGTGCTTTAATGCATTTGATGAAGCTGCTAACCTGGATTTGATGGACCATCCTGTCCTGAACTTCATATACTACCTGGTAAATGAATATAACTGTTCTGTTTTGGATGGTGTCTTTTTTTTTTTTCTTCCTATTTTTAATTTTTATTTGAGAAAGACAACGGTGCGCGCACACTCACACACACACACATCTAATCACACCAAACATATTATTTGCACATTTTTTCAAGTGTGATTTGAACCCACAACCTTTTGGTTGTTGGAGTTGGATTACCCCTATACTGCCAGGCTTAAGCCCATTGGAGGATCCTGGTGTATTTTTTCTACGAGATATATGCCTTTATATTTATCATAGAGGTGGCAGTATGCCAGTATCAACCAATGTACTTATAAATGGGTTGCTTTTAGTTATATGTTATCTGTGATTAGTCAATCAGGTCAAAGTAAAACTATATTAGCTTAATGCCAAAAACCTTTGAATCTGTTTTTACTGGACAAAATTGTTTACGGTCAATTCGACCCGAGCTTTGTCAAAATGACCTGTTTTGCCCACCCATATGAAGATTACTTGTTTTGGTTCGAATTCATTAGAGCCGTTACCCATCCCGCCTATTACCGATATGGGGACCTCATACGTATAACGTATCTGTATTACTGTATATATATTTTTTGATATTATTTTCCATTTCACAGTTGGTGGAGATACTACCGTCCTCTCTAGTTCTCATTATCTTGAGAAAATTGCCACCTAAGCGAGTCATCACAGCATATCACCCTATTCACTGAACAAGATCAATGATAGGCGATAAGGAATCAATCCCATGAGAACGGGGCAGATGATGAACCTTGTTTTTCTATGCAATGTCTAATGCAATCATGACGGAAACATAAAGACAGCAAGTAGAAACCAAGCAAACGATGTTGGAAAGCTTTGGGAAATCTGGTCTGTGAAATATGTTTGTTGTATAATTGTTGTTGTAAAGTTGATCCTGGTATATGACTGATTATCTTCCAATGAATTTACAACTTAGTAATTTGATGCTAGTTCATGAAAGCAAATGGTGTTCAAGGGCCAATGTTTATGAAGACAAAATTCTCCACGAAAAAGACCGATAAAACATTCTTGAATATCTTTGTAGACTCGTTCATTGGTGTTATAAAGCATATAAATGATAAACTCTTAACAAATTCATAAAATAGTTATCTTATTTTATCTCTATATAAATACTAATTAATTAAGTAGCTTTTTTTGCTATGTGTGAAGCCTTTTCTTTTGCCACGTATGATATCATCTCACGTGTCATCATTTTATTAATTTGGTATAAATCATACATTTATAAGGTAATTCAGTATAAGTTAAAGTCAAACTTTTAATTATAGTTGGTTATTATAAATGGTCAACTATTTCTTAATGACTAATGATGAATATCTAACAAGTTTAAAAAATAATAATGCTAAATATCATTTTAATGTAATAGTTAATTCTCATAAAGTATACTTAACGATGTAATAGTCATTTTATAAAAATTCCATTGTCATTCTTTTTCACATCTTTAATTGGAAAATGTGTTAGTATCTTTATAGATGGTATGTATTCCTAGATTGAAAAGTTGTTTAGGTTCCATTCTTTCATCCATATAATATTATATTCAATTTTTGAAAGTTCATAGTGCTAGATATACTTTCAATGCAACGATCATTTCTCAAATAAATTGACTATCAAAATTTGATACAAGATCCTTTAAAATCTTTTTTCACATCTTTCATTGTAAAATGTGCTGTATCTTTATTGCTTTCTGAATTTTCTGGTGACGTGATATATTGAAAATGAGGTCTCTATATATAGCTGAATTCTGACCGTTCAGATAACTTGACGAGTAACTCTCCGAGCTCGGCGAGTTCTCGTCCGATTCTATCTTCAAACGAATCTAGTCTTCTTTCTTGTTGATTGAGAGTTTTCCTCATAATCGGCTACGTAATTATATCTCTTTCTTTCCAGATGAGTTTGAGTTCATCTCTTATTCTTATTTGAAATCAAATATTTATCATTTCAGATATTCATTCCCATGGCTCGGCGAGTTATCTTCATGCTCGGCGAGTATTTGCTCCTAAAATCTTCCATTTTGCATTTTAATCCTTGAGTTTCTTCTTTTTCTTCTTTTCGGCTCTAAACTACAAATAAAGAAAATATAAACAAATAAATAGCAAATTCTAACTAACTAAAATACTATCTAAAAACATATGTAATTTTACAATTATCATAATGCTAAAATAAATTCTAACAAACTCTTTGAAAAAGTGATATATGTTGTTGGTCCAACGTAATAAGTACTTGAACTGATTTAATACACCGGGAGTCCAAGTTTTATACCTATATAAAACATGATTAACAATAAAAATGATCATGCACATATATGAGGCAAAAACATTCAAATCATATTTCCATTTTTTACCTGTTAGAAAAATGGTTTGTCATTTTGTTGTACAAGTTTTGCCATGGGTAGGGTCTTGTGTTATTGCAACATTTATTCCTTCCATTTTTAAAAAATGAGTAACTACAACTCGTTAATTTTAATTTTCACATTATAATTCTTGAGGATGCATTTCAAAAATATATGTTTATCGTATAAATAGTTTAAAACCTTATATAAAGTGAACATTTTATTTATCATAACAGTTATATTTGATCCCTTACATTTTTGCTTTAGAATTTCAAAATTTCAATTTAAATACCACTTAAAATGCATATAATATATAATATATAATTATGCGTGAGAGAAATGACTTTCATTCCTTATCACGAAATTCTTAAAACCTTGAATATGGTGTGTTTACATATAACAAACATAAAACGTGAAGAACCATTTTGTATGAAGTCAAAACCACATGTTTTAATTCAAAAGAATTCAAATCATATTTTTATTTGTTTACCTTTCACGAACATGGTTTGGCATTCTATTGTAGAAGTTATTCCATGAATAGAACGATGTGGTGTTATAACATATATTCCTTCCATTTTTTAAAAATAAATATGTATAACTTGTTAGTTTTTCAAGTTATAATTTTACATGAAGCCTTACAAAAATATATGTTTCTCGTATAAATAGTTTAAAACCATATATAGTACTTTATAATATATAGATTGAACATATGTTTTATAATAAAGGTTTATAAATTATTTCCTTGCTTATCCTATTACTTCCACTCATAATCACTAAATATAGGAGGGAAAAATCTTATTAATTTCCTTCATTTTCCTCTGCTTCTCTCAATTTGCTTCTTAATAAAAGTTAAAATAAAAAATACTTTTTATGTAAAGAAAAACATTAAATAGTTTTTAATTACATAGACATATTCAAGGGAAAAATCATCTAAAGGGTCAAAGGGACTTTTTGTTAGATATTTATTAATGTTGCCCTCCCTTCTTATTTTTAATTGGTGCTGCCGGTTCTCCCTTTGGTGGTAATGGTGAAGCATTCTTTACACTTCCTCTCGTGTGATATGCGATCTTCAAAACATCTAGTTATTTTTTTATAGCAATAACAACATTTTTGGTGAATAGAAAATACAAAATGGAAAACACAAAAAGAAATATATATATATATATATATATATATATATATATATATATTTGAATGTATGTGGGTTTTTATATTTTAGATATTTTTTGAAGAAATGTACTTAAATCGATTCTTAAATCCATATTTCATTCTAGTTATCATTTTCGTGAAGTAATTCTTTATTATCATCGTCAAATTTTTACAAGTCTTTTCACTTTTAAAAATTACTCTCATCGTCAAATTTCCTTCTGGTTTGCACTAAAGTGGCTTAAGTAGCCCTCGAAGAGTCCGTTTATTCTCTCCGTCTGAGATTTCAAAGATATACCGACCTTAGGTATCTGACCATAAAATACCGACCTTCTAACATTTTAACTCGTTAGTTTTTCAAGTTATAACTCTACACTCGTTAGTTTTTCAAGTTATAACTCTACACGAAACTTTACAGAAATATATATATCTTGTATAAATAGTTTAAAACCATATATAATATCTTATAATATATAGATTGAACACCCATTTTATAATAGAGATTTATAAATTCTTTCCTTGCATATCCTTCTATTTCCGCTCAAAACTACTAAAGTAGTTATATTAAATAAAGGAGGAAACACTTTATATTTATTTCCTCTGTTTTCCTCTGCTTCCCTTAACTTGCTTCATAACAAAAGTTTAAATAAAAATTATTTTTATATAAGGAAAAACCTTAAAAAGTTTTTAGCTAAATAAACATACCCCTTTTTAGGGTCAAGGGAAAAACCAACTAAAGGATCATGGGACTTATTGTTAGATAATAATTATATCAGTTGGTTTCCCTCTAATTTCACCACTTTTTTTTAATCGGTCGTGTAGGTTTTTATATTTTTAAGTAATTTTAGAGGAAATGTACTTAAATCAATTCCTAAATCCGTCTTTCATTCTAGTTTATTTTGGATAAAATACTAAATCACACTCTTTCATTCCTCTACTTCTTCTTTATGGAGAGATGACTATTAGAGTAGGTAATGTGCAAACTATTATCAATATGATATATAAAAATGAAGTAGTTCTTTATTTATCAATTTCGAATTTTTACCAGCCTTTTCACTTTCAAAAACTAATCACATGTTTATTTCAAAAGAATTCAACTAGTATTTGCATCCCTTACGTGCCAACAAAATGGTTTGGCATTATGTTATAGAAAGGTATGTAACAGATAGGATGTTGCGTTGTTGGAGCATATATTCCTTCCATTTTAAAAAATAAATAACTCGTTAGTGTTTCGAGTTATAATTCTAAAGGGAACATTTCAAAAATATATGTTTGTAGTATAAATAGTTTGAAATCATACTTAAACTGAACATTTTTGTTATCATAACACTTATATAAACAATTTTCTTGCTTATTCTTTTACTTTCCTCTAACACTATTAAAAAGTTTTTTTTAAATATAACCATAATATATATATATATATATATATATATATATATAAATATATATATATATATATATATATATATATATATATATATATTAGTATATATATTAGTATATATATATAAAGCAAACACTTTCTCTCTAATAAACTCCTAAAATGATATGTGTCATCGTATTCTATTTTTAACATTCTTTATATATATTTTTAATCTTTTTCTTAATATCATAATCTATAATTATTATTATTATTATTATTATTATTATTATTATTATTATTATTATTATTATTATATTAGAAACACCTCGCACAATATTACATGTGTTTTCATGTTTTTGTTTTAGTATTGCTAACATTATTATTCTATATTTTATTTTTTAATATCTTAATCTTAAAATTTTAATAGTTAAAATACATATTAAAAATACCTTTAATAACACCTCAACAAATGACGCACACATATTTCAAAATTTAACACATCAAACACTTTTATTTAAACTATATTGTTACTAAATATAAAAAATTAATATTCTTAATACATAACCTTTAATCTTTAACACCTAAACTCACTAAAAATTGATTCTAGAAATATTCTTTACTTGCTCTCTTTCACTTTTAGCATATATTTTTTTAAAACTTGTTCAAGATATGTAATGCTTACTTTTATAATATACTAGGTCTTGATCCCGTGCGATGTACGAGTGTTAAAAAAATACAATTATATCATTTGTGAGTATCCAATGATTTGAATAATTAATTTAATTACTTAAATGTGCAATTATTACTGAAAATATAAAAAATAATTAGTAACATAAAACAAACTACATAGAAAATAACGTATTTCAAAGTTTTACACATACTAATGACGGTGTGAGATCAGAGGGTCAACTGCATTTTGAGGGGAATGAGCGATAGGTCAACGGCTCAGATTCACTATGATATAACTACACTACATTTTAATAAAATTAATTTTTTAGAAAAGAAAAAAAAAACAAATTATCTTTAAATGCAATGTACCTATTTTAAAAACACTTATAAGAAAAGTGACGTTGTTAGAATTTGAATTGGTATTTAATTTCTAAATTGTCGTTAGGATTTGATATGGGTATGAAATTGTAATGATTTGAGGTTTATCATTGATTGGAAATTTTGGTGTTTTGTTAAAATTCATAGAAAGTAGTTAAGTTGAATTAAGTGATGGGATTTGGATTTAAAAACTTTCATAGAAAATAATCGTTAGGAAATAAATTAAGGTTGTCTCAAATTTAGAAACAAATTACATCGCATATGTAGAAAAAAAGAAAATAATTAAAAATTTATATTTTGTTGACACATCATATTGTAATAGAAATGATTGAATATAAAGAAGATACATAAGCAAATCAAAACCTTCTTTTATATGTATAGATAGATAGATATACACATCTTATTTTGCATGAATTCGCCTTTCCATATTACATTATTGAAATGGGTTTTACATCCATATCCATATTAGGTTATATATGTTAGTCATATGGGAGCTTCATGGTCGATGAGTAAAATAACTATAATGAAGACGTAACTAATAGCTAAATTGGTCATTTAAAATTATAGACCGTTAAGAACATGAGATTTTATTGTTATCATTTGATTTCTATGCGTTCTAAATTTTTTACCGTGCCTTACAACTAATTTTTTGCTCCACGTAAACTACAATTCAAGGTGTATCAGATGATGCTCTAATCGAAGTGTTGGTGGTTGACAATAGTTGGAGTTAAGAAATAAAAGTTTTTTTTTTTTTTTTTTTTTTCGTTTCGATCAACGATGAATCTTAAAGATAATATATACGTAAAATCTGATAAATAGTGAAGAACCATTGTGTATGAAATCAAAACCAACTCTTCCTTTAGAAGTAAAATATATAAATTAATTCTTCTTTATGTATACCTAAAACTCATAATTATAGTTAGGGAGTAACTACAGAAATTAGTTCTTCCATCCATATTTCATTCTAGTAGTTTAAATAAGATAACAAAAGTATGATACTATTAACAGTAATACAATACCATTTATATGAAATAATTTATCTTAATCTTAACAAAATATATAAGCATTTTCACTTCATGTCTCAATCTTAATTTTCAAGAACGTTGTAAATAAAGGGAAGTAAACTTGAATGTTTGCTTTAGTTATCAATGTGAACAACCTTATAAAAATCATTCAAAATCAAATGAGAAGAATTCCTATAAAAGTTTTTTCTTTTTATAATCGTGGTGTTCAACCTTTGACCGAATAATTCACGAGGTCTACCGCCGCATGCACTCGAACTAGGTAAAGCTTTTTAAAGGGAGACTTGCATGGTCACACAAGAGTTGTCATTCTTATCCTTTTTATGCAGTAGCTAGTCAATATTTGAATCTTGGACCTTCAATTATTCAGTACTTATTTCAGTATCGTTATATCACTTTGACAACCCATTGTGTTTAAATTAGTCCCACATTGGTTTGTAGACAATATACTTAAGACTTATATTTTCTATATATAATCATCATATATCAAAGTTTTAAATGTAGAGACACGATACCACAAATCAAAGTTGTTTTTCCACGTAGACTTGTAGTATAGGTAATTAAAATGATTTTTTAAAGGTTGTTAATCTTTGGCTTTGTCCACTATCACATATTAATCTCTATTGACTTTTTCTAACGTCACACAAACCCACTAAGTTAGAGCATGTTTATTTGCACATTAATGGACTGAGGTGAATGGAATGACTTATTCGGTCAGTTTTGCAAGTTGTTACTTGGGACTTACAAAAATGAGCTATCCGACGATATGGATTATTGGGAATTTTCAAATGATAAAAAGACATTTCATAACGCCACACTTCATAACGCGAGTACGTTGCTAGTATTACTTTAATTTATTTTATTAGAACTAAACTTTAAATCGGTTTTTCTCAAATCGGTTTCAAAAACCGGTTATTATAACCTGTTAATAACCGGTTTTTTGGGTTACCATTTTACTAGCCGTTTGTGACCGATTTTTTTTTTTTTTTTTTTTTTTTTTTTTATCATTTTGCCATCCCAAACTTAGTATAAATACATATGTTGAGTTTAGTTTAGTCACAACACTCAAACATTCTCAAAACACTTACTTTTCTTCTCATTTCTCAAATGGCAACTCAATGTTCTTCAACTTCCTGAAAATGTTTTTTCTTCAAATGCACCAACTATTGTTGAATATTTAGAAAATAAATGAAACCAAGATGTGTGGTGTAATTACAACAAAGTTTTGTTGTCGGATGGCTCGATTAAGGCTCATTGTAAACGTTGCGAAAAGTTTTTGAAACCCGAATCCAACTCAACGTTGAAGCAACATAATCTCAAGTTTTGCGGTGCACTAAAATCTAATCCGGAAGTGGTTCAAGCATCTATTAACTGAGATGGGAGTCTATTTACATACGAGGCGGAGCGGTGTCGAGAACAATTTGCAAGCTATGTGATTCAAGAAGGTTTGCCGTTCAACCATTTTGACAACCCTCGGCTTACTAGGGTGATTCAAAATACTCTACAACTACGATATAAGCAAGTAAGTCGTACTACTCTTAGACGTGATTGTATGAAATTATGGGAAAAGGCAAAAATAGACCTAGTAAATGGTTTTGAAAATTTAAATACAAGTGTAAACTTAACAACCGATGTTTGGTCGGCTCCTCATGGTTTGTCCGGTTCGTACATTTGCATTACCGCGTATTGGGTTGATCCCGTAACATGGCAAATGATGAAGTGTACGATTGCTTTTGAAAATTTTGAGAAGCCGCACACGGGTCAAAATTTATTTTATTTATTACGAGTTGTAGTCAGCTTCTTTAAATTAGAAAAAAGGTTTTTGGAATCTCATTTGACAACGCGAGTAATAATACAAACGCCGCTCAAAAATTAATACTAAAATATAAACCACCTTTGAATGACATTTTTTTTTATCATAGTCGATGTGTTGCATACATTATAAACTTGGTTGTGCAATATGGACTAGCGGTTAAAGGAATAAATGAAATAAAAGACGCTTTTAAAAATATGTTACAAGATATATTTTGTAAGGGTAAAAGCTAGATATAAACAATATATGAGATTGTGTAAGGATACGAATTCCATTTTTTTAACCCCTAATTGGGATTGTCCTACAAGATGGAATTCGACTTATAAAATGTTTTTATGTGGTTTACGCCAACGTTCGACTTTACAAAGTTTTCATGATCAAGTTGCCTTTAAGGGTAAAGTTATACCATTTTCAAGCCAAAATTGGGATATTATTATAAAAATAACCGAATTGCTCAAAGTTTTTAAAACCGCAACAACTTTATTATCGGGTGTTTATTATCACACAATTCATTTGGTACTTAATCCAATTTATTTAATGTGTGAAAAATTAAGCGAATACGAATTTAATGGTGATGTATATCCACTAATGGTAATGCCCATGAAAAGCAAAAAAAAAAAAAATTCAAAGAAATGACACCGGTAATTAGTTGTGTCGCCACATTGAACCCATATTTGAACATTAGCGGGGTGGAACTATTTATCGATTCCATTTGTAATGATTTGGAGTTGAATGACGAGGACCCATTTCATGCAGTAAATGTAAAAATTTATTTTAACAAATGTTTTAAAGATTTATTTAATGTTTATTATCAAAAATATAGTTCAAGAAATGTTTCTTCAACTTCGGGTTCGACATCGTTTTCTACATATATTTCTAGGGATCCGATGATTAACTTATATAATAGTTTAAGACAAGAAAACACTAAACGGGGTAGGGGTGATGGTGACCAACCATCGACTAGCGAATTTGGGAGATATGCCGGAACCGATTTTTTAGCCACCATGGGACCCATTGAATTCGCACAATTTGGTATATTGGCTTGGTGGAAAGGAAGGGAATCTCAATTTCCCGTTCTAACCGTCATAGCCCGAGATTTACTAACCGTCCAAGCTTCTACGGTAGCTTCGGAATCCGCTTTTTCTATTAGTGGCATGATATTATCTATACGAAGAACAAGACTCACACCGACATCATTAGAGATGTGCATTTGCTTGAAGGATCACTTAGACGCCGCGGAACGTATACAACACATTTCAAGCCTTGAAGGTGAACTAGAATACGAACAAGATATACACGATGAAGAGGTGGAAGCAGGTTTGTCACTCACTTTCCGATGAAGAAATCGCTCTCGATGAAGCTTTGCGCGAGGCTAGATCCGAAGAAGATATCGGTCTCGAAGATACGAATTATACGAATTAAGTTTATGTTTCCATTCCAAACTTTTGTGTGACACCCGACGAATTAGGCCGTCATTAGTGTTTAATCGTAGATCATTATTACTTGTATTTAGTATGAAATAAGACTAAGTGCAGTAACAGTTTGTATGTATGTAAATATATATACACGTACGTAATTAAATTTTAATTACGCAAATTCGATCGGATGGAATCCGGCACAATCATACGGACGTTGGTGAAAAAAAATATTTTATTAAATAACGTAATTATAATAAATAATTGTTATTTAACTTATATCGTGGTAATGATATCTAAGACGTTTTACGTTTCGTATAAAACGTACCGTACGCGACAAAAATGCGCAAATCCCGCCCGACAACCGAACGAAGCCCGAAATATATTTCAATAACTTAAAAAGAAGTATTTTAAATGAAACTTCAATCAAAATATACGAGAATAAATCATTAACGAAAAACATAACGAATAAACGTTTAACGATTAAACGAACGACGAAACAAACGGGTAAACAGGCACCGCACGTAACGTGTACTTGGGGAACAAAAGTTAACACACCCACACCATGTGGGGGCCCCCTAGAATGCAGCCATCCATGCACCCCATGCCTTCTCCCCATTTCTTTTTACCCATACCTCTCATTTCTTCCCTTCATTTCACACTTTAACTTACACACACTCCATCTCTTTCTCTCCCTCTCATTCTCTGCGACCCCAGCCCCAAAACACCTCCCAAATCACCACCACAAACCACCACAAGCATCACCATAAACCACCATAGCATCATCTCTTTCGGTTTGCAAGAAAAAGCAAGTAAACGAGCTTTCGACCTTCATTCTTCGTGCTTTTATCAACTTCTTTGTAAGAAACTCCATCCTCCTTTTATTTTACTTGGAACACACTTATATTCATGTTATAATGTCCATATAACAAGATTATGTCCAAAAGAAAAGTCGAAAAATGTTTTTATGAACATAAAACACCCACAGATTTCCGGGCAGAAACTTTGTCCGACTTCAAAGAGAAGTTTCGTGCTCAAAACTTAACGAAAATGGACGAATAAAAAGATAAAAATTAATTTTAAGAAGTTACCTTTCATCTCCAAGTGGTTTCATAATTTTTCGACACCGTTTGATACCCGAAAAAGATTTTACAAAAATGTGTCGCTAAACTGTCTCGGGTGAAAGATTTTTGACTCAACTTCTCGAGTCCATAACTCGAGCTACACAACTCCAAATGACCTGAAACTTGTACCAAAATCTCACAAATTTCGTTAGCTTTAAAAGTTGTGTAATTACGTCTCATGAAGTTTTGTAGATTTTTCTCAGTGATTTAATCTTTGAACCTGTGTCCAGATTGGTCGATTTTGGACCTCAGAGGACAAATGGAATTATTAAAAATACTTAGACTTACTCAAAAATTCTAGAAAAATTAATGAAAGTAGTTAAGACATATATGAACAACTGGTAATTTTCTCAGATTTTATCTTGACACATTGACTAGTCAAAACGAGCCACGAAAACGACACAAAAACTGATGAAATGAACCAATGGACTGTTTTGACATCCTTTTAAAAACAACACTTTCGGATTGACCACTAAACGCAACGACAATTTTTCTAAGCTTTAAAAACATATTTAAGACTTCCCTAAAAGTTTTGGGTCAAACCGAGCACGTTTGACCACAATCCCGAACCCGAAATCACAACAAGTCCTCTGTGTCGCAGATGACCCGAAACCATTGCGACACAAGCCCTGTGTCGCACTACTGATTTTCGAAATACTCCTGCGACACCAATCCCCGTGTCGCAACATTTACAAACCAGCAGTACTAACTTGTGTCGCTAGACAAGCAGTGTTAACTTGTGTCACAACATTTTATATCGAACAGTACTAACCTGCGACACAAACCACTGTGTCGCACACCTATTTAAAATCTCGACTTGCGACACCAACTCTTGTGTCGCACAACTATTTGAATTTCATACTTTGCGACACTACCTTTGTGTCGCAACACCTCATAGCGACACAACATCCGTGTCGCATAAAACAGTCTGATTGAAAACATATTTTACTAAGGAACATTTTCGCGAAATAACAACTATATCATATACGACACTACTTGTACACACAACACATATACTATTACAAGTATACAACGAAACAAAACATAATAATAATGTCTGTGAGAATTATTATTACAAAACATCACCAGCGGGCCGTACACGTTTTCTAAACACAAATGATAAACAAACTTTGGACATAACTAGTTGAGTGGACGACTAACACAAGTGGACATTAACCCCCACTTGCACACATAAGTGGAGATTAACCCATCACTTACATACAATCTTATGTGTTTAGGACGCTAGAAGGTTGCGCTTTGGGACACGAACACCCACTACTTGATATATTTGCTTACAAGACTCAAGTGAGTCTCATAGCCCCACTTTTACTGTTTTATACTATGGGGTGAGATTACATACACTGTTTTATAATCACAAGTACTGAAACAACTCTTATACGGATTGCATGAGACCTTTAATCCACTAAAAGTCCTCACTTTATCATAGTTCGTTAATTGTATGAACGCGAGTATTATTGGATAGATCTATCGGGGATTGATATCCCCGTTCGGGCTAGTCGCTCTAGTCGACCCACAGACGCATTAATATTTGACTGTTACGGGTGTATTGGATTATGCACCTGCCCGAGGCACAAACCAGGTTAAGTGCCGAACTGTGAGACTCATGGCAATAGTATACATTTATTTTTGCATTCGTGCAACACTGATGAAATCTTGTGATTATTACTAACTTTTGATAACTGTTTCAAACCTATGAACTCACCAACATTATGTTGACCGTTTTAGTATGTAATCTTAGGTTCGCGGACACAGTAGGACAGCCTACAGGGAACACTAGTACGAGTCGCATGCATCACAAACAAACAAAGAGATTTTCCTGCATTACCGTTTTTGTAATAGTAGTTATGTACAAGAATCTCTAAGCTATCTTGTGAACTCGTGGAATAGTACAAGTGTATTTTGTAAACAATATATCTTTCGGAATATAATTTAAAACGTCTCATTTAGAGATCGTTTGTTGTAACTTTGTGTAATGATTCATGATTAGTCGCGTCCCGACCCGACTTCCGCTGCACAGTAAATTTGGAGTTGCGACATTTTGAATAATGTATTATGAGTTTATTTAATAAAAGTTGAAGTTTACATTTTTTGAATTTATAACGCTTAACTTGAATTATAGATGTATAAAAGTTGAGCATTTAAATTAAATGAGTTTGAGTTGAATTTATACATTTAGTTCTGTAACTGGGTAGTACCCGGCGGGTAAATCGTTATAAAATCGAACCAAAAGTTTGTCCATGTTTATTACCTAGTGGGTACTACCCCTACACGGCGGGTACTACCCTACCCGGCGGGTACTATTCAGTTTCTAGAAAGGTTCGTGAACCCGAACCCGTTTTTTGGAAGTATATAAATAAACCGGTTAATAACCGGTTTTTATACCCGAATCAGTTTGTAACCCGTAGTAATCGGTTTATATAGGTTACGGGTTTCTCCCTTGATAACTGGTTCGGTTCGTAACCGGTTTTTACCTAAAATTGGTTATTGACCGTTGATCAATAACCTGTTAGGTTATTGAACCCGAATCGATTTTTGAAAAAAACCGATTTTGTGCACGTCTAACCTAACCCATGAGTTCACAAGCCCATCTAATCCTGTTTGGCCTGTTCTGGCTCTGGTTCTTGTTTCTGTTCTTCAGGGTTCACCTATTTGGCGGCTATCTTTCTTTCCCTTACAAAAAACAAACCCCAAGTCACAAATTAAATTAAATTTAATTTAATCAAAATTCCTGTTTCATATTTCTTCCAATAGTAATAATAACACCCACCTGACCATCTCCAACATCCCTCTCAAGCCGCCTCACAAACCCTAGATCCAACAATGATATAAATATATACAGATATATATCTATAATTTAATTTAATTGATTTAAGGGGTTCATAATCTAACCCCTAAGGCCCCGTCCCAACCATGGTTGGCGGTGCTACCAATCAACCACCACCATTGGCTCCTTCGGCGCCAGCGCCACCGTCATCCGCCACCGCTACGATGGAGGAAGATGAGTTTTTGAAAAGTAACACAGATTGTGTTTATTTTCTGGCCTCTCCTTTAACATGCAAAAAGGTACATTTTAATTTGAATTTGATATAAATAGATTGTGGGTTTTTGTTGGTTTTTCATAATGTGTACGATTTTTTGATTATCAGGTTTCTTCTTGGTTGATTTTTTTGAATGACTGTTTGAGTATGCTATATGGAAATTGTGATTGTGATGACATGTATTGTAATTTAAGAAATTAGAGAATTTTGTTATTCAGTATGAATACTTTATGCTCAAGATTGAGATAAATATTGTTAATTTGCATCTCTAGACTTGTGTGTTATTATTTTATTAGGTTAAGTATAGTTTTTGTAAATTTTGATGTCAAGTAAAGGTTTTTAGGGCGAAGATAACATGCATCTAATGATACATAATGGCTTAATGAGATTTTAGGGTTTCCACTTTGTGGAAACTTTACGTTTAGCCTTTTACGATTTAAGGTTTCAATAAATGATTATGACGTAGGACATTAAGTTTGAAAGCATATGCTTTATACCGTTTTGAACTCCACATTGCAGTTACTTATTGATTAATTTGTCGTATCCTCATTATATTCTCTTTATCGGTTTCGTAAAAACATTCCCTGTTTTTTATATCTGTGATGTTAGATTGTGTGCGTATTCTATCTTGCTAGACAATGATGGTTATTTTTGTATTTGTTATTTGTAAATCAAGTTAGCTTTCACATGTCTACGATAACTAATTAACTAAATACTATAAATATGATCAGTAACACATCACGTCAATCAAATCAGGAAGAAGCACGCGGTGTGATACTAGTTTATATTTTGTTCATTTTTTTGTTCAACCGACAAGAAAATGAAACACTAGATCCGTTAGTACCATTGGGCCTGTGGTCAAGTATTTCTTTTTATCAATTGGTTTCTTAAATGTTACTAGTATTTAGCACTTTCTTGTATTATCTTAATAATTAAATCTGCTTTTGCTAACATCTGTTTTTAACAGGGAAGTGAGTGTGAGTATCGCCATAGTGACATTGCACGGGTCAACCCCAGGGATTGCTGGTACTGGTTAAATGGAAATTGCTTAAATCCAAAATGTGCTTTCCGTCATCCTGTAAGTATCCTTGTTACACTATTCTTTCTTTTTAAACTTGATATGGGCCTTGGAGAATTAATGTTCTATTTTATAGAAAAGTTAATTATTGATTATTATTACTTTTTGTTGTTTTCAGCCTCTCGATGGATTGTTAGGAGTTGAAGTTCCCACTCCCGTAGCACATTCTATACCTCAGGTTCCAGTAACGCCTGCAAAACAAGGTGTTGCCTGCATTTTTTTCCAAAAAGGTTTCTGCTTAAAAGGACACCATTGCCCTTTCTTGCATGGGCCACCAACTTTAGTCAATAACAAAACGGTGCAACCCATGCCACCAAACTCCGTGACCAAGCCTTCTAAGATGGCTTATGCGGGCCCAGAGAAATCCATTCAAGAACTGAACTTAACACAACAGGAAAGTGTGCAAAAGCCTGTTGACTTTCAGCCTCGTCAGGGGAAATATGCTCCTGAAATGCAAGCAAGAAATGGTGGTGGTGGTGTGCTGGATAAAAAGGTAGCACCGCCACCTGAGGAGCTGCCTAGGTACAGACCAACCAATGATGAACTGCCACCTGTCACAAGTGAATTCCAGGTCAGCAGGTCCAACCATGGTGTTTACGAGACTAATAATGTTTCAGATAACGAGGGAGTTAACGTGAAAGATGCTGATGAATATTCAAGAGAGCCTACCCCTGGTTTTGATGTTCTTGTGGACACAGAGGTTGGAGATTCTGAATATTATTCTAATGAGGAACAATTTGGAAGATCTAGAGGTCAAAATTTTGATATGGGTCGGTCCAATGACTATGATGTTGACCGAGATATGTATCCTGATCAACGTGATTATGCATCGGAGGACCATAGAGAGTCTTCTAATTTTGGGAGGAAACGGTATACGAGAGATGATAGCCCGGATCAGTTTGACCAGTCAGACTTACGCCACCGGATTTCGAAACAACGAAGAAGTAATAATGCTGGTGGTCTAAGGTCGGTTGTCAGCCGTGAACATCCCCGTGACATTCACACTGACCGGATGCCAAGGCGGGACAGCCACCATGATTATCAACACCGCCGCTTGGAGCCTTGTTCCCTTGGTAGCCGACTTAGAGGGAGAATAAAGATTCCGGGAAGGTCAACTTCACCTGGGTATGGAAACGAGTCGAGGGTAGAAAGGGAATTTGACATGGGAAGGCAACATTGGTCCAGATATTCACCTGGAAGGCCTCCCTACGTGTTATCAAACCATAGCAGACTTAGAGATAGAATGAACGACAATGAATACAATTATGAGAAAAGAAACCATAGGGGTTCTCGTGGGTCTGATAATCATAGTGAGTTCACTGGACCTAGAAGATTATCGGAGTTGAAAAGTCAACAAACAGATGATAGTCAATCTTTAGGGAAGAGGAAATACCCAAGAACAGAAAGTCAACAATCTGAAGTCAAGCTGTCGTTTGAAGGGCCAAAGCCTCTTAGTGAGATTCTCAAGCGTAAAAGAGGTTCTGTCATTTGTGTTGTGAATAACGAAGATGGTAACTCAAAAGAAAATAATCAAAAGGAGACAAGTGAGAAGTCAAAGGATAATGATGTAGAGAATAGAGGGGGATCTGTTGATCAGGATGCCATGCTGGATCAGGAGCTTGAAGCTGATGATCACAGAGATGGAGATTACTATTATGATGAGCAGATTGATGGGGAAGAGTACAACTTAGGAGAAGGTGAAGAATACATGTACGAAGAGGAAGGAGATGAGACTGCAAAGAAAGAAAATGAAGTGTACTCTTAGATGATCTTACGAGCTTTGTTTTTGAATGTTTTGTTGGTTTTTAAAGTTATAGCAAAATTTGCTGATTGTAGTTTGTAGTAGTAGTGGGATTATACTAAAAACTCTTGTTTTTTTTTTTGAAGTTTTTAGCTTGTATCTAATTTTGCATGGAGTCATTCCTCCTGCAACAGTGCTTCTGATTAAAATCTTAATATATTCTATATATAATGAAGTTGTTATCTTGTTGATTAAACTTTTGGAATTTAACTAGTTTACACAAAGACTCTGACTTCTTGCAAGTTATTTGAGTGTGTGTACTTCCGAGTAATTTTTGTGCAGTTTGTCATTGAATACAAAAAACGTGCTTGAAATGTATGAAAAATCAATCTTACGCTTATTTTGATTCATAAAACTGTTGTAAAACGATAAAGTAACAACAAATGACAAAATAAACAGTAGAAAACGTGGAACAACCTTGTGGCAAAAACGATGATGACCAACAACATTATAAGGACAGGTAGTACGCGGGTCATAAAATGATGAAAATTAATCCATAAGACCATAAGATGATGATAATTAATCACATACAGCTGATAACAAAAAAGATTAGAAAACTTGAAACCAATATTACAAAGGATCACACGTACAACTGATTCGTAGCTACATTTTTCGTTTTTCCTACCACGGCTGTTGTCATGGAAGACTGGTTCACAAAATCATCTAGCATGGGCCTATTAGTTTGCAGCATCTCCAGAACCTCTTGCAGAGTCTTTGTTTCATCACTCGAGAAAGTTGAATGCTTTTCTTTATTTCCACTGAAAATAATAGTCCAGATACAATAACAATATATTCAGAATTTTTTTAATGTGTGTACGTACGTAAATATCAAATAATGGACAGAAAAAAGCAATAATATTGCAGTCTAACCTCATGTCAAATGCAGAAGAAAGTAGTCTCAAGTCATCAAATGCACAAATTGCTACGCGCACAAGTGCATCTTCTCCAACACAGGATTTTCCGTTCACAAGAGCAGTAGTTAACGTGTGTATATTTTTATCCAATACTTTCTGAAAACATAACATATAACATAAGGCATCAGAGTTTAGACCAACTCTGATAAAACTCAGTACACTTCCGTAACACCAAAATGCATTTACCTTGATCGTAGCTGCAGCCGATAACAAATGTGGTGACTCTCCCTTCTCTCCATTTATAAAATCAGATATTTCTTTGAGAATTTCCCAGTTCATCTGCAGTTCACTCGGTAATGTGTTTGAACATGGTGCCTCAAGCATTGTCCGACAACTATCATTGTTTAAAAGATTTTGACTGCAAAGTGTAGTTCTTTTTTGGAATAATATGCTCATTATATCATCTCTAGACCTCCTAAGGTCCACAAATATAACAGAAGGAGCATAGATTCTTGGACATGAAATTTCGCCACTCACAATCAGAAGAGGATCGCCTACGCTTATAAATGCTTCAGCAACGGAATGTGTAGTTAAATTCAAATCATAACCCTCCCTTCTCCTTAGGAGATCAAACACAAACTTCTTTGGTAGCAGATAAGCAATGTTGTTTCCACCCATCAGCAAATCAAGTAGTACTTGAGAACAATCTGGTACTCTAAGACAGATTAAAGACAGCATCATAACCAGCTTCAACACTAAAAGTGGATGGTAATAAGAAGGATTAATGTTTGATCTTTGTATCCATGATACGGTATCCTCTTTACAGTAGAGAATTTCTTGCACTGTTTCAACAAAAAAACTGACATTACTTGTTTGGTTGCCGAAAACGTTGCATGTGCTTGGATTAGAATGCATGTAAAGATGTGTAAACGATCCTAAAAAAGAAGATCTGGAAGTGAAAAAAGTTGCTGAAGCTGAAGATGACATGAATAGAAGACATTCCAAAAGATGCATAAAACTGTGCGGCGACATATAGCCAGGAAGCCTCCAGTTGGCTATATAAGTATCTTCCAAAGCATTCTGGAGTGCTTGAGCAACATAAACATTATTTAGCAAATTCTCGAAAAATGACTTCCAAGAATGTTTCGAGTTAACCCCTGCGATAATCTTCTTGTAAAGTGATACATGCTTTCTAGAGCTAAGACATATCATCATCACCCTACCTATTGTCCAATAGGTGAGGTGTTGGGTTATAATAGATTAGTACTGCCAGGCAATTCAAGAGTTAGTACTGCTATTCAAAGTTTCTACTGCTCTTCATTATTAGTACTGCTACAACCATTTACACTGCCAGTACACTTCCAGAGTTAGTACTGCCAGTATGATTTCACGGATTAGTACTGCCAGTTTGTTTTACAAAGATTAGTACTGCTGACATGATTTCTGCAATTTGTACTGCTAGACCAATTTCCATTGTTTCCACTGTTGGTTCGATTTACAGAGTTTCTACTGCTGCTTGTTTCTACTGCTTAGTGGAGCTGTCAGACTACCCAAAAGTAAAGCAGTAAAGCATATTTTACTTTATGGACACAGAGCACGCTTGAAGAGTTGACTTATGTGCATTAATTGCTATAACGTGTAACAGAGTGTCTAGTTTACTTTTGTGGCATGCTTAACATTGTAACTTGTGTAAATCCTAGTAGCATATATAAGAGAGCAAGCTTAGATAGTTTAAAATAGACAGTAATACAGATTGACATTAGTTAGCTTCAAGGTTATTGTAACCCTAATACAATCAAGTGTATTCGTATTATTAATCTTAATAATATTGGAGCGTTTGTTATACAATTTGTGTATTCTATTGTTCTTTGTCTATTAAAATACAAACATCTATACAAAACATACATACAACTTCCAAACTTAACAAGTATTATTCCGCAAATTTCTTGTTAAGAAGTTTAAGCATAGTTACATTTAATCTTGATCTTGATCAAGTCGATCCTGACAAGTGGTATCAGAGCAAGGTTGCTTTGAACTTTTGGAAGTCAAAATTTGGTTTGTTTAAAAGCTATTTTAAAAAACTTTTAAAATGTCTTCTGAAGAAACTCAGGCAAACAAAATCCCCATACTCAGGCCAGATGAGTATGATATGTGGAAAAATAGGATGAAGCAGTACATGTTGCTTACAGACTATCAACTATGGGATATTTGTGTAAATGGTCCTAAGTATCCTGTTAATGGTGATGGTGTCAGGATTCCAAGGGCACCACCAAGTACAGATGCTGAAAGAAAGGAAAGAGCTACAGAATTTAAAGCTCTTAGCATTCTATTGATATCCATTCCTAATGAATATCAAAGAAAGTTTGAAAATTGTGAGGATGCAAAGGTTCTTTTAGAATCAATAGAGAAAAGATTTGGTGGCAATGAGAGCACTAAGAAAAATAAAAGATCCCTTTTAAAACAACAATTTGAAAACTTTAAATCTGTAAGGACTGAAACATTAACACAAGTTTTTGACAGATTTTCAAAACTTGTGGGTGATCTTAAAAACCACAATGTTAAGATTGACAAAGATGATCTTAACAGAAAGTTTCTAAGATCACTTGGAGATGAATGGACCATGTATATTGTTGCTTTGAGGCAGGGCAGTAATTTGGATGATAAGGAGCTTGATGATCTATACAATGATCTAAGATCATTTGAGCCAGAAGTGGAGAACAAGAAGCAAGCCACTGGATACACTCCAAATATGCAGAATGCTGCATTTGTGTCATTAGGAGGAGTACAGGTAGATCCAAACTCAGCATATGTATCTACCTCTATTGTTACAGGATCTGCATCTGGATCATCATCACAGGACAAATCTTGTGATCAAGTTCTAGAAGCCTTCTTTGCTAGTCATGTGACTTCATCACTGACTAATGAAGAACTAGAACAGATCAGTCCTGATGATCTAGAAGAAATGGACATCAAATGGCAGATGGCCATGATCACAATGAGGGCAAAAAGACACATACAAAGAACTGGCAGAAACAACTTCTCCATGAAAAGAGAAGATAATGTTGGTTTTGATAAAAGCAAAGTGGAGTGCTACAACTGCCACAAAATGGGTCATTTTGCCAGAGAATGCAGATCTGGAAGACAGGAGGTGAATGGTCAGAGGTCTGGAGGATTCAATGGAGCACAGAGAAGAAGTGTTCCTGCTCAAGCTCAAAGTCAAGGGGTTAGTTCAAGTGCCTTGGTATCCCAAGATGGTATGGGATTTGATTGGAGCTATCAAGAAGAGCATGAAGCTCAGAATCAGGCATTGATGGCACAAACAGAAGTTGCAAGCACTTCTGATGAATTCCCATATGAGGTACAGGTTAAATTGTGCTCTAGTATATGTAAGAAAACTGTTAAACATTACAGAGATCACAACTTTAAAATCTGTGATGAACTAAAAGAGTGGGACATTAAATATAGACATACAACTGCTGCCATAGAAAACCTTGAAAAAACCATTGAAGCATATAAGAAAAATGAAACTCAGTTTGGCTATGATGTCAAGTATGCTAAGTGGGAAAGGGATGTATTACAAGACCAAGTGGATGAGCTAACCAAAAAATTAGCAGAAGTCACTTGTGAGAAAGAAAGCATAAAACTAAAAGTTTGTGACCTAGAAAATGCATCCAAAAATGTACAGAGTATAATCAAGGCACAAATACATGATAAAATCAAAACAGGCCTAGGTTATAATAATGTACCACCACCATACAACAACAACTACTTTCCACCTAAATCTGATTTAGACCTAAATAATTTAAAGGAGGAAATGTCTGATATGGTCAAGAAGGTTGATCCTATCACGAATCAAGACAATGATCTTGATAAAGTTGAAATAACTGAGTGGACATCTGATGATGAAGAAGAGTCTAAACCTGATAGGCTACAAGAAGTTGAGTTTAAATCTGAAACAACAAGCACTAGTTTAAACAATAGGTTGCAAAATACAAAGTGCATACTGGGCTGATTTCTAAAATTTCTGGTGAGAAATTAGCAGAGGGTAAAGTGTTGTTTCAAGAAAAGACAAAAGTGAGCGTAGAACAGAAGACAGCCACAGAAAACAAGTCTAGGAGAGGCCTAGGATTTGTAAAATAGAAGACAAAAACAATTAGTAATCCTGTTAACAAAACTGAACATGATAAATCTGCAAATGTTAACTGTACTAGTTGTAAATGCAAAGCTAGCACTTCATTACCATCTCTCAAAGCAAAACAATTTCCCAGGGGAAACCAAAGAAACTGGAATCAATCAGTTTCACAAAGACTGGGAAAGAATTTTCAAATGGTAAAGATGAAGGCATGCTTTATCTGTGGTAAAACAAACCATCTTCAGAATGAGTGTCATCATAATCCAAGAAATAAAAGGGTTATGAGATCACCATGGACAGTCACTGACAGAATTAATCATCAAAATTTTAAAACTAAAATTAATTCTGGTAATACTGTGAAGAAAATAAAGGCTCAATCAGTTAATACTGCTGTGTCAAAATTTACTACAGCAGCATTAAAAATTAATACTGTTAGGCGTATTAACACTGCTATCAATGTTAATACTGGTAAGCAGAATACTACTGTTTCAGTTAAAACTGTTGCACCAGTTAATACTGGTAGAACAGTTAAAACTGCTAAGGTAATTAATACTGCTAGGCAGGTTGCAAACAAAATTAATACTGCCAGGCATATTAATACTGCTAACAAAATTAATACTACCAGACATGCTAATACTGTTAGTCATCTTAATGCTGTTAATAAGTCTAGCATTCGTTGGATTTGGAAACTTGTGCCTACATTAAAATCAAAAGTTTCCAAAACCAACAGTACACCACAAGTAGTGATTCTTGAAAGAGTTGACTTTGTGGATGTACAAGGAAGACTCAAAACCAAATTGGTTTGGGTTCCCAAAGAAAACTAATAATTTTCATTGTTTCATCTGTGTAGAGCAAGCCAAGAAGTTTGTGGCATGTTGATAGTGGATGCTCAAGGCACATGACGGGGGATAGAAGCAAGCTATAGAACTTCAAGGAGATTGATGGTGGATATGTAGCTTTTGGAAGTAATCTTAAAGGTAGTAGGATTACTGGAAAAGGGACTGTCAACAGTGATAAGATAAGCTTTCAAGATGTTTATTATGTTGAACAGTTGAGATTCAATTTGCTAAGTGTGAGTCAAATCACAGAGAAAAAGAATCCAGTTCTTTTTACTGACACGGAATGCTTTATTCTTTCTGATAAAAATAACACTTAGTGTTAAATAAAAACACGAATAATATATTATTTGTTATTTCAAATTAAGTTGTTAATTAAAAAATAGATGAAAACATGATTTTGATAAAAATTTTTTAGAAAGAATAATGTGTACTGTTGTGACTTAGCAAATATGAAACCTCAACAAGATTTAAACTGTCTTATCTCAAAGGCATCTGTTGATGAGTCTGATCTTTGGCATAGAAGAATGTGTCACATGAATTTCAAAACTATTAACAAACTGGTTAAAAATAAACTTGTTAGAGGTTTACCTGAAAAGACATACTCATGTGATGACCATTGTGTTGCATGTTTAAAGGGGAAGCAACACAAATCTTCTTATAAGACCAAAGGTGTGAACTCAAACTTTTCTTCTTTACATCTACTGCATATGGACCTATTTGGACCAACCAATGTCAGTAGTATAGGAAAGAAAGTTTATTGCTTGGTGATCATTGATGACTTTAGTAGATTTAGTTGGGTATTCTTTCTTAGAACTAAGGATGAAACAGGTGAAATACTTAGATCATTCATTACTAGGATTGAGAACCAAACTAATCAAAAGGTTAAAATCATCAGGTCTGATAATGGAACAGAATTTAAGAATCATGAGATGAATAAATTCTGTGAAACAAAAGGAATAGAAAGACAGTTTAGTGCTCCTAGAACTCCACAACAAAATGGAGTAGCAGAAAGAAGAAACAGGACACTAATTGAGGCAGCTAGAACAATGTTAGCAGATGCTAAACTACCAATGACTTTCTGGGCAGAAGCAGTTAGTACTGCTTGTTATGTTCAGAACATGGCACTAGTAGTAAAGCCTCATAACAAGACACCATATGAATTGTTTTTCAAAAGAAAACCTTTGATTAGCTTTTTAAAACCATTTGGATGTCCTGTTACTATCTTAAATTCCAAAGATCACCTAGGCAAGTTTGAGAGCAAGGTTGATGAGGGAGTCTTTGTTGGATACTCTACCCAAAGCAAAGCATATAGAGTATTCAACCATAGGACTAGAATAGTGGAGGAAACCATGAATGTGACCTTTAATGAACATACACCTAGTGTTGTGGGCAAAGGTCCAGATTGGTTATTTGATATTGATGCTCTAACCCAATCTTTCAGATATGTGTATGAGTCATCAAATGCAGGTACAAATGCTGGTGAATCAAGTGCAGCAAACCAGAACAAAGATACACCATTAGAGTACATCACTCTACCCTTCTGGTTACCTGATCCACCTGAAGTTGTTCATCCACCTCCACAACAACAAGCTCAGAGTTCAGAACCAATCACATCAAGTCAGGAACAGTATGGTGCTTATGATGATGGCCATACCTCCTCAGATCCTGAAATGCTTCCAGAAGAAGAAGCAAATGGTGTGAATACATCTGAGAATGCAGAAAGAAGTGCAGAAGAAATTGCAGAAGAAAATGTAGATGAGAATCAAGATCCAACTAGTCTATCCTTGTCTGAGACTAGCATTCTCATAGAACAGAATGATACAAACTTAGAATCTGGGATTCCTATGTCATCTAGTGGTCAGTATCAACAATACAAAGCCTATCATCCATTGGAGAATGTAATAGGTGATATTGACTCTGCAATGCAAACCAGAAGATCTGCTAGACTAAATGAAGAAGACATCAATACTTCTTTATTTGTTTGTTTTCTATCTCAGATAGAGCCCAAGAAGGCAAATGAAGCCTTGAAAGATCCAAGTTGGGTTGAAGCAATGCAAGAAGAGCTGCTTCAGTTTAAGATTCAAGATGTTTGGACATTGGTGGATCTCCCAAAAGGAAAAAGGGCAATTGGAACAAGATGTGTATACAAAAACAAGAAAGATGAGAGAGGCATTGTGATCAAGAACAAAGCAAGGCTGGTTGCTCAGGGATATTCTCAAGAAGAGGGCATTGACTATGATGAAGTCTTTGCTCCTGTAGCTAGAATAGAAGCAATTAGGTTGTTTTTGGCGTATGCATCTTTCAAGAACTTCAAGGTATACCAGATGGATGTGAAGAGTGCATTTCTATATGGCACTATTGAAGAAGAGGTTTATGTATGCCAATCACCAGGATTTGAAGATCCCAAGCATCCAAATAAAGTGTACAGATTGGACAAGGCACTTTATGGACTGCATCAGGCTCCTAGAGCATGGTACGATACTTTATCAGTCTATCTGTTGGAGAATGGTTTCCAAAGAGGTGCAATTGACAAAACCTTGTTTATCAAACGAATTAGAAATGATATCCTACTAGTTCAAGTCTATGTAGATGATATTATTTTTGGTTCAACAAGGGATAGTCTTTGTAAAGAATTTGAAGCCCTTATGCATCAGAAATTCAAGATGAGCTCTATGGGAGAATTGACTTTCTTTCTAGGATTACAAGTTAAACAGCAGAAAGAAGGGATCTTCATAAGTCAAGGGAAATATGTTAATGACATTCTGGAGAGGTTTGGATACAAAGATGTAAAGATTGCTAGCACTCCAATGGAGACACACAAACCATTGCATGCAAATCTTGAGGGGGAGGATGTTGATGAACACCTCTACAGATCTATGATTGGATCCCTCATGTATCTGACCTCAAGCAGACCAGATATTATGTTTGCTGTTTGTGTCTGTGCTAGATTCCAGGAAAATCCTAAAATGTCACATGTTCATGCAGTCAAGAGAATTTTTAGATATCTCAAAGGTCAACCAAAACTGGGACTTTGGTATCCTAAAAATTCTTCCTTTGACTTGATTGCATACACTGACAGTGATTATGGAGGAGCCAATATGGATAGAAAATCTACATCTGGGGGTTGTCAATTTTTGGGAGGAAGACTTGTGTCTTGGCAATGCAAAAAGCAAACTACAATTTCTACATCTACAACAGAAGCATAATATGTTGCAGCATCAAGTTGCTGTGCTCAAGTGCTTTGGATTCAGAATCAGATGTTGGACTATTGTTTGACCTTTCTAAATACTCCCATTTTTATTGATAACAACTCTGCTATCAGTATTATAAATAACCCTGTAAAACATTCTAAAACTAAGCACATTGAAATCAGATACCATTTTATAAGAGATTGTAATGAGAAAAGATTAATTCAGATTTTTAAAGTTCATACTGATAATCAGTTTGCAGATCTGTTCACAAAAGCATTTGATGTGGGTAGATTTACATTCCTGGTTACAAGTATTGGAATGATAAATTCTTCATAAATCCTTGATTAATACTGCTCTTTGCAAAACTTTGTGCTTCTTAATGGGTTAATACTGATCCACTAATTTATTGTGTATGTATTCTTGGTACTGTCAATATTCATACTGCTTGCTACCTTTAGTACTGCTAGTGTAAATATTAATAAGTAATTTTAATACTGCTGATAAATTAGTACTGTCATTAATACTGCTCTACTACTTAAGGATGAAAGTATTCCCAATACTGCCAACATTAATACTGCTTGTTACTCTTAGTACAGCCAGTATAAATATTGTGAGTATTTTTAATACTGTTGTCCTCATTTAGTACTGCTGTTAATGCTTAGCATTATTAATACTGTTAATGTAGTTTCCATTACTACTGTTAGTCATGTTAATACTGCTGTCTTTAACTAATATATAATAGTACTGTTTTCCCTCGTTAGTACTGTTAGTTATATTAGTACTGCTGGTTGTGATAAACGGTTTCTGCTGCTAGCATAATTTTAGTACTGGGTATGTTTTAATACTGCTCGTACAAAATTCCAAATTTAATACTGCTGGCACAATTTACTCTATTTAAAAAATTAGGGCATTTAATGCTGCCCCTTTTCAAATAGTATAAATGGCAAACATTTTTCACTGTTCGCTTTTCACCTACAATTAACCTCCAACATCCAAAAAGCGATCAAAATCCACTTTTTCAAAAGAACAATTTTCAATTTTTCCAACTAAAATGACTTCTCCTTCATCTTCTAACGTTGTTTTACCAACCGCAGATAAGCACAATCTGCTTGCTTATCTGCTAAAACCGAAAGGGGGAGAAGATTTTTATGAAATTGTAAATTTTCTTAAAAACAGCCACTTAAAGGTAGCACTTTCTGTCAACCCCATCATTTTTATCTCACATATAAACGACTTTTGGACTTCTGCTGAAAAGACAGAAGTTGATGGGGTGGCTACCATTATTGGCCAAGTTGCAGGGCAAAACGTCAGAGTTACAGAAGCATCCATTCGTGATCATCTTCAACTTCACGATGAAGAAGGTATCGAATGCTTATCTGTATCTGAAATTTATGAAAATCTATTGTTGCTAGGGTATGAGGGGGAGTTGAATAAACTAACTTTTTGGAAATCCATGTTCTCTCCCCAGTGGAAATTTTTGATTCATACCCTGAACAATGTATATCTCAAAAGAGAACGACATGGGATCAGTTTAGCAGTAATATAGCTTCTGCTTTGATCTGCTTAGCTAATAACATGAAGTTCAATTTTTCAAAAATGGTCTTTACTGGAATGTTGTACAACTTGGAGCATCCCAACTCAAAAATTTTGATGTATCCAAGGTTTTTACAACATATTTTTGATAATGAATTAACTAACCTACCAAGAGTTGGTGGTAAAATTGTTCACCTCTCTCATACACAAAAACTATTTTCAAACATGAGGAGAACAAGGTTAGTAAAAGGCACCACATTTTCAGGGAGGGTCACAAATTTAACTGCATATATGCTAAGTGCACCCTCCACAGCAGGTGAAGAAGTAGCCACACCCTCTACTTCTCAACCCACACCTGCTGTTAAATCCAAGAAAACAAGGGAACCCAAGCCAACCTCCAAGAAAGCCACAAGGGCTAAGAAACATGCATCTGAGGCTCCTCTTCCTCAGATGCATCAGCCAATTGATTTAAATGAGGTGGTCAATGAAGAGGAAGGTGACCATATGGAAAGGGCTGCCACTACTGATTCTGCCCCATTGGGAGAACAGGACAGTGGTAATGGAACTAGGACCCAATCCATGGCAACACAGGATACAGAGATTCCATTGGACTCTTCTATTGCAGAAGATCCAGTGGATGTCAATGTATCCAGTGGTCCCAGGTGCCAAGAAACCACAATGGGGGATAATGATGCTCAGACTAGGTCTGAGACATTAGCTAAATCTTCCAATGATCCACTAAAAGAGGGTAACACTTCTGGCAGTGGTGAGGATAGCTCATTACTTAAGGAATTGATGGTAATATGTACCAATTTGTCAGAAGAGGTGGCTAGGCAGAAGGAAATGCTAGCATCTCAAGGAGATGAGATTGTAAGGTTGAATGGGGTGTAAAAGGCACCACATTTTCAGGGAGGGTCACAAATTTAACTGCATATATGCTAAGTGCACCCTCCACAGCAGGTGAAGAAGTAGCCACACCCTCTACTTCTCAACCCACACCCGTTGTTAAATCCAAGAAAACAAGGGAACCCAAGCCAACCTCCAAGAAAGCCACAAGGGCTAAGAAACATGCATCTGAGGCTCCTCTTCCTCAGATGCATCAGCCAATTGATTTAAATGAGGTGGTCAATGAAGAGGAAGGTGACCATATGGAAAGGGCTGCCACTACTGATTCTGCCCCATTGGGAGAACAGGACAGTGGTAATGGAACTAGGACCCAATCCATGGCAACACAGGATACAGAGATTCCATTGGACTCTTCTATTGCAGAAGATCCAGTGGATGTCAATGTATCCAGTGGTCCCAGGTGCCAAGAAACCACAATGGGGGATAATGATGCTCAGACTAGGTCTGAGACATTAGCTAAATCTTTCAATGATCCACTAAAAGAGGGTAACACTTCTGGCAGTGGTGAGGATAGCTCATTACTTAAGGAATTGATGGTAATATGTACCAATTTGTCAGAAGAAGTGGCTAGGCAGAAGGAAATGCTAGCATCTCAAGGAGATGAGATTGTAAGGTTGAATGGGGTGGTGAAGCAGCTGTTGGAAAAGATGAATACTACTCCAGTTACTACTGCTAGTACTGGAGTTAGTACTGCTGATGAAGAAAATATTAATACTGCTGGGCTAGATGAGCCAGTTAGTACTGTTGGAGTCAATGAAGAAGTTGCTGCTGCTGAGGTATTGATAAGGGTGTCTGAGAGCCCAAAAGAAAAGGAAAAACAGAAGCAAAAAGGTGTGAGCATTCAAGAACCATCTGAACAGGCACCTACAAGAAAAGCACAGCAGATTGGAGGAAAGGATAAGGGTAAAGGGATAATGGTAGAAGAAGATAGGCCATTGAAGAGAAAACATCAAATTGAGGCTGATGAGGAATTGGCCAGAAAGCTGCAGGAGGAGGAGAGGCAAATATATACAGAGGAGGAGAGGGAAGCTGAACTAGAAAGGTTATTAAATGAAAAGAGAAGAAGGGAGTCTGAGGCTAAATATAAAAAGCAGAGGGCCAAGCCAAAGACAAAAGCTCTACTGAAGAAAGATTATGTAGCATTTTTAAGAAATGCTTTGGACATAAATGTGAAGATCCTTCAGGGAATGTCATTTGATACTCTTAAGGAGATGTATGAGAGAGAGCAGAGGATCCTGAAAGAGGGATATGAAGATATAAGGATGGAGAGAGAAAGGAAAATAAAAGGGATGTATGATACTCCTGAGGCAGAGGGTATTAAGAAATTTGAAAGAAAGAAAAGATCTGGTGAGAGACCAAAGGATGGGAACTATTTTGAAAGTTTGCAGAAGAAGCAGAGAAAAGATAAAGAAAAAGATGTGCACACTGAGGTGCCATCTACAGATAATAAAGCAGAGGAGGATAACAGTAATAGAAGTTTGGTAATAATTGATACAGCTGACTGTGAGCCCTTGAAGGTGGAATATCCAATCATAGATTGGTACCAGACACTGGATAGTGCAAACAAGAGGCACTATAAAATTGTTAGAGCAGGAGGATCATCTGAGCTATACAGAAACTTCTTTTCAATGCTCAAGGTTTTTAGAAGAAAAGACTTGGATGAAATGTTTGAAGTAGGCATGAAGAAGTTTGGTGAAAAGAGAGCCTATGATGATGATCATCAACTGTTCGAATATCTAAAGCAGATGTACTTGCCTGAAGCTGAAATGAGAATATTTATGAAAGCATTCTCACCTGCCAACTACTGGTATTGTTTTGATAGTTGTAGAGTACATATGATAGGCTAGGTAGATGGAGGTGTAGGATATTTCTTGATGGGCAAAGAATATCCTTGGAATCCTGCTGTAATAAAAAGCATGTTAATGCTCAAGGTCAAATGCTCAAATCTGATTGTTGCAGCAGTTTTGGTAAAAGAATTAAAAGATTATCTGGAAAGGATGAGTAAGCAGAAGAAGTGAACCCCAGTTTGGTTAAAAGGCAACTCTGGAGAAAGTTAGTGCTGCTGGGAAAAAGCACAAGTTTAGGGGGAGATTGTTGGGTTATAATAGATTAGTACTGCCAGGCAATTCAAGAGTTAGTACTGCTATTCAAAGTTTCTACTGCTCTTCATTATTAGTACTGCTACAACCATTTACACTGCCAGTACACTTCCAGAGTTAGTACTGCCAGTATGATTTCACGGATTAGTACTGCCAGTTTGTTTTACAAAGATTAGTACTGCTGACATGATTTCTGCAATTTGTACTGCTAGACCAATTTCCATTGTTTCAACTGTTGGTTCGATTTACAGAGTTTCTACTGCTGCTTGTTTCTACTGCTTAGTGGAGCTGTCAGACTACCCAAAAGTAAAGCAGTAAAGCATATTTTACTTTATGGACACAGAGCACGCTTGAAGAGTTGACTTATGTGCATTAATTGCTATAACGTGTAACAGAGTGTCTAGTTTACTTTTGTGGCATGCTTAACATTGTAACTTGTGTAAATCCTAGTAGCATATATAAGAGAGCAAGCTTAGATAGTTTAAAATAGACAGTAATACAGATTGACATTAGTTAGCTTCAAGGTTATTGTAACCCTAATACAATCAAGTGTATTCGTATTATTAATCTTAATAATATTGGAGCGTTTGTTATACAATTTGTGTATTCTATTGTTCTTTGTCTATTAAAATACAAACATCTATACAAAACATACATATAACTTCCAAACTTAACAAGTATTATTCCGCAAATTTTTTGTTAAGAACTTCAAGCATAGTTACATTTAATCTTGATCTTGATCAAGTCGATCCTGACATGAGGTCACCCTCTTTGTCTACATTTTGAAGAATAATCTCCTCAAGCAAGTTGATTGAAAGATCACTTTCACTTAAGGAAATCAAGTCCATGGAGATTGATCTCCGCCAGTCCAACGGAAACACAACATCAAAGTAAGTTGTAGAGAGTCTAAGGAAATGTTGCAGCGACTTCCGGTAATGAAAGTTGACATTCAGATACTCGCAGTCTAAAAGAAATCTGGAAACCTTAAAAATGTGTAAAAGGGATGTGCTTCGATAAAATGCACAACCCTTTGACATCAATTTATAGAGATCTTGAAGTGTTTCAAGTACCTTGACACCCACAGAGAATAATTCCAATTGCCAATAAGACCGGATAGCAACCGCCAACTGGTTTCCATTCAAAGTTCGAATCTTTCCATCCCTGTGAAGATGACCTCTATAGCCAATGTTTCTGACCCAATCAGCATCCTTGTTGACTAGCAAATAACACATGTTATCGTTTACACACTGTTTCTTCACACCAAAATAATTTAAACTGAAATCAACATGACACTCATATTTATTTCGTTCTTCATTGTTGAGACTTCCAAGACTCTGGAAGATTAAGACGACATTCTCTTTCCACTGATTCCAATAATAAATGAGACCTCTAACAGAAACTCGGTTCTGACAGATCTTGTCCTCACAGTGCTTATTTATATCAGTAGGCAATTCATCCTCCCAGTCATACTTAGAAGAATTAAAACGAAGATGAGCGTCCAAGATTTTCCTAATCGACAAGATTTCTCCTTTCAGACTCTTGTGTTTCTGGGAAGCATGCAAATGTTCCTTCAGCTCAGTTAACTTACTCTGATGATCAGAGAGAACTTTAAGCTCACTACAGACATAATCATACAAAATATCCGAGTCCATTTTTGCATGTAATGTTGCTTTCTTACAAAGCTCTTCCTTCTGATCAAACTCTTTCAGTGGCCAACCTTTATTTCCATTTCCCCACAATGAGTTAGAGAACACGTACCAAAGCACGCACGATGTTGCCTCCACAAATTTCCCAGCCTTACCCAAAAGATCAGCTTCTTTTATAACATAACCCAGTGACCTGGCAAGCTCAACAGCATCAAGAATATTACCCGATTCTTCTTCCAACAACAAGAGATCATCAAGGCAGTCTAAAGACCTCAAGAACAAACGTTTTTTTTCCATTGAACAAAAAGCCTGAACAAATTTCATCATGGATTTAGTATCTTTACACCCATGGTAATTGAGAGCACCACTCTCCAAGAATTCTTGTTCAGTTCGTTCCATTTCTATACTTCGAACAGTAACATGCTCTTTCCGGTATTCTATATGCTGCATGCCTTCATTAAAAAGTTTCGCCTTTTTGCAAACTGACAGACAGCTCAAATACTGATCTCCTTTGGCGTAAGCCTTGGCTGCATCACTATAACATCCTGCTAGCATGAAACACTCTGCTGCCGTGTTAGGCTGTCCACACTTGTCCAAATACAGTTTTCCTGCAAAAGGGCAAAGTGATGATGGAAGTTTACAATGCCGATTAATGTAAGGCAAGCATTTCATCTGATCCGCACATCATTACAACTGATGTACAAGATGAAAAAATAGAAAATAAAACAAATAAACTAACATTCTTCATATCGCCAAACTAAAATTAGAGTGCCACAGATAAACCACATTCGCCTTTTGTTCACAGATTTCGAAGCAAAAGTAACATTTTTTGTTGTCCATCTAAGTATAGTTTTTGGAAGGTTAGCTGGGATTTACTTAGATAATTATACAATAATTATTGAACTGTCACCAACTTTCTCATAATAATAAATTTCAGTAATCCAAATGAATGCCGCCTGAATTAATTCTAATCCACGTTTCATTCTAATTAACATATCTTGGAATGTCATTTTACATGCTTGTAGGAAAATTGAAGTGTTGTAAGTATTAAAAAAACAAAAAAGTATATATGAAACAAAAAACATTAAACATATGTTACATGCTTGGTATATTTAGACTGTCATTCATGATGAAAAAAGAAGTTACCTGCTCTTTCATACTCTCCCAAATCACAATAACATGTAGCAGCCGCCTCATGTTTCCCAATAGACTCGAACATTTCTCCTGCTTTTCTAAGATAACCTAGAGCAGCTTCAGGATTAGTTCCCCTCATTTGTTCACCAGTTAATCTGAGACAAGAAGCCTTCGCCAATTTTTCCCAGAAGACATCTCCGGCTCTTTCAAAGCACATTGTTGCCATCACAAAGTTGTTCTCATGAAAAAGCTGAACAGCATTAGGATGACGTAAAATTGTGTCAAAATATCAAATTGAGATAAGAAAAATAAAGAAACTTAACAGCAGCGAGTTTTGTTGGTGATTTTTGTGTCATCGAATATATTAGTTAATTGAGATCCACATAAGACCGGAAGAAATTCATATCAAGTTCTATTACAGGTTCGAAGATGCGGTGTGCATACTTGTATGAGGTTATGTGAATCCGGACCCGACAAATAGCGAGGGTCATGGGGAAGCGCCCCTTGCATGGGTCAACAAGGCACCCTCATGTGGTACCTGTTTCAAGCAAAAAACTTGCAGTTTTTCCTGCCAAAACTAAAGGGTGGCACCCTTTCCTGACCACCGTTTGTTAACTCACTGTCGTTTCTATATGACAGATATATTCTTATCTCTCAATACTATACAATAAGAATCTCGGTTTTTAATTTTGTTTATGTGCCTAGAAACTTAAATGTTATTTTGAATTATCCGATAAGTGATTTCATGTAACCCTAGGCATAGTAGCGCGGAAGACTTCAATCTGAAACTATTTTACAACAGGACGTACTCAAGTATATAGCTAGATCGTTTATTGATGGTTACTGTTCCAACCCACAAACTTTCAAAAGCTGTCAGCAATATACCGAAACTGTCAGGATCGACTTGATCAATATCAAGATTAAATGTAATTATGCTTGAACTTCTTAACAAGAAATTTGCGGAATAATACTTGTTAAGTTTGGAAGTTGTATGTATGTTTTTGTATAGATGTTTATATCTTAATAGACAAAGAACACACAAATTGTATAACAAAAGCTCCAATATTATTAAGATTAATAATACGAATACACTTGATTGTATTAGGGTTACAATAACCTTGAAGCTTACTAATGTCTATGTTCTATCTCTTGTATTTTTTACTGTCTAAGCTTGCTCTCTTATATATACTACTAGGATTTATACAAGTTACAATGTTAAGCATGCCACAAAAGTAAACTAGACACTCTGTTACACGTTATAGCAATTAATGCATATAAGTCAACTCTTCAAGCGTGCTCTGTGTCCATAAAGTAAAATGTGCTTTACTGTTTTACTTTTGGGTAGTCTGTCAGCTCCACTAAGCAGTAGAAACAAGCAGCAGTAGAAACTCTGTAAATCGAACCAACAGTGGAAACAATGGAAATTGGTCTAGCGGTACAAATGGCAGAAATCATGCCAGTAGTACTAATCTTTGTAAAATGTACTGGCAGTACTAATCCTGGAATTCATACTGG
Organism: Gnaphalium uliginosum; assembly: GCA_963930675.1. Classification (NCBI taxonomy): domain Eukaryota; kingdom Viridiplantae; phylum Streptophyta; class Magnoliopsida; order Asterales; family Asteraceae; genus Gnaphalium; species Gnaphalium uliginosum. The sequence continues at coordinate 36,304,682 of OZ005684.1, forward strand.
CAGTACTAACCTTCATCTTGCTCTGGCAGTAGAAACTTTGAAGTGAGCTGGCAGTACTAACTTCTTTATATCCCAACAGAAACTAACCTTTTTACCACGATCTCTCCACTCCTGAGGGCTACTTGCGACACACATTGCCTGTGCTACTGAGCCATCCAGCTTCCTTACCTGGACTAGGTGTTGGGTCACAAGGTTCCCAAAACTTAGATACAGATTAAATAACAGTTATCTCAACGTGTTAGTTTATATCCAAGTTTTATATCAAACAAGTTTAAATTAATCTAGGCGGAAAACAAGATTAATTTTGGCACAGAGTTTATTATGAATCAAAGTATTATTCACAATAAAGTGTTTGTCTCACAAAGATGACAAGGTATTCAAACCCACACAGATGGTTTGAATACGATCCAAGTAGTATACAAAGATACAGTTATCACTACAAACTTCACAGTAAGTGTGGTAATGCTTTAGCCTAAGCTCAAAGGTCTAGTATACTAATTCTCTTGAATTTCTTGGATAATAACAGTGCTTTTTGGACTGCTATTTATAGAGTTGGATGTAACTCTATATTATCCAGCTTACATAGTTGTCCAAGGGATAACAGATGCATCTTGGGCAACTTTGCACGCCTTCCTTTTTGCTTTTCTTGAAAATAGAAAAAGCAAAAAGGTAAAATGTTTCTTTGCTGAGAAGAGAACCTTTATATGATGTTTGACCTTTCTCAAACATCTTATCAGTTGTATCTAGCCTAAGGAAAGAAGAATATCTCCTGTACATTTGTACTTTCATTCTTCAATCTGTGCTCTTCAGTCTGTGCTCATCAGTCTGTGATCTTCAGTCTGTGAACTTCAGTCTGTGAAGCCTTCTGTATTCAATCTTCATTCTTCAGATGATGAATTCACAAGTCTTCAGAAAGAGCATGGCTTTCAGTCTGTGAGGATCTTCAGTCTGTGCAGCACAGACTCAGAAACAATTCTTCAGTCTGTGTAGCACAGACTCAGAAACACAGACTCGGGAATTTCACTAAGTTTCCTGAATACAACTGAGTTAGATTTTGACTCTTCAGATTTATAACTTAGGTTTGATCATTGTTTTTCCCAAAAATCTCCCCCTATCTGATGATGTCAAAATCTATTTACAAAAGATAATAGAGAAATAATAAATACTAAGGTGAATCATAACATATGGATCAAGACTTATATATATATAAAGTCAGAATCACAGTTAGTTCACAAAAATATTACAATTATTACATAAGATTGTAAATCAAAAATCTAACAATCTTCAATCCTTTCTCTGAGCCCTGATCTCTTTCATCTTTTCCACTTTCCTCTTCAACAGTGTTTCCATTTCCTTATCAGATTTGTCTTCAAATTCTTGATACTCTAGGATGATCTTCTTGCAGATATCTTCAAGTCCAATCATCATCCTGAGTTGGGAAAGGTTGTTGAATAACCAGCTGATCAGTCTTCTTCTGAATGGTCTGGCTTGAGAATGTTTACATTCCTTCAGCAGGGCAATGCAGTGTAGCAGAGACTCTCTATATAGTCCATTTTGATCCTGGAAGCACTCTATCCCATTGATATCTCTATAGCACAGACCTTCAATGTTGTCAGTCTGTACATAAGATCTATCTATGAAAACAATACCTTTGGGTAGAGGATGCTCCCTTCTCTGCTCATTCTCTGTGGATAACCCAGCTGACTTCTTCTTGATTACAAAGTTGTTTGCTATGCAAAACAACTTGTATTCTTCTTATGAGATGAGCCCCAGACTGAGAACTAGCTCAATCAGGTAAGATAGCTCATCCAGAACTTCTTTCTTCAGATCCTTGTCAGCTGCGCTCTTCAAAAGATTGGCAATGGATTGCCATTCCTTAAGCCCTAGAGTGTACAGTTCATCCACCCATACCATCTTCTTGCTCTTGGTCAAAGTCAGCTCCAGCTTTAATTTCTATCCAATCTTGTTCAGATGACATTCTCTGATCTTCTGCTTGAGCTTTGACTTTTGGAAAGTGGCTTGTAGCTTTGGTTTCAGGCTCTCTATCTTCTGTAATCTTATTGACAGCTCTTCATCTTCTTTGATCTGTTGCTCAACTTGACTCATTCTGATCTGAGTCTGTGAACAACTTTCATCTTCTAACTCTTTGGAGAACATGTCAACAAATCTTGCTTCCTTCAGCTTCTGCTCTTCAATTGATAATACATTTAAGTATTCGGTTAAGGTCATACCTTGAGCAGTAGCTTCTTGTTGCAAGAGCTCATCCTGTAGATTTGACAGTTCAGGATTTCTTGTTCCAGCAGCATGATCATCCACCATCTTCTTGATCTTGCTTAATCTTTCCTGCTTGGATAAGGCAATCTCCTTGCCCTTACCCTTATCCATTACTTCTTCCATGGTAGAGCTTGACCCAGGATAAGTGCTTATCAGATGAGCACTTCTCCATTGCATTCTGTCTTCAATCTCACTTCTACCTGGAGGCAGTGTTCTGGTTGATGTGGTTGGTCTAGCAGGATAGGCTTCAGCTTGAATGGCTTCAGCACTGATAATTAGAACATCAGTGTTTGCTGCTGGTTGCTCTGAGCTCTGAGTCTGTGATTGATGCTGTGTCTCAGTTTGTGCAGGTTCAGAAGGCACAGACTGAGACTCTCTAGTCTTGACTTTTGAGGCTCCTTCACCTACACCTCCAAAAGTAGCATCATCTTCATCATCATCTGATCTTCTGAAAACTTCAGACTCAGAACTGCAGTCAGGATTGATGGCATCATCATCATCACCATCATTGTCCTGTTCTTCTGCCAGCTTTAAGAACTGGTCCCAGGTTTTGATCCCCTTCATTTTTGGTTGGGAATCAAAGATATCCCTTTCAGGAATCCTCCTGGCCATTCTTTTCATTTTCCTGGCTTTCTTGATTAACAGAGGTTGAACATCTTCTTCTTCTTCTTCCCTTTGTCTTTTCAACTCCAGCTGACCTTAGGTTGAGATAGTTGCAATTGGGTCTATGTGTAAGACAATGGATGACTCCCCCTGAGTCTGTGCAACCATCTCAGCATGTTCACCTAACTGCAATCTCTCTTGCTCCCCCTCAGTCTGTGCACTCATATCTTCAGTCTGTGGCACAGACTGAGCTTCAGTCTGAGACTTCACCCTAGCACCTTCGGGTCCATCATCTCCCTCACTGTTATCTCCCCCTAAATCTAAGGATTTATTATTTAAATCTTTATCTTTTGAGGTTTTAGCTTCTGCAGACCCATGCTTCATCTTCTCCCCCTTTTTGACATCATCTACCAAGTTTGAGAGGGTGGTCTGCATTTCATCTAACCTATTGGATACCTTTTCCTCCAGCATATCCACTTTATCCACCATAGTAGAGACTAGATGCTTCATCTTCTCTAGCTCTTTCTTATTATTATTGAACTCAGTCTGTACCCATTCAGACAACCTGTTGATGGCAGAAAGCACATCATTAAGTGTACTAGAAGGCACAGACTGGGTCTGGTTGGAGGGGTTAGAATTGGGTGATGGTATGTGTTCCTCACTTGACTCATGTTGAAACTGAGCAAGATCACTGAAATCTTTTGGTGTTGCACTCTTTGCCTCACTCTGTGTCCTGTGCATGGAAAAGCGATCATAGGCATTGAGTGGTGTAGTGGTTCCCTCAGATCTAATCCGGTGATAGGATAAGATATCACGGGGAAATGATTGTGTTGCACCTGTTGCCTCAAACAGTTCCTGGTGTAATGGGGCAGTATCACTGGCAACTGATGTTGAAGTTTGTATGCCCTCACTAACCATCTGGTGATAAGATGGTAGATCATGGAGCAAAGAAGAGGAGATCTGTACCTCAGTCTGTGACATGACTGGGGCATTAGCAATCTGTGCAAAGGGGTGTAAGAAAAGACTCACCGGAGTGTGAACTAGTGCAGGACTAGTGGTCAATATGGGTCCAGCCATTGTGAGTGGGGTAAAGAGGGGGTTGGTAGTGCTCAGGATTGGAGCATCTTCTTCAATGCTTACTACAGGGGTCAGTGTAGCAGCAGCAATGTGGGTATCCAAGCTGACTAAACTAGGTGTAGGTTGGGTCAGTTGGGTAGCCATTGGCACCACAGACTCTAGCAGAGCTGTAATGGAATGGTCTACAGCACTGGAAGGTGTTCTGTTGACATCCAGTTTCATGGATGATGATTCCATTTGTGCTATACTTTTGGGGGTTGAGTCTGGTGATTCCTCCAGAGTGAGTGGTGACTCATCTGTGTTGGTTTGTTTGGGACTCTCTTTTGTGGGTGAGGATGGGCTAGGATAAGAAGGTTGATCTATATCCATGTCCTCAGATGAAGAAGAAGTACTACCTGCATCTTCTGTTGAAGATGGAACAGACTCAGGAATGTTTGAGTCTGACTCCAAGTGCACAGACTGAGTTGAGTCTGTATCCCCGGAGTCTGTGTGCTCTGCTTCAGCCACACGATCTTCAACAGCCTGGGTCTTATTACCCATACTATCACTTGAATCATCACCCTCCATGGATGCAGAAGCAACATATGGGTGATCAATCCAGTGCTGCATAGCAGCAGTGATAGATGCTCCAGAAAGTGGAACCGGATGGTTAAACACTTTATATGTGAGCATGGGAACAGGTATATCTGCCACTTTATTATTAAAGGACATATATACAGACCCAGTTAACCTGGATTGGATGCACAGGGAGAGTAGCCTTATAAAAGGTACATTAAAAATTTTGTTTGACTCATTCACCAGTTTTAAAATTTCTTGAAAATACAACTCTGCAAAGTTGATGTTTAAACCAGTGATGAATGAGCTCAACAGTTGAGTTTCAAACTCATTTAGCTCCCCTGTGCTACCAGATTTACCTCCTAGACTCCTAATGATGCCAGAAATTAAAAATTTCCATTTGGGGGTGAATCCTGACATCAAAATTGTGCCTTTTTCTTTGGTATATCCAACCAAAGTAAGAGAAGCCCTTGCTGCTTCTTTGGTTGGAATAGGTTCAAAATTATTTCCCAAAGGCAGGTCTAAGACATTCCTAATTAACTCCTGATCAATGGTAACTGCCCGTTTACCATGATCAATAGTACCAGTAATTGCAGTATTGGTACTATTTGAGGAGCAAGTATACCACCATTCCATTAAAAAATGTGGGTATATTTGAGGAACTGTGTTAAAAACGCTCCCCTTAATGGATGAGCAGACATAAAAGCAGTTAGTTCCTCAAACCCTTTATTCTTTTTCGAATCAGGGATGGAAATGGTAGCTACTTGATTGTTGATACAGAGTTTTACCTGTTTCCCTTGTTTGAAGGGTTTAGCCGCAGCGATGTTTGGCAGGTGCCGTGTAAACCCATTGATCAGCCATTGAAGAAATTTTAGAAATTGATTTTGAAAGTGGTTGAGCGATTTAGGGTTTAGAAACTCTGTTTGTTTTTGATGTGCAAGTACGAATGAAGAAGAAAGGGAGAAAACATAAATGGGTATTTGTAGAAATTAAATTTCCGTTAAATGGGACCCACTTGGACGGTTTATCCCTGTTTCTGCAACAGTAGCGCTGAGGCACGTGCACTTTTTGTATTGAGCAGATAAATAGACAACAAGCACCAAAACTTTTAATGATTATTACCATAAAGATGGTTAAAGCATTAAATGCAAAGATATTGTTGTTTATTTATGCAAAAAAATAGAATAAATAAATAAATATATTAAAATTAAAAAGAATTTAGTCTGAGTGTATATAATCAGTCTGTGCAATGAGTCTGGGTGACGTCACACAGACTGAGCCATATAACAGACAGACTAAGAGAAAATAACAGAAAAAAAAAATCTTTTTGGTATTTTCTTAGAAAGTATGTACAAAAACATCTCTTTGTCTGTGCTTTTTGATTGTATGTAGCTGAGAATACAGTTATACAGATTGAAAAGCAGACACAGACTGAGAATTGAATCATAGAGATTCAAGGTTTTACTAGTGGTTGAGCATTCCTAGTTGACCAAGCAGATAAAAAAAATCTATCTTCATTAAGAGGTTTAGTAAAGATATCTGCTAGTTGGTCATTTGTTGGCACATATTTGAGAATCACTTTTCCTTTCTCAGCACAATCTCTGATAAAGTGATGTCTGATCTCAATATGCTTTGTCCTGGAGTGAAACACAGGATTCTCAGTGATGGCAATGGCACATTGGTTATCACACATGATTGGAGTTTTTGTAAACACCAAATCATAGTCTGCTAGTTGATATTGCATCCATAGCAATTGAGCACAGCAACTACCAGCAGCCACATATTCCGCTTCTGCAGTGGATGTAGCAACAAAATTCTGTTTCTTGCTTGACCAACTGACTAGTTTGCCACCTAGCAGTTGACATCCACCAGAAGTGCTTTTCCTGTCTAATTTACAACCTGCATAATCTGCATCTGTATATCCAATTAGATCAAAACCAGAATCTTTGGAATACCAAAGACCCAGGTTAGGAGTACCTTTTAGGTACCTAAAAATCTTTTTTACAGCTTTTAGATGCGATTCTTTAGGTTCAGATTGATATCTAGCACACAAACATGTTGAGAACATGATATCTGGTCTACTTGCAGTGAGGTATAGTAGAGATCCTATCATACCTCTATAAGTGGTTTGACAGACTGACTTGCCAGACTGATCCTTATCCAACTTATCTGCAGTGCTCATTGGTGTTTTCATAATTGAACAGTCCTTTAAAGAATATTTAGTAAGTAGGTCATTGACATATTTACCTTGGTTGATGAAGATACCATCAGGTTTCTGATGTACTTGTAGACCAAGAAAGTATGTTAATTCACCCATCATACTCATTTGATACTGTTTTGACATTAAGTTTGAAAACCATTTACACAATTTTTCATCAGTAGACCCAAATATAATATCATCAACATAGATTTGGATTAGTATGACATCTGCATTGTTCCTTTTGAAGAACAAAGTTTTATCAATTGATCCTCTAGTAAAGTCATTACTAAGAAGATAGGATGATAAGGTGTCATACCAAGCTCTTGGAGCTTGTTTTAGCCCATATAGTGCTTTCTGCAATTTATAGACATGATTTGGAAAAGTGGAACTTACAAAACCTGGAGGTTGTTTCACATAGACTTCCTCCTGTAAGTTGCCATTCAGAAATGCACTCTTGACATCCATTTGATAGACTTTGAAGTCCTTGAATGCAGCATATGCCAAGAATAACCTTATTGCTTCAATTCTGGCTACAGGGGCAAATGTTTCATCATAATCAATGTCTTCTTCCTGCTTGTAGCCTTGAGCAACTAGCCTTGCCTTGTTTCTGATTATCACTCCATCCTTGTCCATTTTGTTTCTGTAAACCCATTTTGTTCCAATAATGGTTTTCCCTTTTGGAGCAGGAACTAGGGTCCAAACATTGTTTCTGTCAAATTCTGTTAACTCTTCCTGCATTGCTTCAACCCAATCATCATCTTTCAGTGCTTCTTCAGCTTTCTTTGGTTCAATGATTGACAGGAAGTTTGTGTAGAAACAGAAGTTTGCAGTAGATAAGTTTGACACTTTAGCTCGTGTTTGTACACCAGAAACATAATCTCCAATTATTTCTGTAATTGGATGATACTTGTGTTCTTTGACTCCTAGAAGTGATTCATCATTGCATGATAAATCATTCTCATTTGGTGGAAGAATAGCAGGACTGAGTTCTGCATCATCTTCTACACAGGGTAAGTCTGAGTCTGTAGAGTTCACAGACTGAAAACTACCAGACTGAACACATGTATCAGAAGAGTTTGAATCTCTGGACACAGATTCATCTTCTGTTGATGGAGGTATTGTCATAGAATGAGCAGGTTGATCATCTTCATTATCACTTTCAGAGTCCTGTTGTTAATTAACAACAACTGGGATTTGAGATTCAGATCCCACAACAGATAAATCTTCTAACAAATGAACATCAGACTGAGAAACATGTTCATCATTAGCAGAGGAAGCATCAAAGGTGACATTGATGGTTTCTTCAATTTTATTCCTTTTGTTGTTGTAGACTCTGTAGGCCTTTGAGATAGATGAATAGCCAACAAAAATTCCTTCATCAGATTTAGGTTCCATCTTAGCTAATTGATCTCTTTGATTGAGAATATAGCATTTACTACCAAAGGTCTGGAAGTAATGGATTGTTGGAACCTTCTTATGATACAACTCATATGCAGTTTTGCCATGCCTTTTGACCAAAATAGATCTATTTTGGGTATAACAGGTAGTATTAACTGCTTCTGCCCAAAAATAAACCTTCATTTGATCATGGCATAACATGGTTCTTGCAGCTTCTATGAGTGTACGATTTCTTCTCTCAGCAACACCATTTTGTTGAGGAGTTCTGACAGAGGCAAAGTTTTGAATAATGCCTTTGTCAGTACAGAATTCAATGAGAGTAGAATTCTTAAATTCTGTACCATGGTCACTCCTGAGTTGCTTGACAGGTGCATCTTTCTGCAATTCTTCTCTCTTGATTAGATTAATAATCTATTCAGGAGCATCACTTTTAGCTTTAAGAAAGATGACCCAAGTATACCTTGTGTATTCATCGACAACCACAAGTGTATACTTCTTTCCACCCAAACTGCTAATGCTCATGGGTCCAAACAGATCCATATGGAGCATATGCAGTGGTTGTTCAATTGTAGCTAACAATTTGGATGGAAAATGGTTCTTGGTCTGTTTCCCTAGTGTACATGCAGGACAAAGTTTGTCTTTTGCAAATGTTACATCAGGCAGACCTCTAACCAGTTTCTTCTTTGACAGGAGATTAATATTTTTGAAGTTCAGGTGGGATAACCTCCTATGCCATAGCCAGCTTAGTTCTGGCACATACTGAGTATAGAGACAGGTCTCTACATTGTTGTCTGCAGAAGAAAGATCCAAGAGATAGATATCTCTTTCTCTTTTAGCAACTAATATAGGTTTGCCTTTGGAATTATAGATAACAGCAGCCTTCTTTCTGATTCTGATTTCACCATCATCATCACAAATCTGGCTAGCACTAAGCAGGTTATGCTTTAATCCCTCAACATAGGCCACCTTTGTTATTCTGATGTTGCCAGCCTTCACCAGACCATAACCTTTTATCTTGGCAACAGAGTTGTCACCATATTTGACAGAAAGTCCTTCTTCTTCTACAAACTCTGACAGATTCTTCAAGGAACCTGTCATGTGTCTTGAGCATCCACTGTCTAGGTACCATTTGCTGTTACCCTGCACAGGACAAACAAAATCAATTAGTTACTTTTGGGAACCCATCTTTTGATGGGTTCTTTAGAGTTGGTTGAAGTCAATTCTTTAGCAGTTTTGGTGCTAAGTCTGTGAAGTTGACTTTTAACCTCTCTATTTTTGATTTTGTTGTTTGTAGAAGACATTTGTTTGATCAAAGCAGCCTTTGGCTGTTTAAAAATGGACTTTGTGCATTTAATACCTTCATGTCCCAGATTTCCACAGTTGTAACATTTTCTGTTCAACATAATGGTCCTTTTGGATTTTGGGTTATTATTTGCACTAGATCCTCTGTTAAACTCTTGTTTTGACTCAACAAATGTTTTAAAATCTGTGGTTAACTTCATTAAGTTTTCACTAAGCAGCTTAATGGTCTCAGTCTGGTTGTTAAGATTTGACTTTTGAGAGTTAGACTGAGTGTTAACACTAACAGATTTGGAGTTAAGTTTGCCAGACTGAAAATTTATTTTTCCAGACTGACAGTTAGATCTCACAGACTGAGATCTTTTTAACTCCATTGTTACTGGTTTTATGCCTTTAGATTTATCATTTGGCATATTATTGTCTGGACCAGTTACAGACTGAGATGTGGAAGGTTCAAACACATTGTAACCTTTCTGTTTATTCTTGATTCCTTTTACCTCTTTTTGTCTTTTTAAAGATGGTACTGTGAGAATATTAACTTTGCCTTTTATAAATCTTTTCTTTTCAAGTTCTATAGTTTCTAAAGATTCATTAGTGATTATAAGTTCAGGCTGTTCAGATTGAGAAGTTTCACAGACTGAGATTTCTGAGTCTGTGTCTTCAGAGTCTGGCACTGTCTCATATACTAGTTCTTTAGTAACTATTTTTGGTCTAACAAAAGCACTTGTCAATATAACTTTGTCTCCCACAGTATGACTAAAAGTATGAGGTAAAATCTCAGGTACAAATATAGTAGGTTTTGAGTTTATTTCTGAATTTATGTGACTTTTAAGATCAAACTCATCACCTATGACCGCTTGTATCTGAGCTGGAATCTGTTTGGATAAACAGTCCATATTTTTAAGTGATGAAATACACCAAGATTTACAGATCCTTTCATAATGATCAGCTTTGTTTTTATAAGCTTCTTTTTCTAGCTTGATCTTTTTGAGAAGGTCATATTGAGCATCAAGCTCAAGTTTGTACTGTTTATTTTGGTTTATTTCATTCACTTTTGATTGTAGATCTTTTTGAACTTGACTGAGTTTGGTTTTTAAATCTTGTATTTCCTCCAGTCTTTTCAAAAAATCTACATAGATGTGTTCAAACATTTTCTGTTTTTCTGCATCACTATAGTAAAAATTAAAATGATTTACATTGTAAGCAGATCCTCTGTCCCAGTCTGGATGAACACATGCCTTTTCTGCAAATTTGACATCTTTGTCAAACTGGCTCTCTGTGATAGCCATTAAGCACATATCTTCATCATCCTCAGATGATGAAGATTCTTCATCTATCCATTGTTCAACAACCAAAGCTTTCTCTAATTTCTTTGGTTGTTGTTTCTCTCCAATTTTCTTGGAGTTGAAGTACTTTTTCTTGTACTTCTTGGCCTTTTCTTCCCACTTATCAGAACTTGAAGATTCTGCAATCTTCACTCTGCAGTCAGAAGAAATATGACCAACTTGCCCACATTTATAACAAGTAGCTTTCTTAGGATCAAAAGTTGGCCTTCCTTTTGAACCTTTGAATCTTGCTTTTTCTAACCTTTGGGCTAGCAATGCCATTTCAGCTTCTAGAGACTCAGTTTCATCATCTGATTCTGAGTCTGTAAGAGTAAGATGGTAATCTGCTCTAGAGAAAAGTTCTCTATTTTTCCTTGTTGTTGCAACAAGGGCAGCAGATGGATCTTTTGCAATCCTTTTGGCATTTAGATCCTTTCTGGCTTTGGTTTCTTCAAAATTTAGTAGAAGTTCAAACAAGCCAGAGAGATCATATGTCTCCAATTTTTCACTTACAATTAATGAAGTGATAACTTCAGAAAAAGTGTTTGGAATGACATCAACAAATTTTGCACAGATTTCAAACTGTCCTTTGATGATATTATACCTTTCAAGATCATTGATTAAGATCTGAAATCTGGTATGAATATCAGATAATGACTCTCCTTGACCAGCAGAGAAGTTCTCATAATTTCTTATGAGATTCTTCTTCTTTTGGGATTGAACTAAACTTAACACCATCATATTGGTCAGTTAGCATATCCCATATGGCTTTAGCAGTTTTGCAGCCAGATATCTTAGCAAAGATAGGCTCAGTAACTGCATTGCCCAGTATGGACTTGGCCTTAAAATCTAATGCATATAGTTGCCTGTCTAGATCAGTCCAGGTACTTTTGGCAGCCTCAACAAATTTTTCAGGTGTCAAAATAGTACCATTTGCATCTAAAGTAGCAGGAACTATTCTGCCAGGAATAATGGGTCCTTCCTGAATGACTCTAAGCATTTCATCATGAATGCTAGCAAGAAACCATTCAGCTTTCAATTTCCAGTGGGTAAAATTTACACCATTGAAGATTGGAATTCCCTTCCCAGCCATAGCAATAGAGGAAGTCATTTTTCAAAGAGAAAATGTAGAGAAAAATGGGTTTAGATGATTGTTTGATAAACTGGGTTCTTTTGATCGTTAAAGATTAAATCTTTATTTGCTCTGATACCAGTTGTTGGGTCACAAGGTTCCCAAAACTTAGATACAGATTAAATAACAGTTATCTCAACGTGTTAGTTTATATCCAAGTTTTATATCAAACAAGTTTAAATTAATCTAGGCGGAAAACAAGATTAATTTTGGCACAGAGTTTATTATGAATCAAAGTATTATTCACAATAAAGTGTTTGTCTCACAAAGATGACAAGGTATTCAAACCCACACAGATGGTTTGAATACGATCCAAGTAGTATACAAAGATACAGTTATCACTACAAACTTCACAGTAAGTGTGGTAATGCTTTAGCCTAAGCTCAAAGGTCTAGTATACTAATTCTCTTGAATTTCTTGGATAATAGCAGTGCTTTTTGGACTGCTATTTATAGAGTTGGATGTAACTCTATATTATCCAGCTTACATAGTTGTCCAAGGGATAACAGATGCATCTTGGGCAACTTTGCACGCCTTCCTTTTTGCTTTTCTTGAAAATAGAAAAAGCAAAAAGGTAAAATGTTTCTTTGCTGAGAAGAGAACCTTTATATGATGTTTGACCTTTCTCAAACATCTTATCAGTTGTATCTAGCCTAAGGAAAGAAGAATATCTCCTGTACATTTGTACTTTCATTCTTCAATCTGTGCTCTTCAGTCTGTGCTCATCAGTCTGTGATCTTCAGTCTGTGAACTTCAGTCTGTGAAGCCTTCTGTATTCAATCTTCATTCTTCAGATGATGAATTCATAAGTCTTCAGAAAGAGCATGGCTTTCAGTTTGTGAGGATCTTCAGTCTGTGCAGCACAGACTCAGAAACATTTCTTCAGTCTGTGTAGCACAGACTCAGAAACACATACTCAGGAATTTCACTAAGTTTCCTGAATACAACTGAGTTAGATTTTGACTCTTCAGATTTATAACTTAGGTTTGATCATTGTTTTTCCCAACACTAGGCCCCTCCTCTTCCAATAGTCAAACATTGGTTTGGCGAGTTCCTCTCTGTTCTCACATATCCATAGCCTTTGCCTCGTTCGAGTTATAGCAACGTATAACTGTTTCAACTCTGAGCACAAAAGGTTATGCTTTGTCTCACTGAAGACCGGGAAAGAATGTCTAATGTTCTCATCAAGACACTTATGTTCCTTCATGAATCCATATATGACTCTCCACTGGTCTTTCAAAGGAGATGTTTCAAAAAAGTTGTATAGTAGTACGTCCTAAATACAAGGAAGTGAGACATCAAATATAGAAGGCGATAATTAATCACATGTTGATAACTAAGGCACATCATATATTGAGTGGGATATAATCTTTCAGGGACAAAAATATTTCACAATATATGGTCTCTAGAAATGAGAGAATGTGAGACATAAACGGCAAGTCACTAACCTGGAACTCGAGACCCTTACACTCCACTATAGTGAGAACAAGAGATTTTTTTCCAACACATTCACAAATCTCAGTTTTCGCACGATCATCACGCACCAATATAACCTGATCAGAACCAAATCCAACAACTTCTCCACTAGGTCCCGTGCCACCAAAGATTGTCGCAATTGGACTTTCATCGTTGCCAGACTCAACCAAAACAGGTGCTTCTCCAGATATAAGACTAGTCTCAGGGTCCAACATATCAATTGAGTGAGAAAAGTAACAATACAATATTTCGATGACACTCTGAGCTAACTCAAGCACACCGGCATGAGTTCTGAAGTTCTGTTTTAGTTGAATAATCTCAGAGATAAGACCTTTCTCTTGTTTTACAGTTGTTCGGGTGCTTAAAAACTCCTTATAGAACAAAGATCGTATATCTTGAAACCTAAAGTCAATACCTCTTGCAATGGTCTGAGCAGTATCACCCGCAAAAACAAAACCTTCATCAACATTTTGGCAAATATATTTGAAGATAGAAATCTGCCTAATACTAAGATCTTGAACTTCATCGATGTAAACAAAATCCATTTGGTCACCTTCATAATTCCCATTATTGAATCGACGATGAATGTCATTAACTAAATCACCCAAATCAAATTCCCCACGTACACTTTTCATCTTTTCATACGCTTGAAAGAGGGTGTAAATGATCTCTCTTTTCTGCTTTGTTAAAGTACATATACGACCTTCGGCCAATAAAGAATAACCCTCATTAGTCAGTTTGCCATCATGTCTTTCTCCTGCTTGCAGGCCTCCTTTTATATGAGAAATTATTTCTGTGTACACTGTGGAAGGGTCAAGCGTCTTTGTTAGACTTGAATTGAAGTGGGGCCAGTAAAGTGAACAAAATCTGTCAAAAGTAACTTCCTTTGATCTTATGAAAGTTTTTAATGCAACAGATCTTGAACTTATACGGTTGCCATGAAAACCGTCTCTTGCCTCAGGGAATCTTTCAAAGAAAGAATTCCCCAACGTGTTATCTAGCATCATCAGAAACTTATGAAATGTAATAACAAGAGGATAATTTTTCTTTGGGATCTTAAAAAATGTATCTGGAATATTATTGAATTCGGATGTAAAATCTGCATCATCAAGATCGCTCTCTGCCGAAAAATTCCCATTACATGAAATACTGTAAAGTACAGAAAGACTGGAGGTCAGAGCATGATTGAAGACTATAAGAAATTACGACAAAGTGCCAACAGATTCTTAAAAGTAAAACTAAATGAATAAAATCAAATATAGAAATTAGGTAAATGCATTTAGGCACCTTGTAAAATGGGAAACCTGTTGCTTAACAGCATAACACAATTTTGGACTGACCGTCACAAAAAGCTGTCGCAGCACATTCGATTGGCATTCTTTAGGATCATCGACCACTTTAGCATCGCTGACTAGGCTACTCTCTGCTGTAAAAGAACCTTCAGAAGCAAGACGAAAAGACTTTTCATTTTGAAACAGCTTCATTGTCAATATAGTGGTTTTCCCAGTTCCTGATCGCCCAATTATGAAAGAAGTTTTGCAAAACAATATTATGTCCATCTGTTCTTCAGTGACTTGCATGGGTAGATCAAGTTCTTTACCAGAAAGCAAAGGATTCACCACCCCAGATGACAACGAGTAGAATTTCATAAGTATCAAACTTTCACTTACTTTTGAGTTCTCCACATAGCTTCTATCATCACCAGGATTTGTTACTTCATAGTTACCTGGATTACGAAACTGGATGATTTCTTGGGATGTCTCCCAACTTATAGGAACTTCCAGCTTCCTGACAAATATAAATACAACATGGCAATATATAAACAATATGGAAGTAAGCATGTAGAATCAGTAGACGGAAAACCAACTTACCCCTCCAGACATTGCATTGTGCAATGACTAATATAATCATCGGTGTATGTAGAAAATATGTTGTTAAGTCGTGTTGCGAGTTTTGGAATCTTCTCCAAAGGTAATACATCCCAAACTTTCAGAACTTGTACGTATCTGAATTCCTTGATGATGTCAATAGTACAAAGAACGTACTCTGCTCTTGGGTCGCCAGCCACCGGACAGTTTTAACAGAAGATTTAACACGAGCTTCTTCATGTGAGAAGCTTTCCAAATGATCTTCTGAAGTCATCACTAAAATAAACCTGATGGCATAAAGGGCAACAAACATGATGAATAAAACTAAGTAGAAAATTACTTATTGAGCAAAAGAAAAATTATATTAGTAATCATGTTCAGCAATTATACCTTCCATTTTGCGTGTTTAAAAAGTACACTATTCCCATTAACCAGATCCCCAAGTTGTTCTAGCTCTTTCTTTACACCTATTATTGTCAACTTCATGCATTCATCAACATCTGTATCAAATAAACATTGGCGATCCCTCGCATCACAGACTAATTCTTTCCACACCGATTCACTATTAACGAGAGTTTTTTCATTGCCCAATATCCAGAGACAATATCTGAATAGAATTGGAAGAAAACACAAAGTGTTAGAAGCGCTTTTGGAAAGAGATATAGCTATCATTGAATATCAATTGTCGAATAAGTTATAGAGCTCCTTACCGTGCTCTGGTCAATGCAACATTAGTCCTTTGAGGACTAGAAAGAAAGCCAACTGACCCACAAGTATTAGATCTTACGGTAGATAAGATAATGATATCTTCTTCTCCACCCTGAAACCCGTCAATAGACTTCACGTTTACTGAAAACCCATCAAGTTTCTCATACTTGTGAGCTAGTTTTTCTCGAATTGTAGTAACTTGTGCAGCATAAGGAGATACAACACCGATGGTAAGATTTTTCTTGGTGTCGTTGCAAGCTATAAATTTAAGGAAAGACAAAAAAGGAGATAAAATTTGGATTAAGCAGACCATATGAATACAATGTGAACAATGGAAGTAAACGAAAAGAAAATCCCACGACTACCAATAAGGGAATAAGAAGGCGTTTGAGGTTAACGAGTAGCAGATAAGAATACAAACTGGAATGACCTAGGACATAACCTTGTTTAAAATGTAACAATATGTTTTCAACACAAAAGTTAGGAGGATCAAACCAGCCAATACATTGGTACCAATATGTACACGTACCTCTATAGAGATTCTGAACTATCTTAATTACAAGAGCCACCTCAACCATATTTCTTATGCTTTGTCCTTCGTCATCCTTTTCTTCTTTTCCACCAACAACATTTATGAACGAATAAGAACCAAACATTGGTCCTGGTAGATACCGCTTTTCATAACTCGTGCATGTCACATTTTCTGCATCAACGATCTGATTTTGATAAAACTTCCAATTTGGGAAGAAACTGATGGAAGGATGCATTCGGTACTGAACATTAAGTAGATGCTTAGCACGTCCTAACAAACTCAATCGGTCATATAAGCTTCTTCCGAAACCAGATTTAGAAGAAAGCTGTCCACAAACATCAAGTCTGTCAAATTGTAGTAGATCAAAAAGTAAATCTAGAAGAATCAAAGACAAAACTCAGGTACAGTATAATTATAGACTTACGCTGCTTTTAACCATTGCAGGTAATTGGCACTCATCACCAATTAGAATAACATGATTCATTCCAGGAAGTTGAAGGGGAATGGTAGACTCAGCCTCTTTCAACTGAGCAGCTTCATCTATCACCAAGACGTTAAAAGGCTCCATTTTGAAACTACGCAACTTGTAGGAAGTAGATGTGGTGCAGAATATAAGAGAAGCTCTTTCAAAACAAAAGTCCATTATAGCAGATTTGCTCAAAACGCTTGGAAGACCAAGTCCTTTAAGAGAGGTTTGCAAAGTTTTCAGAACAGAACATGACATTGTTCTGACAAAACTGATAGAAGATGTGTCCTCAAACTTAAAAAAATCATCTTGTGGCGGTTTAAAACTGAAAAGCTGCTCAAGTTCTCCCAACACCATATTCTCTTGAAACAACAACAATTCAAAAGAACTTAAATTGTTCAAAACTGATACTATCGTTTGGAAATTATCTTCTCGCATGAAACTTCTTGAAATGTGAGTACACAAAGTGAGGAGGCATCTTCTGAGTGGCCCTACGGAAGAATTGAACCGATCACGCAAAAACTCAATAAATGATTTGACTTTCGATTTATTGGTTATAATTTGATTTTTTCTAGCAAGTTGTTTTTCTTTCAACTCGTTTTCTACAAAAACGTGATATTGAGAAACACAATTCTCTAGCAAATCAACCATAGATCTTATGCAATGTTGCCAACCAGTGAGTGGCCCAAGGCACTCACTAAGCCTCTCAACACGATGCTCCACAAAGATGTCTTCAATATCTGTACCAACTTTCAACTTCTCCATGTTGCCAAAAAGAAGCACATCCCCAACGGGACTAAGGCAATCACCGGATTGCAGTTCTAAACTCAAACGATTCTCTAACCATGTTAAGCACACGTGACGCTACTTGTACTATTGCAATGTTTGTTGGTGCACACGTAAGAGTACTACGATTCATTTTCAAAAGAATAGATAGCAACACACTTATAGTAGTCGTTTTCCCTGTTCCTGGGGGTCCCCATATTTGCCCCACCGAAGAATTGTGACGGCATTCTGTTTTAAAAAGGCAGGTTCTAATTGCCGCTCTCTGGGATTCATTCAGCTTAAATAAGAATTGTTTATCAAAATCATGAAAAATTAATGATATTATAGTTTTACCAAATGAAAAAGTGGTATTCAATCAAATAGAACAGTAAGTAAATGCAAGCGCCTTCATTTCTTACCGCGGAATCAGTGTAAATAATTTCTTTGACGATGTTAAAATTCTGACGCATGTGCAACGAATTCCAGATTCTTTTCTGTGTTGTAATGTTAGTCAAGAAAACAACACACATCCCATCTAGGAATTCCATATGTTGTGAGGCCTTAACATTAAATCGAAATGATGAACTATCATTATTATTATCATCTTCAACAGTTTTATTAACTAGACAGAAAGCCCATATTCTCCCAGTGCGCTGCAAATCTGAAACATCTCTGGGTTTCCCATCCATTAAAATTAATAGATCACCAGGTAACATGTGGTAAGGCTCATTACCCCGTCCACTAAATCGATTTTTCCAAGTACCGACACTAACATGATACATCATTTTTCCTTTACCTTTGGCTCCATTGAAAGAGAAAACTTCAGCAAATGGAGCCTTATACATGATCTCCATAGAGGAAGCGACTCCAGCACGTGTTTCCTCTAATAAAGGATAGACAAAAGAACCGAAATAGTGTTCCTCAGACTGAAAAGTGAGTGGTATCTTCTCCACCTACAAATGATGTATAGAGTCATCAAAAAGATTCATGTAATTAAGATTTGAACTAAATGCTAAACCTAGTTACTTAAATTCATAACAAAGTCCCAAATAGTTTATGTTTTTCTATATTATTATTCTATATAAATATCAGTAAGCAAATAAAAGGGTTAAATAGGAAGAACACCTACAACTTTTAAACACATAAAAGTAAAATATTACCAACTTACATACATCATGCAAATGCAAGAAACAGTTTATATTAACAAAAATGTGTTTACATACAAAGATAAAAAATCAAAACTCACAACAAATTAAGCAACAAACTTGGTAAGAAACTGCAAAACCTTTCAAGAACAAAAAAAAGACCTGGTATTTAAAAAGGTCTTCATTGAATATGTCATGAAGAGACCATGAAAAGATCAATTCTGCAAAGTCATGAACTTGGCGTTGAGCAGTTGATCCTCCCTCCATCATCATCATCATCATCACCTATCGATCAACACATAATATTAACTGCAGTGTTTGCAATGTCAAGAAGCAAGAATATAGTTTAAAACTAAATGATCAACAAGGTGATCTTAAAAGATTGCAGAAAACGGGTGTTACTGAAAAGCAGATAGCTAACCGTTTTTTTTTTTGAGAAACTAAAAAGAATCAAGATCAAGTCTCCTCAACTTCTCCACTTCCTTTTTCAGTCTTTTTCTTTTATCCATTCATGTGTTGGCATCTGTTGTCAACATGTAATTTCAAAAAAACCTTTCAAAAAAGTTTTTCTTTTTTCTTTTATCCTCTTACTTATAATAACTTGTATGGAAAAAAAAGAATATAGCGAATTATATGAATCACCATTGTGATTTGGAAGAAATAATACTGATCATTCTTTTATTTTTGAAATTACACCGATCATCTTTATGGTTTGGAAAAAATAACATCGATCATCATTTTATTTTTTAAAATTACACTGATCATCCTTGTAGTTTGCAAAATTGCACGCTCATAGCTCTTTCATCTAATGATTACTAAATAAGTTTGCTAACCATTAATATGTGCAAAAGGACCGTGAGAGTGTGATCTTGCAAACCACAAGGATGATCCGTATAATTTTAAAATTTAAAGGACGATCAGTGTTATTTTTTGCAACCACACAAATGATCCATGTAATTCACTCAAAACAAAAACAAGTGGAGTATATGAAATGGAAAATTTGATAAAGGTCATTAATTTGTGCCGTTCATAGTAATAGTTTAGAAAATATATCTAATGTGCATGTCAAAACTATTGCTAGATATATGGAGAATTAAAGTACTTAAATAGTGTAATACCGGTATCCAAAAATGTGTTAATTAGTCACGTAAAAGCTTTAGTTGATGGTTAATCTTTGGGCATCAATAATAGACATGTTTATATCAAACTTAGTAAATGAATCAACAAAAACTCAATGCGCAAGGGTGAGCAATGTGATTGACCGTTCATGAATTTCAAATTTATTCCAATTCTATCTCAAATTTAATGTGATGACAGACATAAGAAATCACAATCCATTTTACTTGAAATAAGAGAACTTCTGGTATCTAGATTTAGAATAAATATATATTTTCAGGCAAATATATATATGTCAATTTAAGTGCCCAATATTGAAAATAGAATTGACGTATTAGAGTTCGACTATTGGGATTAGGGACAACAACTATTAGAGAAAGAACTTAATTATTTAAATTATATTTTTAAGAATCATTTTCATTTAACATCATAAATCAATTCATTTGACATCTACTTATAGGGCTTCATTTTCGTAACAACACAATTTTGTCAGGACATCTGAATGTTCAGAGACTCCCTGTCATACCATCTTCAGTGAGGATAACATACTGTGTACAAAAAACTTATATGCAAAATGAAAAAAAATGAAATTGTAGAGAGCTTTGACAGGTAGGGGTGTTCAAATGGATGGATCGATTTAAATCCGATCCACATAGGTAAATCCGATTGGATTTTGCTTCTGAAAATATGAATCCGATCCGTCCAAACTATATTAAAAGCCGAACCTAGCCGTCCAAATTACTATATGGATGAATGGATTACGAAATTTGGTGTTCATTATCCACACGCAAATATATATTACTAGTGTCAATAACCCGTGCAATGCACGGCATCATACATGTTAACATATAATATAGTTACAAATTCCCTTTCGATAAGTAATCTCATACACCCTTTAATAAATATTACACAAATAGCATATAGAAACAACTTGATTTGGGAGCGTTGTAATAGATGAATACTTTCAATTTAGTGTGTAAGTATTCTTACAAAATAACAACCGCGACTTAAAATTTGTACACAACAATAAAAAACAAAATGACACTAAATATAACGTACAACAAATCATCAACCTAATGATTTGAGCCGAGAAGCGAGAGAAGGAACGTCATATAATGACAATATGATTTCAGAGTAAACCATATCTTTCAAACTCTACTTGGACTTTTTAGGTACTCGACATATTGATGTGAGTTCTTATCATAATCACCCTTATATTGTTTTATCATTGATCCTTAAACCTTCTATCGACTTATATAGTACCAAGAAACATGATCATCGATCAAGATAACATATATAATAATGTTGTTACTTTTAAATAGTGCACAAGTAACTATTCAATTCTAATAAGTAATTAGTAGTAATTCAGTTTCTTGGAAGATGTAAAGTTTTGAAGATGAATAAATTATATATTGTATCATCCATATGTTAACTTGTATTAATGAAACATCATTATTATTGACATGATTAATTAAATTTATGATTAATGAGTTGACACCACAAAAAATGAGAATTAACAAAAAATTGACACATAAGATTTCAAATTATGAGAGATTGCCACATAGGTTAGGGGGATACTTAGTTATTATATAGGTAAGATGTATATTGCCAATAAGGCAATAAGTAATAGATTTTAATAAAGTTATACGACATAGATAATACTAAGTTTGATTTATACAACTTCAAATTATCATGTTCTTCACAAATATACTAGTTCTTAACACTATATATCACATTTAGAGGTGTAAAAAAAACCCCAACCCGAGTCGCACCTAGCCGGATCCAAACCCTAATAAACCTATTAGGGTCGGATATAACAGGGTTTAAAATTTTTACCCGATTAGTAAACTTTTTAATTAACCTTTTCGGTTAATCCCATTAAGAATTAACCCTTACTATCAAATGACAAACTATATCACTAATTTATTACCACATATCAAGTGATATATTAGTATTTTATTTCAAGAGATGATAAGATAAGATGAGATCTCATGAGAACAAAGAGCTCCCTATGAAATTTTCAAGGGTATAACATTCATTTTAAGGATTAGTATTTGTAAATATATTCAACTTTACTAAAAAAACTATAATATGTATCCAACTTAGAACAATTCTATTGTATGTATGGAACTTTCAATAATCTCTATTGTATGTATCGGATGTGTCAAGTTATATGGATGACACGTGACATATTACATGAATGACACGTCATCAAAAGTACAATCCAATACATATAGTAGAGATTATTGAAAGTTTGATACATACAATATAAATGTTCTAAGTTGAATACATACTATAAATTTTTTAGTACAATTGAATACATTTATATATACTTATCCCATCATTTTATTCCATATTTGACTTATTGACTCCAACAAATGACAAATATATAAGACTTTTACATTTTTTTTTTTAAAGTCACTTGCTTATTTTATACTTCTCTATCGAATTTAAATTCACTTTCTTATCTGACTTATTAACACACCTGAAAAGGTAATATGTATTAACACACCTGAAAAGGTAATATGGATTCAAATTTATAGAGTAATAAGAGATTAATTCATATACGAATAGTGTTAGCATTATTTAAACTAATAATAAGTAATTTTTTAAACGAAAGGTCGAAGCCGATTAATTTTATTCATAACGTTAATCACTCTTCAATGTTGAGGTACATTCAAGTGGAAAATAAATCCACATATTACAATAGTTACTAAAATACCAAATGAGCAATTCAAGCAAAACATACAATATGTAAAAAATTAACCCAAAATGCTCTTGGATAGATGATAATCTATCACAATAAATCCGTAAATTAGATGCTCCTGCAGCAAGTTGGCATAAATCTAATACCTTCAATATCAGTTGAAAAATAACTACGTACAAAAAAATCACCTTAATAATGCAGGGGGGATTTTGCATTAGTTACTTGTGCAAATGTTGGACTTCATTGATGGAAAGATTATCAAGATGCCATCGAAGATTTTTAACAAACCAAATCTTCCGTTGTCAATTTCCAGATTTGGTTGCAAAAGACTTTTGAAGAACCTAACTCATAAAGAGATTGGATCTAGAAATTGATGTTTCTCAGATCCTAAACTTTGAGAACTAGCCTACTTTTTTCATAGATTCGACAAGAAAAATGACCACAGATCTACGAGTGAAAAGAAGAATTGCACCCAGGAAAACCAACGAAAGTGGCAATTGATCTCTACC